>OZ010587.1:50124468-50126968 GCA_963932145.1 Acanthosepion lycidas | reverse complement strand
AAAAAACTAGAAAATTTCATTAGTAAAAAAAGAAAAGAAAGCTAAATTGCTATGTAATTCTCCTATATAGCAGTGAATATTTGACAATTTTCTCACAGATGAAGAAAAGACTGGGGGCAACAGAAATGTATTTCTACTGAAGGATTCTTACCATGTAAGCAATAAGGAAGTTTTAAGAAGTATGTGCTTTAAATGAAAGAATAAATATCATTGACACTCTACATTTTAGTCATTGTCAAATATTATTACATATTTACTGTAATTTATGTGGTTTTGTCCTTTATCATTCAACTAAGGAAGATTCTGTTCCCAGCATTATTGGCATTCATATTTTTCATTTAAAATAATATTGAACTCTTTCAGTTCTTAATATTTTGGTTTTCTGTTTTGGAAATATTGTTATTATTCTATCTTTTATGAGAAAAGAAATTTATAATTAAAAAAAAACAACCATCACAAAAGCTAAGTCAGCCAAAACCAAAGTAAAGTTTAAGGGTAAGTCAAGCTGACCTTGTAATAGTGTAGAGTTCCTTTAATCTTGAAAGACACTGCTGTTTTTCCTTATGCCTTCTACTCCAACCCTGTACAGGCAGTCATAATCATCTGTCAACACCAACCCACTTCATGACCCCTACCCATCATAATCCATCAACTCAAACCATTTTGCTCTTGTGTCTAAAAACAGCAGTTTTATTTTACTTTTCCCTAGATTTTTTGGTTTCCATTTTTTCATTTTTTTTTTTTTTTTTTTTTTGTTACTGGTTGGGGAAGTGGGAGACTGACAATTTCTGTACAGAGGTCAATGTAAGTGAGCACACATCTTACACAAATATATCACTTGCATAGATTTTGTTTTCATCATTCATAGTTCATGAAGGTTTGGAAATGGTGAGAACAAGCTTTTTTTGTATGTTTTTACTTTGTAATGTTTTTATATGTTATTTATACCATTTTTGAATGTTTTTTATACATGACATTATTTAAAGAAAAAAGTGCTTTTTCTTTTCATTCATCTATAATGTCATATTTGATTTTTCTTTCTTTGTTTCAACATTTTTCATGTAGTATCTGTACTTGGAGATATATTTGAAAACGTTCTTTTTTTATTATTTACTCTTGTTTCCTTCCTTCTATTTCATTTTTAAAAAAATAATTTGGAATATTAATTATAGATATTTTCTAAGCCTTGTTTTCTTTCTTCAACTGATTTTTAATAATTAAAAACTTTTCCACGCTTAATTTTTTTAAAAAAAATTTTCTTCAAATTTCTATAAGGAAATTTTTTTTTCATTTAAAAAATATTTTGAAATGCTTTTAAACATGACTCAATCATATTTTTTTTAATATTTTTTAATTGTTTTTATCTTTTTAATTTTGTGGAAAAAATTAAGAAAAAGAAAAAAAAATTAAATTAAATTAAGAGAAAAAATATTAAAAATTCTTCTGAAAGATTTGGAAGAAAAGATTTCCAAGACAGATTAGAGCATGAAAGTTTGGAGTATCAAGTTGTCATCCCTGGAACTAAAAAATCTCCAAGAGATGAGAAGTTTCAATTATTGTAATACAGAAGATGCCTGGAAGCATTTCTCTCTTTTACGTCACATGGCACATGACTCCATTTGTCATTTTACAAATTATTTGGTGCTGGGTTTTTTCCTCCCTTAAAAACAAACAGCACTTTGCTGCTGCACTTGTTCAGCCTGAAGCAATGAGGTTCATCTTCAAGAACCATCTTTAGAATCTAAGAAATTTTAACAAATCCAACTGGCCAGAGGCAGAATATTCGTGAATGAATATCTGTGTGTGATTGTATGTATATGTATATTTTATACTAATAGGCATACATTTGTATGGAGTGAGTTGTGGTTCAGTCGTTATGCTGGAGACCTGAAGGTCTATCATACAAATTTTGTTGAATAGTGAACAGTTGCAATGGAATTAAGTATTGGATCAGTACAAAAGTTTGTATCATTTTTTTAAGTGAATTTAAAATTTTGTTCCACTATCTTTTGTTTCTTCTGAGACAGCTTCATTATTCCATTCTTGCAGAATGATAAGAACTCATTGAAGTTGTTTTTAAAAGATTCCAGATAATTTAAATTCTCCCTATTAACAGAATTTTGTGAAGTAAATGGTAATCTGAAGATGCAAGGTCAGTCTGCTGAGTGTACTAGAGAATCCTATCTGAGCTGCCAGGTCTCCAAAGAGACACAAGCTCTGGTATTGTCCTCATAGATGATGACAACCTTCCAATTGGCCAGTTCTGAACACACTTCATCAACTACTGCATTTAATTGATTCCTCAACTGCTGCATTTAATTGATTTTCTAAATTCAGCATTTGATTTTATGGAAGGAGCTCATAATACACAAGGCCTTTCCAATCCCACTAGATACACAGCATCTCAGTCTTCAGATACAAACTGGAATACGAAATGGTTAACTGTGGTTCATTTTATTTTCTCAGAGTCATTTTGCTCTAAATTGTTGTAAAGAATCCA
>OZ010587.1:49914468-50119468 GCA_963932145.1 Acanthosepion lycidas | reverse complement strand
AACCTTGTACAGGGTGAAGATCATTTAAAAAAACAAAAACAAAGAATTCTTTGTAGCCAAGCACTTCTTTAGTTGGATTTCCACCAGATGGCATCGCTTTGTAAATCTCCAGAAATTATTTAGTGATGACATCAAAGCTGACAGATTCTAAGATACAATTTTTGATCATTTCTTATAAATGCAGTAAATGTATGGTCAGTAAAGAATCTTGTTAATTCAAGTGATGCAAAGGTGACATGTCTACATAAATGTGCATCTGGTACAATTTCAACTGTTAAGAATAAATAAACAATAAATACAAAGAATGAGCACACGAGAGTTTCAATTTGGTGCATTTCAGAATCTTTGTTGCTATAGATTTATGCATTTATGGTGATGGAAACAGATGCTGGAAGAGAGAATCTTTTAGCGAATGAAATAAGAGCATTTGTATCTTTCTAAAAAACCTATTCAGCATATCGAGAAGATTTTCATTACCTTTTGGATTGCATATTTCTTGGCATTTTGTTTTCCCCAATCTTTTCAGAGTTTTTTTGTTTCTGATAAATGATTCATCATCTAAGTTGACCACTGCCACTGAGAATTCATTATATTTGATTCAGCCAAGAAGATCGCATCAACTAGAAATTATTAATTTCAATAGTAGTAAATTGGAAGGATTTGCAAAAATGTGAACAATTTTCAAGGACACTTTCATGAGAACTCTTTGCCCAGACCCAATAATTGAAAATCAACTTTTCATTTCTTCTTAGGCACACCTCTTTCACTTATCCTTTCACCATATTTTCTTTCTTAGTGTTTCCTTCTACACTCCTTCTTTATCTTACCTTTTTCCTCTAAGCCACTGTCTTTTTTATTTCATTTAATCTTGTTCAGCTTTACCTTTATTGTTATATTAGGTTGGTGCAAAAATAATGACGTAATAATGTCGTTTTTTTTACGTTAAAAATACGTCAAAAAACGACATTATTACGTCATTATTTTTGCACCAACCTAATACATCACTTTTAAGCTTTCTTTCAAAGTTCTTAATAATAAAGTTACTATGGCACAAGAACATATAAGAGTAATATGTCTGTGTTCTCTTACTCTCCCAAGTAAGCATGCATCTCTTAAAAGTCAGCATTAAAATATAGGTTTTTATCTGAAACACCAAGTAAGAAATATGTAACAACCACAAACCACAATTCATTCCAATATTTTTTCTGTTTTTTCTCTTTCATTCTTCTTTTTTTAAACTTATACTCTTCTCTTATTTTCTATGTATTTCCTCTTTTTGATCTTTCCATTCTGTTTCTCTCTTCTCTTTCTATTATTTACCCTTTCTCTCTCATTCTCACTTTTTTTTCTTCACAGTTTATCTTTGCCTTGTATTTCTCCTCCTCTCTATGGAGGATATCGCTGTTAATGGTTAATTTATTTCTTTTCAGTTCATTGATTTTCTTTTAGATATTCATCTTTCCAACTCTTTCTTTCCAGTTTCTTTTCTATTCTTTTCACCCTGGATTCTCTCCAGACTTTTAATCTTTCACTTATTTTCACTTCTATCTTTTCTAACACTAAATTTATTGAATTTTTCTTTCTTTTAACCTTTTAAATTTTTGTTTTCTTCGATTTCTTCTTACATTTTTATTTCATATTTTCCTTTTAATAATATCATTTGCTTGTTTGTTTTTTTTCTATTGTTCTTTTTCTTACTTTCTTTCTATCATTTTTTCTATTGTGCATTCTTTCTTTCAATTGTTCTTTATTTCTCTCTTTCTGTTTTTCTTTCTATTGTCCTTTCTTTCTATTATTGACTCTATTGCTCATTCTTTCTATTCTTCTTTCTTTCTTTATTTCTATTACTTTCTTTCTATTATTCTATCTCTTGCACATTATTTCTTTCTATTATTCTTTCAATTACTCTTTGTTTCTTTTATTCTTTCTATTGTCCTTTCTTTCTATTATTCATTTTCTTACTCATTCTTTCTATTGATCTTTTTCTTTCTATTATTCTTCCTATTAATCTTTCTATTGTTCTTTATTTCTCACTTTCTATTAATCTTTCTTTCTTTCTGTTATTCCTTTTATTGCTCATTCTTTCTTTCTCTTCTTTACTTCTTTCTTTCTATTATTCTTTCTATTACTCTCTCTTTCTTTCTTTTATTCTTTCTATTACTCTCTCTTTCTTTCTTTTATTCTTTCTATTACTCTCTCTTTCTTTCTTTTATTCTTTCTATTGGTTTTTCTTTTTTATTATTCTTTTCAATTATTCTTTCTTTTTTTCTATATCCATTCTTTCTATTATTCTTTCTTTCTCAACAGTAATTTTGATCCTCTTTCTTGTGACTTGCTTGCCTTCTCAATGTGCAACTCTCTTTCACTAACATTATGCTTTTTGTTTACTATATTCTTCTGTTTCATTCAGTTTTTCTTTATTCTTTTCATCCTCGATTCTTGTTTAATTTAATTGTCCTCATTCTACAGTATTACATAATGAGTAGCCAAATAAAACATAGTTATAATCAAATTCCTTCCTAATTTTTTCAAAATCTGTCTCTTATTTTTAGCAATACAAAGGCTTTTCACAATCAATCAACCAACACATTGCTAAGCAAGCCATAATCTATTAATAAAAATGCTATTATTGTAATCATTACTACTATGACTATCATTATCCATGATTTAACCCAATAATATGTGGAAGACCAGCAATGAATAATATTAGATCTGATCAGAGCTACTCCTTAAATTCACAGGAAAATAATCTGCTAACAGTCTCAACTATTTATCATCATGATTTACAATTATATTGGTCACTCTTAAAGGCATGGATGTAGATGATTTTAATCATGATAAGAGTATTTTAAAAGTTGAAAATGCCTATTTCAGCTGTAGAAAATGTTTGTATATCTTTACTTTTAATCATAAAGTTCTTTTTGTATTCTTTTTTTGTTCACCAATATATCTTTCTATATTTTGAGTTATTCTTGTAATGCTCACACACACACATTATATATATATATATATATATGAACACATATATATTTATATATTTAGAATGGATTTTTTATTAATCTGAAAGATTAATATTACTTTAAATGTTGAGTGGATACTTGTATTTGAGTAGGTACTCCCTTTATTTACTAAACAGTATATTTATTTATTTTTGTCTACAAGCTTGAATGTTTGAGAAATCTTCTTAAAAAAAAATTTGCACTCTCCAACAGGATTTGAACCTGCATCCCTAATGGCAGAGGAAGCTACCATTAAGCCCAGCATGCCTTAACCAACTTGTCCATGAAGAACAGTCGGTCAAGCAAGGCCAAATTTAGTGTCTTCAACTGAAACATTTTAAATTTATTTTTGAACATAGTCCCTTTCCTTGCCAATTTTAATGCTTCCAAAACAAAACTGCTTTCATTTAATCACCACAGAAAACCTTTTCAGCCTGCCATCACCATAGTTGATGCTATTCTCCAGGAGAGCAATACTTTTTGCTTTCTTGGCCTCATGAAGTGGAGAAACTATATCAAATTAATTGCTACATCTACTGCAATGAAAGTTGGTTTACTGTGCTATGCCAAAAAAGTTTTCTCCTCAGAATCCATCTTGCACATTCATAAATCTACCATTCATCCAGGCATTGAATACTGTTGCTATATCTGGTGTGGTTCTCTGGCAGTATATCTTACAATTCTTGAGAAAATCCAAAGAAGAGTCTGTAATATAATCGATCCTGAACAGGCATCTCGACTTCAGTCACTTTCTCACTGATGTGACATAACTTCCCTCTGTTTTTTTTCTACAGATATTTTCATGACATCTGCTCTGATTAACTTTTTATACTGGTGCCCCAACTACATGAATGTAAGTGTGCTACTTGATTGGAAACGAGGTCACACTGTTTTACTGTGGAACTAGCTAGATGCAACAACCACTTCTACTTTAACAATTACTTTTCTCAAATTTCCCACTTGTGGAACTCCCTTCTGATTTCTTGCTTCCCTGATAACTACAATCTTCAAAAATTTAAATGCAATTTCAATTGTCATCTTCTGTGTATTTTGTTTCTTTTTTTTTCCTTTCCTCAACCTCTCTATTCTCAGTATTCTCATTCTCTTTCTGTTGTATACTAGAGGAGGTTACTGAATAATCGCATGAAGGTTAGTAATGAATGATAATACTTTGGTTAAGAACAACATGTATAAGATTCACCAGCAGTGCATAGAAGTAGTCAACTGCTAGAAGTGAGTCAAGTCAATTCCACAGTGAATCCCCAACTGCAGACCAATATACAGTATTTACTACCATATTTATGTGAATGGGGACATACTCATTATCATCCATGGGTATGCTGCAAAACTTTCACTCCCTGTAATCCCCTGTGTTCACATGGCATTGTCACCTTACTTAAAAAAATGCACTTATTCCAGTGCCTTTCTGATGATACCATAGACCAAGTAATATCCAATGAAAATTTCAAATCAAAATGACTTGTTGATCTGCCTTTGTACACAGACACTGACCTAAAATATATCAGACTTAAATATATAAGAAATATTAATCAAAGATATAGAGTAATAATTTATGTCAGCCTCTGTATGCAAGTGTGGAATGAAAAGTGTTCAAATTTGAATGAGTTAGTTAAGACTTGAAATAACAGTCTGTCACTTGGTTGACTCACAGTTCAAGTTATAAATATTTGGGAACATGACTGTTAATGTTGAAACATATCTTTTTTGATGCATGGTGTTTTTCCTCTAATGTAGATAGCTTTCTCTTATTTGTACTATTTTCTTACTATTTCAGTGATGTAAAACTAGTATTATCTATGACTATCATTATCACCTGATGATGATGACCGATGGAGTGGTCAATAGTACTAGGATCCATCTATCCCCCCAATTCAACTATAACCTGTTCATTCATTTATTTCCATCAAAAGTAAAGTATTTGGTTCAAAACCAAGAAAAGTTGATTAAAAAACTGTAACCATTGCCTGTTAAATTTAATCATACCTGCATTAAAGAAAACTTGCTGCCCGAATGTTCATTAATCAACATTTATCGATTAAGTTATATAGAATTCATTTTATTTTCACTCAGTGATGTGATGTCTACCCTCTGATATATCAAATAGAAAAAAAGATTTGAGCCAACTAAAATGTAGTTCAACCAATAAACACAGAGAATAACATCGACAGAGAAATGAGCAAATTCTAAGTAGATTAGGAATCACAAAAATTGCTGTCAACAATCAGAAAGAGGTAGGCGAAATTTTAGGGGTGCACAATGATAAAAGGAGGAAAGAGAAGCAAAGGAAAATAGCAAGTCACATATTGGAAAAGTTTGTACAAAAGTATGGTGGAACAAGTTCCACAATGAGAAAGTACTTCTTGAGAATCAAGCACTGCTGGGAGCTACAAAGGGACACAGCACATTGGGAGGATGAAAGAGAACTCATTGAGAATCAAGTTCTCCTAAGAAATGCAAAAGAGAGGAAGCTAAGAAGGGTGCCTATGTCTTGTAGGGACATAACACATTGGAAAATTGAAAGAGGACTTCTTGAGAATCAAGACGCCTGGAAGCTATAAAAGTGTTGAGTGTTTCCGCGTGCGTGTATTGAAATAAGGACAAACACATACGTAGGGAAAAATACTGGTATATTCGAAGAAGTATTTACAACAGAGAGATTAGTAGTCAAACAAACACAGGTTAGTAACAATCAGAAAGAGTATAAAGTCCAACTGTATCTTCCGGTAGAGAGACGGAAGTGTGATGGCCACCTGATCCCACCGAGAACTCTATAGAACTGTCCTATTAGTAGTAGAGAGATCAGTCCATTCTGATGACAAGGTAGGTGCGCCCCAACAAAAAGACAGAAAGCTAAGGAGTTAGCCTAAACTCCTGAAGTTGCGCATAAAGAAAGCGAAAGAATCTCTGATTCACATTTATAATGTAGTAAAGAAACATTTTTGTACATTTTAATAAATGACAACAGATAAATAATCTATTGTATTTGACAGATTTACGGATTATAAATTTTGAGGAATAATAAATGACTTTTCAGAAAATAACTGTGGCAGTTCTCCAGGAATTGAACAGCTATAGGTGTGTGCATGAGTCAGCAAAAGAGATAAACTGTTTAAAGTGGCTTGTCACAAAAACTGATGATAAAGGAATCAAATTTGTGCCAAACACAAGGAATATTTTAGAATCTTGAAGTTTTTCTTTGAAGATTATTTTACAAAATCCAGTAGCAAACAGATGCAATTCAACAAGAATGAGTTGATAGTTATATGCAGTTATATATCAGTGAAAGATTGGTAGCAAAAGACAATCATCACTCGATTGGTGCTAAGACTATCATATAAAATATAATATAAAATAAGGGTAAAATAATATAAGAAGATAATTATAATATAAATCACAGTTAAGATCACTTATATTTTGTACTCGATGGAGAGGCATGGTGGAGTAATAGAAAGCAGCTCGGACTGAGGAATTAGAGAGCCGAGTTCGAATTTGTTATACCGGAACATTACTTATTCTATTGTAATAGACTCTCCCACACATAATAAGTAGTAGTAGTAGTAGCAGTCGCCAGTTGGGCTCAGTGTGAGTTGAGTGAGTCAGTCGATGTCGAACATTGAAGTATCAACCCCCACAACTAGATTTGCTGTGTCATTAACTATTATTTCAAGTTCCTAACGTTTTGTATGTTGGACCATTTTAGGACTGACTTAGCGAAATACTAGCCTCCACTGTGAAAACTACTCTACAACAGAATTCCAGTTCAATCCATTACATTCACTTACAATTCTGATACCTTTGGGAAAGGTATGAATCCTCTTCTTCTTCCCCTATATATGGGTAAATAGCAGGACAGACTAGGTTCTATAGCCTTGGATAGTAACTGCTCTACAGCAGAAAGAAATGGCAACCTACTCGTTAGTCATGTATCAAAAGATACTTGATCGCCTAAGTATGTATCAAACATGGCACATAACTGTCTATATGGTTAAGAAATGTGACTTTATGTCAATATTAACATTAAAGTATTTATATAAAAGAACTGTTAAATCAGGTTTTGTACTTGTTCAACAACCCTAGAAGCATGCTTTGGTTCATATTGCAACTGTACTGAATTAAACAGTAACAGTTTCTGAGAGAAAGTATATAATCTGGTGTGATCAGTAGTTGAACAAGATCAGAATACTTGAACTCTTGATTATAATGGCTTGAGATTTTGCTAGCTTTAGTTAAATGAAGGAATAAGTGGAAATATAATGGCAATGCTTATAAAAGATAATGAGACTCAAATGTTCATATCATGAATAATTTTTATCAGTTATTTTCCTAAAAAGATTTCTCTAGAGATGAGGTTTCTCTAGATATGGAAAGTTCTAGCTAGAAAGCAATGCTAAAACTACAAGAGGACATTTTAAGAAGGCGTAAACAATGAGCAAATGCAGACGTTTTTTAATGGATGATGGAAATGATCCAGAACTTCAGATATCAAATTTTCAGTTCAATTCTTCATGAACAGTGTACTATTTCTTGAGGTAACTATATATTATCATTTCTAGATTTAACTGAAGTTCTTAGGGAAAGTATGAACCCATTTCTTCTCCCTGACAGCTGTGGGCTAAACAGGAGAGTTGACTGGGCTTTCTTGCCTGAAGATAACCTGTCTGTGAGAATGAAAACATTGATTTCAAAACCAGCCTGAAGTGGGATAGGCTCCATCAGGCTGTCTTGCCCTTGACACACCATTGCTGCTATGACAGCAGTACACATCATGCCCCAATAACCCTAATCATTTACATGAATTTTAACAAATATTTTGCTTTGCAGAATTAACTGAAGTTCTAGAGTTACTAAATACTAAGTTAAATATAGTCTTTAAAACATTTACTGTGTAAGCATTTTAATCTGGTATGTTTTTGATTTTAGATATGTTGGAAGAAATGCCTCTCGAATTGGTTCTTTATTATTTTTTGATACTGCCACTGATTTAGAATGAATAATAAAAGTGATTCTCTCAAAGAGAGGCATTCAAATATAAAAGATTTGGCTTCCTGACATGTATTCCAATCATGAAACAGGGATTAATCAAATTCACAAAAAACATTAAAAGTATGGAAGATGGATCTACTCAATAAATTTTCTGGTTGTAGCTTAAAGGGAATTCTTTAACAGATGTAGAAGACATTTGGACTGGCATCAAATTATTCCTTTGAAAAAAAAAAGAAGTAACAACTCATTAGTTCTAATTGAAGAGGCAATTAATTACATCAGTAATTAATCACAGGTGGGGATTAACCGATATTTGAACAGTAAAGAATTTGAGTAATTGAAGGGATTTATTATTAACGTCACAGCATGGACTTCACTGAAACCGAGTTTAGTTCAGGTGACATGATATAATTTTTAATATTTTAAAATGGGAAAATCACAAATATTTTGTCTAGGATTAATTTTCTTCTTATTTTAAAAATAGTTTCATCAAAACATTTTTTTAATCAAAAATTCATGGTTTTCTTGATCACAAAATATCTTTATTCTCTTTGATAGAGAAAAAAATAAAAATTTAGAAATTATTTTGGATTTAATCACTAACAACACCTGAAGATAAATTTTCATCACAGTGTACCTGGTAAGTGTGTTAGTCTGAATTCTCATGAATTGGAAAACATTATCTAATTTTATATATTTCAAAAAAAGTTTTAGGGGAAAACTATGGCTGAGTGGAAAAAATTTTTAAATTCTCAGTGTCTCCTCTCTTTCATGTACATGTATAGTTGCATCAATGTAAACATCACTTTAGTCTGATGAAGTCCTAAAGAATGAAATGCATTGCATAAAAACTTTTTCAACTTTGTTGTAGTTTTCCCTATTGTCACGAATGGAAATTTGTGCTAAAGTTGTTTTTGTTAGCGATACCTTTCTACCAGAAGAAGATTATTCACTTCTATTAATTAAGATGAATGATCTTCAAAACCAGTAATGACCTATATTAGTACTAATTTTATTATTTGTTTAATTTTTAAACATGTTCATGTGATTTCATTTATAAAAATACATTAAGCAAGTTTTGTAATGTTTATCTTTATCGTTCTTATATTCACATCTTTACATATAAGAAAAATCCTTACTTTTCATGAGAATAAAATAATTTTGACATCTAATTTGTAGCTTCTCCTTAAAGTTAATACAGACACTATTGATAGGAATGTATTTTCTAGAATTTAATGCTAAATAAATGCTCAAAAAGTACATACCTTTAAAAGTTTAGGTTTTTTCATCTCAATATATCATAAAGACTGTGTTGTTTTTGTTGTTTTGTAGTGTGTTGTTTTCTAGATCTTATTAAGGTTGCATGATGAGAAAAATACTTTTAAGTACTTATTTTTATAGATTAATACACCCTGATGTAAAAACATACAAAATGGGATGTGAATAATTGATTGACCATCATAAATATTAGGATTATACACTAATAAGTTAATATTCCATAATAAATTCTTATCCTTTTTGTTTCTTATTTTTTATTGTTTTTGCATATGTTTTTATTATATCGAATATATTCAATGCCAAAAACAATTTTCCTGATTATATTATTTTTACATGAAATCTTAAATTCACCATTTAAAAATTTGTGTGAGCATTACATGATTATCATCATTATCTGTATGTAGACAAAATTTATTAAATTTTATATGAAACTACTTTCAGGCTATATGTGATTTATATAAAACTATCTTTGGGATATATGTATAAGCTGTGTTATGAAATGTAAAAGGATTTTGTGTTGGGTTCCATTCCCAAGCTGCCCCATTTTATGTTATAAAAAATATTAAATGGCCTGTATTCCAAAACTAACAAGCAGAAAACAGATTTGGAATAGTAAAGGCCACAGCTACATTCAAGATATGGATGAAAAGAGCATGGGAAAGTGATAAACTTAGGATAAAAAAAGAGATTCTAATTTAACAAACATGCCTCCTCTGTACACTACTTTATGGGAGTGAGACATAGACCTTGTATGCTGGTCAGGAGAGGAGGTTAAATAGTTTTCATATGAAATATTTTAAAAATCAAATGGCATAACAGGGTCCTGGGAACTGTCTGAGGGTATGTGTAACATTGGATGACACAAGCTTTGCTTCAAGGACCAATGTAAAACATCCATGATGGAATTTTCTATCAATGTTGCAAACTGGCATGTGGTTGCCTGGGATTGAGTGGTGTGGAGAGCTGCTGTTTTTGTGGTAGCAAAGAGGTATGAAGAGAATAGAGTCTGGTATGCCATAGAGGCTAGACAAAGACACAAATGCTCCACAGTGGATGATTCCACAGTATTCTACTGGTTGTTGTCAAAAACCATGCTGATCATGCATTGGTTGTTTTAGCCATGAGTGGTGCTGTACGTTAAGATAACTTATTTTCTGCTGTTGACCATTACCATTGATGAAAAAGGCCATATAAATATATATATATATATATATATATATATATATATATATATATATATATATGCCAAAATCAAAAAAAATCTGAAAACCTAAGCACTTCTGCTCCCAAGAATTTCAACCTGTATTAGAATAGTAAATACCCTTTTCAGAATAACAGACTTCCTTGTCAGCTGCCTGACCGTAACCAGTTAGGCATGTCTCCTATGGTATCAAGTGCTGTGTATCTTGGATCATGATCAGGAGAAGAGAGGGGGCATCATGGCCAGGTATTGAAGGGCTTATTCTAACTTTAAAGGATGAGACAGTCATGTGTCTTGGGTGTCACATCTAGATACCTGAGGACACCCTTAACTGGAGATTGTCTAAGGAGACTGGTTTAACCAACTTTAAGTTATTTATAATTGATCCCCTCCTGGAAGGTTATGTGGTGCTTTTATCAAGACCCGTCATTACATTGTGCAAATTTGGCTGTGATGCATGTACCTCTTATATCATTATTAGACTGAATGGGTACATTGGTCATCGGATATCTGTACCGCAGTATCACTTTTTCAGTACAATGTTCTCTTATATAATAATAATAAATTCATACACCATATAAAATTTTATTTCACATAAATTTAGTTTATAGATGTTTGGGAAGCTGTTTTCTTTAAAAAATCTTTAGCAATTCAGTAAAAAATTCTCAATGTAATAAAACTTGTAAGTCTATTTCTCTGAAGACAAATGAGCAATGACTAATTCAGTCAAGTTCATTTCTTATTTTCCTCATTTTCTCTGTGGATAAGCCATAGAAAATGAAATAAAAATCAATAAATTCTAATATTTTATGATGTTAATGTAACAGGGCAGGGTCATTTAAGTGACAAAATATTGGTCCAGCTACTTATGAATGTATGTTTAAATATAGAACTATATGTGAGGGCATAGATATATGTGATTATATATATGTGTGTGTGTGTGTGTGAGAGAGAGAGAAAGCATTCTGATGTTTTTGTTTGATATCTAATCTATACAAAACTGTCTATTCAATTGTACAACATATATCAGATTTTATTATTTACATTCAAACTAATCAAAAGTTGCCTTTCAGAAGCTAAGCAAAGTATTAAGAAACAGAAAAACTTTGTTAGAAAGAAAGAAAGAAAGAAAGAAAGAAAAGATTACTGAACTGATTTACAATATCAGTCCTTCTGAATGCTGGACAATCTCCTCACAAATGCAGAAGAAACTTGACATAGCAGAAATGTGATTCTACCATGGACTGAATATCTGAGCAAGGACTATTAGAGCTAACATCAGGAAGAGAGAGTTAAAATTTCTAGTCCACATTATGAGGAAAGAGGGATTGGAAAATTTGATATTCACAGGACATACTGAAAGCAAGAGTGGGAAGAGGAAAACAATGCCTATCAAGTTTGACTAAATGGATGGTGGAACAAGGTTTAGGAAAGATAACAAAAAAATACTATTTATTAAGAGCTATAAAGGATGGGAAATTGTGGCAAGCCATGATCACCAACAGAAGAAGAAGAAGAAATAATGATATTTACAGGATATATTTATATGTTAAATATATATGAATTTTAGCTTATACGATGTGCTTTTATATGAATTATTGACAATCATTTATTTGGTGATGTGGATATATAATTCAAGGAGTTAATAACAATTAAAGTATAGTCATTAATATTTTTTTTAATCATTTAACCCCAAGCAAGATGGGAAAGCCACTGGTATACTGGGGTTACAGAGAGTGAAGGTAGGTGAATACACTGAGTAAGGGGAACTGAGGAAAGGATAAAAGCTGAATGTAGTTCAAGAAGATAGAGGATGATGTATTTAAATTTTTGAAGATTGTAGTTATCAGGGAAGCAAGGAAATGGAAGAGAGTTTGTAACTTTAAAATTAAAAGGTTTCAATTATGCTAAATTAATAGAATGCTCCAGTCCAAATTCTGTACATATTAATCCAGTAGAAAACTTTTAGTTTGTCAGTAAATGATGTGTATTCAAACAAGAGTAGAAATTTACATATCTGGGAAGTGTTTTAACAGAGGACAGAAAGTGTAACACAGAAATCTGAAGGCACATTGGTATGCATTCCAAAAGCTAAGCAAAGTCCAAAGAAATACAAAAACTTCACTAGAAACAAAGAAAAGAGTACTAAACTGTTATGTGATATCTGTCCACCTGTATGGCAGTGAGTGCTGGACAATCTCCTCAAAGATGAAGAGAAGACTTGAAGCAACAGAAATGTGGTTTTACAGAAGGATGCTCAGGATGCCCTGGACCAAACATGTGAACAACAACAATGCTTTGGAGAAAATATAAACAAAAAAATTACACTTAACCTCAGGAAGAGATAAGGTTTCTGGGGCATATAATAAAGAAGGAGGGCTTGAAAAGTTTGATACTCACAGAACAGATAAAAGGCTAGAGGGATAGAGGGAAACAACACATAACATATTTAGGGAGCATGAGTAAATAGATGGCAAAACAGAATTTAGGAGAAATAACAGAAAGGCAAAGTTTATTAAGAGCTACAAGAGACAGGAATTTGTGGAGAGCCATGATTGCCTATGTCCTAAGGAAACATGGTACATAAAAATATGAGAATGAAAAACTATAATCAAGCCAAGAAAATCTGTGGAAAGTGATAAAAAATAAAAGTAGAAGAGTTAATAACATCAATGGTTAAAAAAATGAAGAAAGTGATAGGTCAAGCTGCCCATTTTAAAATTTTTAATTTTAAGATAATAATTTACTGAGGAATATGAGATATAGTCTTAATTAAAAATATGTTTCTGTAGCCTATATCCTTTGTATTTATTTATAAATAAATTTTGCCAAAATTGGCACTCTCAGAACAATATATTATAAATATTTTTCATAAGGATAGGCATTATAAACAGAATCTCACATGATATATTGCTCATATAAATATAAGTAAATCCTAGATGTGAGAGAAGATAAAAAATTCTCATCTCAAATTACTACTCACAATCTGACCAAATATCCAAGAATCTTCTTAGTCAAAATATCTAAGCATTTGTTTGGTCAAGATGGGAAATTTTCAGTATCTATTCATATATATATATATATATATATATATATATATATATATATATATAAAGTGAACATTGAAGCCAACACTTGTAGGTGACAGGCTGTTTCATGCTGGACACAATCATCAGGCTGCCATGATGATTGCGCCTTGCATGAAACAGCCCATTGCCTTTGAGTGTTGACTTCAATGTTCACTTTTATATTTATACTTACATATGCCCTATCTCTTATATTGTGCACTTTATCCCATAAATCTAGCACACCCTAAAACTATATTTTCATGTATATATATGTTAT
The DNA here is from genome assembly GCA_963932145.1 of Acanthosepion lycidas. NCBI lineage: Eukaryota > Metazoa > Mollusca > Cephalopoda > Sepiida > Sepiidae > Acanthosepion > Acanthosepion lycidas. The sequence goes on along the minus strand of OZ010587.1, from coordinate 50,105,641 downwards.
ATGAAAGAAAAGATGTATGACAAATTGGGAAAAAGGTTTTGTGACACCTTTCATCCACTAGCACTTCAATGAATTGGTTTGAGATTTGTCACAAAAACTTTCTCCAATTTGTCATATATCTTTTCTTTCAAAACTCTTCTTGATATATAAAAAATTATATATCATTATCCTATATATATATATATATATATATACATACCGGCTGTAACAGCAAAATTTTCTAAATTATGTAACAGCATAATTGTTCATCCCACAAAACGTTTAATATCTAAAAAAACAATAAAATAATTGTGTTTCTTTGTTCCAGGTATTCAGAGGTATTCAGATAAGATGTTTAGTCATCATGATACCAATTTTTCTAAGAAACATTGAAAAAATTAAGTTATTCAACTAGAAAGAGAACAGGTTAAAATTGTCATACACCCAGTATATATATATTAGGTTGGTGCAAAAATAATGTTGTTTTCTCACATAAAGTTGGACGTCAAAAAAACGACATTATTTTTGCACCAACCATATATATATATATATATATATATATATATATATTAATCACATTATCCAAAACAAATGAGAGTGGACAATAGCAGAACAATATTCAAGGTGACAGAAGATGACAATTGACATTTACAAGATCATAGTTGACAGGAAAGCAGGAAGACAGAAGAGAGATTCCCATCAGAAAGTCCAAGAGAAGAAACTTTTAGCATAGAACTTAGTTACATCTAGCAATTTCAACTGTAAAATTATGAGACCTACCTACCAATTTAGTGCTGTAGTTAAATTTGTAAAGTCAAAGTACCAAAGAGGAAAGCTCATTAGAAGAGTTATCATGAAAATATTTATAGAGAAGGCACTGTAAAACTACATTACGGCAAGGGGACCATGACTGAAGCTGGCAAAGATGCCAAGTCAGAATCAGTAACATTGTTTCTTTATATATATATATATATATATATATATATATATATATATATATATATATATATATATATATATGTGTGTGTGTGTGAATAAAGACAAAAAGAAAACGTTTTCATATAGTATTTTTACACAAATATTTTATTTATATCTGAATATATATTTTTCCATTTTGTTCTTTACCTTTCCATTCTGTCAAATTCTGATATATATTTGATCCCAATTTATATATGTGTGTGTGTGTGTGTGTGTGTGTATTTGTTGCTAAATGCAGTTAAAGCAGTTTTGAATGCTTCAGATGATTCCACCTGACAGCATTTAGCTGTTTTTTTATTCTGTTTATCAATGCATTTATTACATGCATAAAAACACTTTTCTGCTTGAAATTTTTTATTTTTTTTTAAAGTTTTATTTTTAAAATTTGTGTGTTTTGAGAACCATTTACAAATCAATAGCATACAAAAAAAATTCAATATTATTTTATTTTTAAAATTTTTTGTATATTTGCTCTTATTACTATAATATTTTGACTAAACTCTTTCTCAGGTGTAATCTGGGAAAAAGAAAATGAAACTGACTTCAAAGAGCCCAAAAGCAACTAAAATGTTTCATTAATATACCAATTAGACTCATTTCACAGTGTCAGGTAGTTTTTTTCTTACCCAAATACTTTCAATCTCTTTCGAGATCATCTTCACGGTTGAATTACAAAGACAAATTTATTGTAACTGTGATTGCAGAGAAGATCGAAAGTACCTGGGTAAGAAAAAATTGCAGTGCCTTTCCTGATGAATTTCATCTTAACATCAAGAAACTGGTTAGAGAACTAGAAAGGATTGTTATAATATTATGAGTATATTATTCAATGAAACATGTTTGAATGATATGTTTCCTATATATATACACACACACACATACATACATGCATGCATGCATATATATATATATATATATATATATATATATAAGTAACAGGAAAAATATTAGAATGACAAACACTTTTAAATTGCATTTGTGTATGTTTATACATATATATATGTGTGGAAAGGCAATACTATCAACTTGATTTGAATGTGTGAGTAATCAGTTTATCATTCATTAGATAGATATGAACAGAGAGAATGAAAGAGAGAGAGAGAGAATTAAGAAAATAGGGAGGTAAAGTTATGTGTGCATGCAAACATATGATTGATTTTTCCATATGTTCATAGTAAAAGAAACAAAATTAAATTTGTGAGTCTCCAATTCACAGTGAGCAAAATACACCCATGTGTAAAAGGAAAAAAAAATATTTGCAAAAGAAATTTAAAATCAACAAAAATACTTTTAAGCAACCAACTCCTTCTCCATTCTCCCTGATTTCTTCTCCCCATCTTTACGCCTACCAATGCGAAACATTGCCAAAATGGTAGGAAGAAAACCAGAATTCTCTCTTTCAATGGAAGCAATGATTTCAGTTTGCTGCACGATTGCTTCTTTTTACATCACTGGTGCTTCCCAACCTCAAATTGCTCAAAGCCAATCGCACTCAGTTGGGCTTGCCTTGATCACTATTTCATCAGATTCTGCATTTGTGAGTGAGCAAAAGTAAAAAGAATTCTAAGTAGAAAAGAAGGAATAGAATAGAAAAGGTGGGGTGGTAATTGCAAATGAAGGAAAGAAACAAGAGGAACAAAAAGAGAAAAACTAATAAATGAGAAAAAAAATAGAAAGCACAGAGCAAAATGAAAAAAGAAAAGACTATATTTAGAGAATGAAAAGGCAAAGAAAGTAAAAAAGAATATCTGAAAAATTATAATAAATTAGAAGCCAACAAAGGAAAATAAAAATTCATAGAGTAAAAAAAAATTAACTTTTATTATTTCTAACATTTGGTATATACATTTTTCTTTTCAATATCTTGTATGAAGAATCATATGGAGTGTATATGTTTTTATACTTGCCTTCTTTTCTCAAATTTGGGCTGTGAAAATTGATTAGCAGGACATTGGTGCCACACCCCTATGAATCCTGTTTAAATGAGATGTGCATTCGAAGAAAAGGAATATTTGAAAAGATTAAAAAAAACTAATTGGGCGAAGGAAAAATTAGGGAAGAAATGGATGAATGCTTGAAAAAGTCAGCAAACAAATGAGTTATGAAGGTACAAATAAAAGAGGGACAATCAATGTAAATGAGTGCCGTGTTAAAGAATAAGCCAACGAATGAATGAGAAAATGAAGAAATGAGAAGATCAGTCAAAAAATGAAAGATAGGAAATTGAAAAAATGAATGACTGTAGGAGCAAAGGTCAAAAATAAATAATAAATATTAATCCAAGAGCCAATTTTAATATGAATAAATGAGCCAAAAATATTGTGAATGAGAGTACTTAACTACGAGAAGACTGAATGAAGTGAAGAAATTGATGCATGAAAATAAGTAAATAATAAAATGAATGAAAACAATGAAGAATAATTGAATGAAGTATTTGTGGTGGTAGGCAGAACTGTTATTAGGTTGGTGCAAAAATAATGTCGTTTTCTCACATATGTTACTATGTGAGAAAACGACATTATTTTTGCACCAATCTAATAGTGAATGTAAAACAACAGAGATACTGGATAAAAGAACGAGTAAAAAATGTATGAATGGATAGTTCTATGCTGAAAGAAATGCAACTATAGCAAAACAAATTGCTAATAGAATAAAGAAAAAAAAAAGAGGGATTAAGCAGTGAAATGATGCAAAACAAATAAAAGCACAACAAAAGAGGATGAGTGTGATCGATATAAATGTGGGCTGAATAAGGAAATGGTTAAATAATGCTAAAAGGTGAGAAGCATGACAATATTAATGAAGAAGAAAGTAAAATAGTATATGCATGGCAAATCCTGGATGGAATTTAGCAGGAGTAAATGGTAAATTAGACAAATATTGAAATCCAGCCAGTGAAAAACTAAAATTTAAAGACTTTTGAATCCTTTAATAGAGTCTGAAAGTTCCTTCAGGGTAAACTGAAGCATGCATAATTGAGGAAAAGAGAGATGAATTAATTATTGCTCAGGATGGCAAGAAAACTGGAAAAAAAAAAAAAAAATTTGAAGCTTAAAATAAAGTCTATGGTCACTCTGACATTCCTCAATGCAAACCAAACATTCTTCATGAAAATATCTAAAAAAAAATAATGAATAAAAGCACTTCTCAAGAACCCAAGTGTTGCACCAGGAAGCTACATCAGTGATAGTTATTCTTTGCATGATTTTGAGGTTTCAAACCACTAGAAACATCACACCCCATCTTCCAGGTGATCTAACCAAGAGCAATCACCTACTAGTGAGCTTCCTGACTTTTTGCAAAAGTTTGTATTGATTTGATTCTTTTTGAAGTTCAAAGAAACTAAATAAAGAGTAATGGAAACAGTTGGAAAATTCTTGTGACATATTTTAAATTGCAATTTTTATCACAATGTCATACAGAGTGTAAAATTATTTTACAGTCAGAAGAGGAGTTATAAAAAAGAGGATTTTTTTTTCCTTACAAATTATACACCTCAAGAAGGATGGAGATAGACTGGTTAAAATGGTTTTGTACCAACATACAAAACAAGCCTTTAGACAAAATATGGAATGTCACTTCTTTTATGTAATGTTTTTCTTCAGGTCATAGCTGTCTATGACAACTTCCTATTCTAGCCTTTATAGTTCTTTAAAAAAAATCTGTATCCTTACTGTCTCTTTCAGTCCCTGTTCTGTCATATATTTACACAAGTTTACTGTCTGTTTCCTTCTCTGCCTCTTGCCCAATGAGTATAAAATTCTTCAAGTTCTCTTTTCTCATAATATCTCCTAGAAATTTCTTTCTGATTCAAAATGTGCCCTTTTTGCTTCTATTTTACTTAAAACTTTCTTTTTGTTCACTTGCTCCATCCATAGTATTTTCAGTATCATTCTTTCACATCTCTGTTGCCTCAAGTCATATAGGAGGATTGATATTACACAACAGTTCTGTAATTTTTCTTTATTTCTATTGAAATCTTCCTATTTCTTAAGACTTTGGAAATACTTTTGGAAGGCAACTTTTGCTATCCCAATGTGTCTTCAGATTTCAGTGTCACACATTCTTTCATCTGTTAAAACACTTCCCAGTTAAATTTTTGTACTTGTTTCATCTTGAAACCCCCAATTTGTAGCTTGTATCTTGTGCTGTCTCTTTTTCTAAGAACCATACATTCTGCCTTCCTTCAATTGATGGTTAGTCCTACAAAGCTATTCAAAAGTGTACTGATAAATCTATTCTGAGAACAGTTTTGAATCCCTTTAGAACAATCAAAACTGAGAAAACTATACAAAAATTAATAACTATATAACTTTCATCTTGAGATAAATTATCATTCTAATATGAAGAAAAATGCTTGGATGAAGTGCCAGAAATTTTTGTGAAAATCAAAAAATTCTACAGTCTTCAAAACCATATTTGATTTTCTCAAAGAGATTATGAAATGTAGAAAGAAAAGTGGATTCACAAACCATAAAATGATTTAAAAGGAAGAGAAAAATAAACAAATATGAAACTGTTCTAGAAAAAAAACTATAGAATATTAAGGTAGCATAATAGTTTATTTAGTGAAATCATAGAAGAAGAAAGTCAAATGAGATATTTTAAACATATAAAAGAATTGCACCACCAAACACAAGAAGAATATCGAAATATGTTTTGAACATGAAAAGATGTTCAAGAGTTGAAAGAATCTACACAATAACAAATACATAAACAGCAGCATCTACAATAAAATAAAAGAAAGAAAAGAACCATTATAATAATAGTCTAAAAATGTATAAACAGATACAAAGTAACAAAGCAATACAATTTGTACTACTTACTGTATAAATACCATATTAAACATTCATAATGATATTGATATCAAATATTTCTCGATACAAAATTATTTCACAATGAAAGCCAACACGTGTTTGATTTTCAATGAAAAAGAAACTAGAACAGGTAGTTGATATTATTGTTATCAATAGACCACAATATGAATTTGAAACGGGTTGAAAACTTCCATCTTCAAAAATTTAAATGCAATGTTGATAGTTTTCTTTTATCTTCTTAATTCTTCTACTTTTACTGTTTTCTCACCTGAATATTACATTTTTCTAATATTCTTTCACACTTAGTAACCATTTATGGCTTGGGGGCTTTATTGCCTTGCTTGAGGTGAAATGATTAAAAAAGAAAAAATTAAAGATCTCTCTCAATAATTTGGAATATATAAAAAGTTTTGCCTCTGCAAAAAGTATTACAGTCTATCAAAAAAATTAGAAATTAATCTAAAAGACTTGTCTGTTTAAAAGATAAAATATATTTAGAAGTAACTATTTACACTATTTACATTGTGTGAACTGTTTTCTTCATGTTTATTGTCATATTCACAATGTTTTGGCCATCGTACCTTCTTCAGGTAATATACATTGGAATTTCGAACCAAACCCTTTATTTCATCCATTGTGGTAGATTGTTCTAGTTCCACATGCCTTTTCTGGATATCTCAGTTTCAGTTATTTCCCTTTAGTAACTCAACTCTCCAAGTTTTTTTGCTTACCTCTGCTGTGGCCAGGTATTGAACTCACAACTCTTTGGGTCAAGCCACTGGATTACTTCAACCAACACTTTTATAAACTGTGCCATGTGGAAATATAGACAGATATATTTAGCAGGTTAGAAAATGCAGATAAGTTTAAAACTCATCCTTATTTTACAAGAGCAGTTTGAGGAAAAAAGAATGATTGTACATTTTTCTGATATTTATCATACATCTTGGCTACTCAGTCATTGTCCTCGCATTCATAATCCCAGGAAAACAGTGTAGTTCCAACCTTTATTCAAACAGTTGAACTCATTCTTTGTGTTGTTCCCACAAGATTCCAAATGATTTGTTCTACAACCTTACCAACTTTACTATTCTTATGAAGAGAGAGTGTCTCTTTTTCTGACAGTGTAAATCAGAAAACAATATTAGGCAGAAAATAAAACATGTTTACAACAATGCTTATATGTTATTTCATTTTCAGCAAAGCATGCAATACAATTAATTCTATAGTTTATCTGAAATAATGGAATATGCTATATTATACACATTGCTTAAAATGAAGTATCTCATTTATTCATTTATACAAATAATTCTTGGAATGGTAATGACTCTTCTCAAGATGATAGACAAAATCTTTATAAATAATTTGTATACTTTTTAAAAGATCCTCTTAATTGAAAGATATAGTAATAACCATTTTTGTAGTTGGTCATAATATAAGTGTTAGAAAGAGAGTTGAAAAATAAGTACATAATGATAACTTATATCAAGTGGATACATTTTGTCCTTACAAATACCAATATATTTCTTTCATTATTATTTTAAATAATCACATATAACATTCCATTTTTAGCCAAATGAAGCAATTTCTAGCAAAATAGAGTGAGGTATTGAGTTTTATATGTTAGCATGAACACTCTTGGTGTATGGATCAGTTATAACACATTTAGTGTAGGCGATAAGGAAATTGAATGCAGGATAAGTTGAATTAGAGGCAGTTTTATCTAACTCCACAAGATGCTACAAAACCAAATTATTAACCTGAGAACTCCAGTCATATTCTTAAATAGCTTTGTCATGTTTAGATACTCATATGGGTGCCATGCATGTCATCAGAAACTATCAACTATATACAACAGTTTCAAATAAATGATTAAAAATGGTTTAACATGAATGAATCCTGTAGATCTTAAAGGAGATAACCCTATTTGCCTGAAAAACTGTTTTACAAGATTTCAGCCAACAGTAATGCTATTTAGTCAATGAATACAGAATATTTCATATATAGATGTGGCTAATCTCATTATTACCATTACCATTCAGTTGGACTTGAACATCACCAGAGGTTGTCAAAGTGAAGAGCATGCCATTTCTTGTCAAATAAAGCATTTTCAAGTAGAATGGAGTGACATATTGAGTTCATTATGCAGTATAAAATGTTTTTGACCTCACAAATAAGGCAGATATGGTTCCATTCCACTTCTGATTCACAGGAGGTCATGAAACATAGAATCAATTTGTGGCTTTTAAAGTCTTTATTGCAACCAAACAATTTTATTCTTGCAGGTAAATTGTTACTGGGAAGTAACTTGGGTAGAAAAAGATGATACAGTAGGTGATGTTACCTTGGAGGTCACTGTAGTTTAATTTGAGATTGAAATTGCTTTTTTCCAGCCAAATGGAAGGGTTTAAAGTGATAAAAAGACTACTTTTTTTCTGTTTTCTTTATAGAAAATTGTACAATGATGAAAAAGATTTTTAGAAAAAAAACAGTAAATTTTCCAAGATTAAAACTTCCCAAAACTACAGAAATTACCTCTTGCTGTGTAAGTGAAACATTTTTCATTAGAAAGAGTCATGCAAACGAAAAATAAACTCGGCTGTTGCAACAGCTGTCGGGAAAGCTTAACTGTACATGTCAACTAATACAGTTCTGGACACTTCTGAGGATGCTCAGAACTCAATTGAGCTTCCTTAGATTTCTGGATCTTCTTGGTTTTCCTCCCCACAACTTTAAAAGTTTGGATGCTGATTATGTTAATCAGAAATCCAAAGATGTGTAAGGGAACTCGTCTTACCAAGCAACTTTTTCTGCAACATTTTCATTGAAGAAACCATCCTAACTGAGATGTGTTAATTACCAAAATCCTTATAATTGCAACAGATCTGTTCTTTGAATGAATGTTAGTTTCCAATGTGGCTGAGCTTATCCAAGAACAGCAACAAAATAAAAGAATAATCTTGTAAGATCAATGATTATTACTGGATTTTCATACTTTTCATGTTGGTTGTTTTCAGATAGATTCTCAAACTTGACATACTGTCATTAAATGAAAGAAGCACTATTTCTATATTAATCCTATCAACCTTTGTTTTTTTTGTATATCATATTGTTTTTCTATGTGAAAAAAAGTGTAAAGTATTTTTTCATTTCTTATATTGTGTAAGAATATAAAGGTTAACATACATATTTTTCTCCTTGTTAGAGTGGAAGTTATTTTTTACTAGGTAACTCCGGGTATCAATGTTAATATACATTAAGCTAGGTATGTTTAATTACTCAGCCATGAGAGACATTACTGCAAACTATGGCTCAATTATTCTTTTCAAGAAATGTGCATTTTTAAGCTGAAATCTACTGACAACACAGGAAATATAAATGAATTAATTTTTAAGTAATTAATGAATTTTTTAATTCAACATTATTTCTTGTAATTATAAACATTAAATTTGGTAAACATCCCTGAATTTTTAAGCAATAAAATTAATGCCTACCAGCCTTGAAAATCTTATTTTTAAAAAATACACCTTTCAGCAGGGATTGAACATGTGTTCTCTTTATCTTTGGAGACTACCTTTAATCTAAACTTGCTTAAAGATGGTTTCCAAAGTCAAAGAGAATACAGGTTTGATTTTTGCTAAGAGGGACATGTCAATATATATGGTGGACTCTCTGGTCGTATTCAGCATATGAGCTCCTAGGAACCGACAGCCCAGACACCAGCACATATGATTTGATTATAGTGGTGAAGGCTTTGTGCAGAACCAATCACACTTTTTGAAGGGCCAAATACAGAGACCTGGTGCACTATGTGCCACAAGGTCCACAAACGACCCTCTGCAGGTTTTGAATTCAGAGTTGTCCTTCTTTTAGACCAGTTACCATCCAAGGCTATAAAACCCAGTCTGTCCTGCTATTTACCAATAGCTGGAGGGAGAAGAAAAGGATTTATATCTTTCCCAAGGTTATTGGCATGTAAGTGAATGTAATGGATTTGACTGGAATTTGAACTATATATATATATATATATATATATATATATATATATATATATATATAGAGAGAGAGAGAGAGAGAGAGAGAGAGAAAGAGAGAGATACAAACTGAAATCTAGACATGCTTAAAAGTCACTCCCCAAGCCAAAAAGAATGCAAGTTTGATTTTAGCCAAAGGAGACTATATATGCAAACTGAAATAGAATGGAGTCAGAATTATTAATCATACGCATAAAAATCTATTCAAAGCACAATGATACTTTTAGTGCATGAGATAAGTATTCAAGTGTGTATATGTGTGCACTGTTGAATTTTATTATTCAAGTCGATGTTATCACAATAAAATTGATATTAACCAATAGATGCTAGAAAAAGTTTCTAGATATAATTTATATGAGAAATATATCATGTCCACTTCAGTTTATAATATCTATCCTTATAAAAAAACAAACTAATATTAATAATATAATTTTTAAGGAGTGTCAGTGTTTATGATGCAAACAAAATGCAACATAAATTTTTATTAAAAAATAAATACAAAAGATATAGACCACAGAAAGATATACTTGGTTAGCACAGCATCTCATCTGTATGAAGAAATTACTTTAATATGGGCTACTTGATACTCTATGACTTCATCATTCGTTTTCCCATTGAAGGTAACTTTTACGTTTTATTGCTTTACAGATATTTTCTTTGCTTGAATATGTTTTTGTTTCTTTTTTATTTTCATATACATCTCTTTTACTAATGGCCCACAAATATTTTATTGGATTAATATGTTGAAAAGGTAAGAGAAATTCTAATACTTGGGGTCTTTCAAATTTATTTTGGCAAGATTGGCAATAGTCAGCTTTGCAGAATTTCTGGGGACATTATTTTAAGGCTTGTTGGTTATGACCATTCAAAAATCCCTTGTCCAAGAAATTACAATCATTATCTACATTTATCTTGATGCCATTTGATATGACTTATAATTTTACTGTCCATATCATTATTTCACCTCTACCCATTATCTGATAGGTCATACTAGTTGATTCCATGAAAGACATAACTTCTAGCCTAGCCATCAGGTGCAACCAAAGTAGCTCTACATTCATTACAAAAAAATTCTCTTTTAAAAGATTCAGTTTTCATGTACTTCTTCATGGAAACTGATAGGTTAGTTGTATTGAAGTCTTTAACTGGTATTCTACATTTACTTTGTCTTCAACTATTTTATTTGGTTGTCAATCCATTTTTCTTATTCATTCTCCTTTTTATTTTTTTAATTATATTTTTCTGGCAAATCTTAATAAAGGTGTTTTTCTTATTTTTATCTTATGAATGCTTTCAATTTTTTTTTTGATTGTTCATTGATATTTGTCAAGTCTTTTATAATTTTCGAAACTGTGTTCCCATCACTCAATAACTTCACTTTATCTTACTTCTCATTTGAGGCTTACATATTTCTTATGAACCATTACAATCCTGATATATCTAAAATTTATAAAAGTGAATATCAATAATTATACTGTGATATATATCTGTCTACAATATGATGATCATCCCTCAAGGTGAATAATAAAAACTTGTACCACCAAATAATGGAGTGTAAATATATCTTATAAAACCAGATATATTATAATATTAAATTCACATGGTATATTTATAATAAAAACATTTTATCAACATTGGTAAATTTCATTAGAAGCAAAGAAAATATTGCAGAACTGTTATGTAATATCAGTCCATGCCCAATCTCCTCACAGATGAAGAAGATAGTTGAGCCAACAGAAATGTTGTTCTAAAGAAAGATGCTGAGAATACCATGGACTGAACATATGAACAATGACAATGTTTTAGGGAAAATGGAAAAAAAAATGAACACTTTTATTTAATATCAGAAAAAGATCATTGAAATTTCTAAGGCATTTGATAAAGAAAGAGAGCTTGGAAATTTGATACTCACAAGAGAGTTTGAAAGCACAAGGGACAGAGGAAAATAAGGCATAACTTACCTAGCAAGATTGTGTAAATGGGTGGTAGGATAAATTTTAAGAGATATAACAAAAAGACAAATTATACTAAGAGCTACAAAGGACAAGAAATTGTGAAGAGCCATGATCGCCCATGTCTTGAAGGGATGAAGATCTAGTTTTATTATTCCCAACTTTATTGGAAAAACTCTGATAGAGACATTGATATCTAGAGACATATAAATTCTGTACATACGTATATCCCTTTGTGTGTGTTTATGGAAAAGAAAACATAAATATATAGATACTTACAGACAGGCATACAAATATATGTTTACATGTCAGATTATATAAGTTCATATAAGAATTTTGCCCAAAACAATATATATAAGCATTAATCTTCTGCTCTATCTTCAAGGAATTGAATATATATTTAATTGGTGTGATGAAAAAAATAAAGAAACCATTTCATGTTAAATTGCAAGAATCTCTTATCAATGGTTTTGTTTTTTTTTTTTAAATATACACTGTATAATTGGTGTCAAAATGTTCAAGAAATAATATTTAATGAAAACAAAGACTCAGTGCCTCGTAATTTTACACATCATTAGTTATATTTATTTTTGTGGACAAAAGTTGGAAAAGTGTTTATTAGCCAAAAGGAATTTTATTAGATGAAGTCAGTTTACCCACTGGATCAAAAATGTCATACTCTTTGAAAAAATGGAATTACAGCTATTAAACCTAATTTTATCATATTCAAAAGAATTTTAAACATATTTTCAAAGGAGATCATTTATTGCTGTTAATTTGCAAGCCATATTTTAATATACTGCTTCAGACATACACCTACTTAGAATTCTTACATTCCTGCCAAAACACATCGACTCTGTTTAAATTACCTTATGATCTGTTGGTTCATGAATGGTCCATGTTTACTTATTATTTGCATATTATGACAACCAAAATTTAACTATTAGTGACATTATGTTACATTATCTGGTATAAGGAAATGTGACATTATGTTACATTTTCTGGTATAAGGAAATGTGACATCATGTTACATTTTCTGGTATAAGGAAATGTGACATCATGTTACATTTTCTGGTATAAGGAAATGTGACATTATGTTACATTATCTAAGTATAAGGAAATGTGATATTATGTTACATTTTCTGGTATAAGGAAATGTGACATTATGTTACATTATCTGGTATAAGGAAATGTGACATTGTTACATTTTCTGGTATAAGGAAATGTGACATCATGTTACATTTTCTGGTATAAGGAAATGTGACATCATGTTACATTTTTCTGGTATAAGGAAATGTGACATTATGTTACATTATCTAAGTATAAGGAAATGTGATATTATGTTACATTTTCTGGTATAAGGAAATGTGACATTATGTTACATTATCTGGTATAAGGGAATGTGACATTATGTTACATTTTCTGGTATAAGGAAATGTGACATCAGGTTACATTTTCTGGTATAAGGAAATGTGATATCATGTTACATTTTCTGGTATAAGGAAATGTGACATTATGTTACATTATCTAAGTATAAGGAAATGTGACATTATGTTACATTTTCTGGTATAAGGAAATGTGACATTATGTTACATTTTCTGGTATAAGGAAATGTGACATTATGTTACATTATCTGGTATAAGGAAATGTGACATCATGTTACATTTTCTGGTATAAGGAAATGTGACATTATGTTACATTATCTGGTATAAGGAAATGTGACATCATGTTACATTTTCTGGTATAAGGAAATGTGACATCATGTTACATTTTCTGGTATAAGGAAATGTGACATTATGTTACATTTTCTGGTATAAGGAAATGTGACATTATGTTACATTATCTGGTATAAGGAAATAGATAAAATGCAAAGCTCACAGAGAACAGTAAAAGAGGAATCGATTTCATGACAAATACTGCTTCTTGAAGCAATTTTAAATTACAGATAATGTTATCCTTTGTTCAATATTATTGATAATAAATTAATGAATTATTATTTTTTGTATTATTAAAAGAAATAACTGATATTTCATTTTCACCAGGTGGATACTGAATTTTAGCTTATCACAATGGACAGTTGTTCTCTTAGGTCTGTCCAGTGCCTTGAGCAACTATTGATAATTAAGCTAAATCCAAAAGACAGGTGGAACTTGTACATATGTTTCATCACTAAGATTTTGGATAAATAGTCAGTAGAACCCCAGTAAGTATCTAACTCTTCCTGCTATCAAGATGCAGATCAGGCTGAAAATCAAGTATCGCTGCTATATATAAACAGGAGCTGCGAGTCTTCACGTTCCAGTCAGGAAATGTATCTGCACATCCTTGTGGGTGATGAATTATTTTCCCCCCTATGACCCCTTTCCCACAGATAGGATATTGCAAACCCCTCATTACTCTATTTCCATGGAAAATGTTCAGATGAACAACATTCCTACGTTCCACCAGTTTTAACCTTCATGGCTAAGACCCACCATCTTGCACACATTGTAGTGAACTGCCCCCATTCTCTTTGTATTCCATTGGTGAGAGGTAAGTTCCACTTTAACAGCTTCTTCCTATGAACCACTGCTTTGTGGTACCAACTCATAAGAGGATGCTTCCTCGATCACTATAATCTTGTTCAAGTCTAGGGTAACAATTATCTTCCCTACATATGTCCATAAACTGTGAACCTTACTCTGTACCCCTCTACCTCGAGTGGCTTTTGGGTCTTGTATAGAGTGAACATTATGAATTACCAGATGAAAAGAGATAAAGATATCAATAGCATCAGTTGATATTCTAAGAAATTACGGAACCAAACCCGTAGCGTGAACTTTTACAGTATTCACTCATGTTAAAATTGATTAATTTTTTTCCTTAACACTTATTTGAAAATAATGGTCAAATTAAAAAAAAAATGCTACTTGAAGGAGAAAATAGATTCCCCTTTGTGTGCTATTCCACAAAATATTGTAAGTATGCTTACTCTGATTTGTTTTTTTATTTATTTAGTGAAACTCAAGGCAATAGAAATGTGGTTTTTACAGAAGGATGCTTAGATTAGCATGGACTGAATGTGTGAGTAATTAGAATATTTTAAGGAAAATGGAATAAAAAAGCTAATATGTCAGAAAGAAAACTCAGAATATCAGAAAGAAAAGATATAATTCAGATGCAGTTTTAATTCATAAAGGAAAAAATATTTACAAGATTAAAAATCCAGTCTATTAGAATAAGATTCAGAAAATATCATCAGAAGATTTGAAAATGAAATCTAGAAGGAAGACTTAAACAGAAATTCAAGCAGAAAGACAGAAAAAATAATCATAAGATTAAAAATATCAAATCTGTCAATGGAAGATTCAGAAAATAACATCAAAAGATGATGACAATGAGACCTAGAAGGAAGATATATCAAAAAAGGAGTGCAGGAAAAAGAATCTGAAAGAGATAGTTGAAATTTCTAAGAATAAAGAGGGCTTTGAAAATATGACTCTCACAAGACATACTGAAGATAAAAGCAACCTACCTGACAAGTTTGTGTAAATGGATGACACAATAGAAACAGAGTCATAGTGAAAAGATAAATGTTACTAAGAGGTAAAAAAAAATTGTCAAGAGCCATGATCATCCATATCTCGAAGGGAGGCAGCACATACAAAAAGAAGAATATCTTGATTATTTTAAATTTTTGCCACTATCATGCTGAGCATATACAGACTGCATTGGATGATATATGCAGCCATTATGGCTTACATTGTACCATATGGTTGTTTTTTGGTCATATCTGATTTATGTCTTATTTAAACTCAATATTAACAATTATATCACTCTGCAAGATAATGCAAAAATAAAAACATATATAATTTCTGCATAAAAAAAACTGTTATATATTTATACAGACTTGTTATTATTGGCCTTGTTTGACTTCTGTTTTTGGTTAGTAAAATATATGTAAACATATAGTCATCATAACAACAAAGTAAGACATTTATAAATGTATGTATCTAATCAGAAGGATTTGATAGATGTATGAAAGTTTTTGTAATGTGGTTGTTAGTAAATGTTTCTGGATTGTGTTTGTCTTAGTGAATGAATAAATTATTTGCAAGTGATAAGTTTATTAGTAGAAGGCAATTTCAAACATGAGATAGTGATATTTTTGTAAGATTTATCTGTGGTTGTCATTTCTGGAGTTGCTCAATTCCACAATTGTGAGGAACTGATGACAAAGAAAAAGTCTCTAAATTTTCCTGCCAGTTGGATGGCTTTCTTTTTTTTCTAAGGAATCATAATTTTTTTTTCTCATAATCATGAGTTCACTCCAGGCTTATTGATAAACTCAAATGATTTGTACAGTATTGTCTTTGTTTGTAATTCTGCTAATCAAAAAAAGAATTAACTGGACATGGCTTATGTTTTCAAAATTATTATTATCATTATTATTATTATTAACACAGTTGTTAGATTTTTGACTGAGAAATTTCAAAAGACATCAAATGATTAACAATAACCACTGAAAAATTTCTATACCAGTTCAAAACTGTCTTAGCAAATATATTTTTCTTTCAATTACCTTTCCTCATTATAATTTTTGACAAATATTCTTCTTTTACTCCTTGGTGCTATATCCCTTTAAGACATGAATGGTAATAACCTTTCATAATTTTCTATGCTTATAACAAATATTTTTTGGTTCTTATGGCTTTGAGCAAATGAAACCTGAGCATCTTGGCAAAGACCATCTTTCATTGAACATTGTGGGCTGACACTACAAAATCACAAACAAAGAACTATACCACATAACAGAAACCACATCACCGGAGGACTTCCAACACAGCAACAATTAAAATAGATATCACATGTAATAATTATATAATGAAAATTTTGACATTTCACACTACTTCAAATAAAAGGTTAAGAAGAAAACCCTATCAATACTGGAAAGAGTGATAACAGCTACTGGACATGAAAAAACTATTTTCCTGAATACTTGTTCTAAGAGAAAGATTTTATTAATTTCAAATGACAGTAGTACTGTCTGCTTGGTCAATGAAAGCCAAATGTTTCCTTACAGGGAAACAGCTAATATTACCATTACCATTATTACTATTGGTATCCAAACTCAAATTCCAATTATGTTAACTGGTGATTATCCAGCAGATAGCCTAATAATATTCCCTTAATTCAGTCATTAAATATTTATTAATGTAGATTATTATTGTGTTTTATTCAAAAGACTTAAATGTCTGACTTTCCTGAAAGAGATAATTAGATTACTTCCACACTGCCATGCAGAATGTTGCAATTTTCATCATCATGCCTCTCAGCTTTGTGAACCAAATTTTTAGATCTGCATTTATTCTCAACAGTGCCATTTTAGAAATCAATCAGCTTCATTTGTCTACATTCATAAAATAATTGTATAGTTTAGCATTCCTTTTTGTTATTATTATTTGTGAAGTCTGTGAATAGTGGCTTTTCTAATTATGCAATGTAAATATTCTAGAACATCAGTTTTATGTGGAGATCAACAAGTGAATTTAAAAAAAAACATTTGTAAAATCAATAATATCCATAAAATAATAAATGTTCTTCAAAAATATGAATAACTTGACAGGTTTTAAATTCAGGGGTGAATGAATAGAATTGGAAGAATATTCAAATGGGTATTGATTAAGAATTTTATAAATTCTCAAATAAATATTCATTCATTTTCCCTCAAAATAATACAACTATGCCCACCTACCACACCATATTTGTTTTTTGTTATATACAAATAGCTCAACAGTTTATTTGAAGCTGAGTAATTGTACAACTAAAGAAAATGGACTTGAACAATTTGAATATAAATGTTGGAAATTAGTTCCAAACAGTTGCATTCATAAGGCAATGGTAACAATTATATTTTGACTTCAGGTTAGAAATTTATCTGGATAGTTACTTGTAAAATGATAAGGGTTTTA
Organism: Acanthosepion lycidas; assembly: GCA_963932145.1. Taxonomy (NCBI): domain Eukaryota; kingdom Metazoa; phylum Mollusca; class Cephalopoda; order Sepiida; family Sepiidae; genus Acanthosepion; species Acanthosepion lycidas. The sequence continues at coordinate 50,087,930 of OZ010587.1, read as the reverse complement.
TTTTTTGTTAACTTGGTGACAAATATTTTCATGCTGACCTTTCCTTGAAATAATATAAAACAGAAGGTATGAATTTGTCTCTTCTCTCCTTAGCTATGAGTTAAATAGTAGGACAGACTGGGCTCTTTAGCCTTGGTTAACAATCAGTCCAAGAGAACAAAAACTTTGAATTTAAAACTGGTTGGTTATGGGTCTAGCAAGACCACTCTCTGCAAAATCACATTTACTAGAGAAAACACAACAGCAACAATTAGGACACTGGGTCGGTGGCCCAATACTTCACAAGGAAATTCAATTGTACTACAGAAGAGGAGGAATCTAAAACTATGGTTATTTTTTGTTTTTCAATTATTTCACCTTAAGCAAGGTGATAATGCCACTAGAATGCAAGGAGTTACTGGGAGTGAAAGCGAGTAAGAAGACTTTAGTAAGAAGGTAGGAGAAAGGACAATAAAAGAAGAGAGTTCAAGAAGACAGATGATGATTGTGTGGCGAATAAAGAAAACAGCAACCAGCAAGTAAATTCAAGCTCTCCCAGCTGGTATTTCAACCTTGAGTCGTTCCTTCTTGAGTTCTGTCTCAAAATCGCACTAACAGACTGTTCTAGCCGCCAACCGTGAACGTCACTCGAAGAACTCACCCACTGGGAAAAAGTAGTTGCTTTTATATTTGTCCATATACCCATAATCCCTTGCGTCTTCCTGTGATCCCATAATTCATTGAGTCCATGTCCCATAATGCATTGCATCTTTATTGCATAAAAATGCAATGCAAGTCCCCCCCTCATTCTTTTATGTTATCTGGCCGAGGACGGATTATAGCAGAGCGGTAAGTGCTTTTTTCTCCCTCACTTCAACTGCAGTAGCTTTACATGCTAAACAAATACGGGCTCTTTTTTGGCGGGGACAAGGCAAGTCGCGACCAGTTGTGCTCGTCCCAGGTTCTGTCTCATGTCCACCACAGATTGCTACTGCAGTTACATATTTGAAGATTGTAGGTGACAGGGAAGCAAGAAATCAGAAGGGAGATTCACAATCAAGAATTGTGAGAAAAGAAACTATTAGAGAAGAACAGACAGTTAGAATCTAACTAGTTGAAAATTAAAATGGTGAAACCTAGTTGACAATCAAGTAGCACAATTAAATTTATGAGTTGAGACACTAAGAAGGAAAGCTCATCAGAACAATCGCAATGAAAGTCTTTGTAACAAAGGTAGGGGGAAGCCACATCCTGTCAGTGAGAAAGTGGCTGATGTTGAGATGCTAAGTCATACTTTTTTAACTGCATGTTGTTAACATTAGAGACTCCCTGTTAGATATTGTTGTTTTAATTCTATACCTAATTTAATGATGTGGTATCTAACCTATTTATCTACTAAGATTTGTATTAATGAGAGAATTATGACCTCGTTGACTTTGGTTTCTGTACATGTGATCAATATATAATCCATGAAAATTGCAAATGGTTATAATAAACAGAACATGTTTGTAACGAATTTGTAAATGCACACATTTATTGTGACAATCAATAATTTACAAAATACATTCTCTGCTGATTATATTGTTATGTGAGTTGTTTTGTTTTTTTTTGTTGAAATTGTTTTTGATATGAACGTAGTGTAATAAATGGTAGCTTGGAATGAGAAATCAGAGAGCTGAATTTGAATTCTAGCTGAGTTTGTTATGTCCACTTACATTGGAAAAGGTATGAATACATCACTCACCCACTAGCTAATGGTTAAATAGTAGACCAGATTGGCCAGCTTTGGTCAGCATCCAGTCTAGAAGAAGAATAAATCTGAATTCAAAACTATATGTAGCCTGATGAAGGAAGTACATACTATATACAGCTGATGAAAGGATTGTAAAGTTTACAATGACTCTATGACCCCCTTCTCTCTGCTTTTATTATTTTTGAAGATTTAATTTTATAAAATATTAGTAAAGTCAGCATAGGCTGGATTTTTTTCCGTACTTACTATTTATTATTGCCATTGTAATTTTGATCATTTATTTTTATTATAATGCTTGTAATTAAAACTAGTCCTTTATAAATAATGAATATTTTATAAAAGAAATAATGGCTCTACATTCTTCAGCTTCCTCACATTTTTTCTGAAATGAAAAACTAAACAGTAGACTTTGTCTTCTTGGCCACAATCTTTCACAATGCTATTGATCTGAGTTTATCATTTGTCTAAAATCATTGCTGCTGTTAATTTTAAAAATAAATCATAAAATGTCATTTTCAATTTTTTGTATGAAACATTAGTTTTTTAAAACTTCTATATAAGTTTTATATGTGGAAAAAGCCTATGGATCTCATTACCAAGAATAAGTCCAAGTGATAAGCAAAAAAAAGTGTATATAAAATTTTAAAAAGGTTTACAGTAGGATTATAGATCTAAAAATAATAATTTTATAAGAGGATCAGATAAAACTATCATATCAGGAAACATTTAAACTTACTATCTGACTTTGACTTCCCTCCTTTTTCTATTGATTTAATCCCCCATCATTTTATTTTGTGGTAACATCACTATTAATGTCAAATTCTTTAAAAGAAACCTAATTATATCAGCAAACTTAATTTATTAAGTGTGGGCAGACAGTTTAAACTTAACATTATATCAGATGACAATTCACAAAGGGAATTTTAAAATCTCTAACAACTGGTCAATACACAGGATATTTAAACAAACTTATATATTATTCAGTACCCAAACTAGTTACAAGTTGTAATGAAAACTCAGAGTCTAGTTTGGCTTAATGTGCCTTTATTGAACCTAACTGAAGAGTCTTTCCATTTTGACTAAGATAATGTGACTTATTTATACAAATCATAAAACAGGGGAGGTAATTGGGCTGCCTTACCACATTCTCCCTGGCTTTGTTTTCTCCAAGACACAAAATCATCCAGGTGACTGGGTCTCTTGACAGTTCTCTGGGATTGCCTCAGTGGCAGCTGATCTGGGCTTTCAAGTGTTGTGGGAACAGTCAGACAGAAGTATTTCATCTCATATTATTTTTCTCTCCTTCTTGGAAAGAGACACTCTGATTCTGAAAGCTGATAATCAGTCTGTGGTAGTATGCTCTTATTTTGAGGGAACTGTTCTGGTGTTGATCTCTGAATCATCGCTATCAGGGCCTTGTTCCTCAGGAGGATCCAATGGCATTGTGTCGTTTTTACTATCAAGAGATAGAGATATTGCTTCAGGGGAGAGCTGCTCCTTCTGGTTTGATAACTCGCTGACAGGGGCAAAATCACTGAGTGAAATGTTCAGTTGTCTCCTGTCAGGGTACTGGATGCATGCATAGAGTGGGTTTGCATCAAGCAGTTATTCACATATTTGCCTTTTGTTTTGTTGAACATGATTTTTAAGTAAAATAGTACCTGGCTGTGAGAGCCACAAAGGGAGGAAGATCATGGCTGAACTTTATCTTGGAAATTTAAAAAAAAACTTTCATGAGGTGTTACATTATTTCTGGTGGAAGGTGGGGGCAGAAATGAGGAAGTCTATCATAGAGGACTGTCTTTTTTTTTTCTTGTTTGGGTCGTTTGAAATAGTGGTCTAGTAGCAGTGTGAGTACTTAGTGCAGCCTTTGAAACTCTTGTTTGTAGTTATGAACAAGATTGCTTTTCTGCCATCTCCAAGGTAAGGTGCCTGCTCGTGAACAGTACCTAAATCTCATTGTTTATTTACCAGTAATCTTTGATGGATATAGTTTGATTCTGTTCCATTTATAAAGGAGTCTCTGATAAATTCATCCTTTGCATAATCTGCTGTCATCACTTGAAAGTCGCAGTCTTGACTTAAGATTTTTAAGTGCTAAAGATACTGTTCTAACTCCTCCTCAGAGAATTGGCAGGTAAATGCTAGTACATGCCAGGCAAACATTATGTTTTGTCTCTTCACAAAAATTCTATCAAAACGTCTGGGGCTTTCTAGTAAGTTTTACATTGAGAAATATTGGTATATACAGATATGGAAACATGGTGCATTAGCAGGTTAAGTCTATCCATATCAGTAAAAGGAGTGGATGAACTTTTTTCAGTGCAAGCAAGAATCCTTTGAATAATCATTTCCAATATTGCCAGGCATCAGTAAAAGATGGGTCCACAGAGTCTAAGTTGTGATGTTCTGGTTTAAGGTATTTGTCCATAATTACATTCAATAAATTGTAATGAAAACTTGGACTCTATTTCTGCTTAATGTGACTTTATTGAATGTAACTGAAAAGTCTTGCCATTTTGTCTAAGACGTCGTGACTTATTTAAAGACAGGGCAGGTAATTGGGTTGTCTTACCATAAAAGTTAAATTAAAGAAATTTGATTGTTCATCATCATTAAAAAGTAAATATTTCTAAATAGACTACATCTATAAGAGCATTGGTTTAACTATGGTTAATTTTCCTTCAAAATTTTTGGATTGATAATATACCTGAAAGAAAATTCAGAATATCAAAAAGAAAAGATATAATTCAGATGCAGTTTTAATTCATAAAGGAAAAAATATTTACAAGATTAAAAATCCAGTCTATTAGAATAAGATTCAGAAAATATCATCAGAAGATTTGAAAATGAAATCTAGAAAGAAGACTTAAACAGAAATTCAAGCAGAAAAACAGAAAAAAAATAATCATAAGATTAAAAATATCAAGTCTGTCAATGGAAAATTCAGAAAATAACACAGAAGCCGATGATGATCTGACAATGAGATGTAGAAGGAAGGCATATAAAAAGGTGATAGTGGAAAGGGAAAAAACAGCTTTTGAAAAAGAAGTGTAGTTTTATAAGAGAAATGAACCAATTACAAGAGTTCCCTCTGTTTAATCAAGTAAACTCCAGATAAAATGAAAGAACCTATTTTTGATTAGAAATAGACCTAAAATCAACTTTTATCAGTTACATATATATATATATATATATATATATATATATATATATATATATATATATATATCTTGTTCATGTGCTGCTCATTGTGATCTAGTGTTTGGCTCCTTTAGTCTTTTGATTCCGGTTCTACTGATTTTTCCATCCCTCTTTGTTGGTAGATACTCAATGAATAAGAAGGAAATCCTTCAAAGGGGAAAGCTTTTCAATGACATGTTTTACCTTCAAGTGCTAGTCTGGTGTCTTCATTTCAAAATGAGTTATTTCTGTATTAAAGCTGTTAATGTCTGTTTGCTAGGTTAGCATCTTCCAGTTGGAATGAAAGAACAAAACTGCATGTATTTTTTGTATTAAACCTACTATTGTCTGTTGGATTTTAAATTAACCCATTCCAAGTAGATCTCTGTTATTCTTTTAGATTGTATACCACATTGCGCTATTATTGCTTTTTCAATGTTCAGCAAAAATATATTGAGCCTTGTCTTGAGTTTATCATTGAGAATTGTGAAATCAGTTCACTCTCAATACATTCCCTTCTTAGTGAATCCTTTTCTCTCTTGATCAAACTGGCATTTATTAAGTCAAAATTGTGGTCAGATAATATCACTGATCATTTCACAAGCAATAGCAGCACAAAGCTATTCTTTTACAATTCTTTCTCTCCAACCAGCAAACTAATAATTGAATATGGAGAAAAGGAAACTTAGTGTCCAGCTGAGGATATAGAATGGATTTTTCTCTTGAATAGCAAAATCTAAGGAAAAAAATATAGATGTAATAAGTGAAAAGAAATATATCAATCAAAATAAAAAAAGAAAAGCAAAAGAGAAATCAAACCAAAATAAAGATATAAAAGCGAATACAAAATTGAATCATAAGCCTGATTCAAGATAGAAACAGAAAGTTAAAATGAGAAAGAAAGAGGCAGACTGATAATAAAAAATATAAATGAAAAAGAAAGAAACTGAAAAAGAGGAAGATATTATGAAATGAAAGAGAAGGCAAGAATATGAAAAAATAGAGAAAGGTAATGATGAGGATAGAAAGAGAAATGTATTAATTCTTTGAAGTAAAAATAAGAAAGAAATGTTACTTAAGTGAAAGAAAGGATAAAATAAAGCAATGAATATAAACAGATTATAAAATATGAGAAATGATTTCATATAGGAAGATATTTAGATAAAAAAGCATATAAATGAGGAGAAAGAAGGATAAATTTATTTGTAGTGGTTACCTAAAAATACCCAGTTATCAAAATAATTTGAAAGTTGTTGGCATCCATTGGTAGGATAAGAAACCAAGCAGGCAAACATTTTTACTGCAGTTTTATTTGTTTGTTGGTTTGTGATTTGTAGGTGTTTCTGATTATAAACATTCTCTTGTTTCCTGAAGTAAATCTTGCTAGGCAGTTTAGCAGCCATTTTGATTTCTCCATCCTTTGGTCGTTTACAGAGATCTTAAACTATCTCCATTAAACAACTGCTTTTACTCGTGTAGCATTAAGTAATATTTAGTTACTCTTTATTTGTTTTCTTATTCTTTTCATTCTTTCTTAGTTGATAATTCTTTTTATTATCAAATATTTAACAGTTTATATTTTTCATCTTCTTTTTGCCTTTTCATTATTTATCTGTTTTTATCATTGTTCTCTTCTCTGTTATTCTCTTTTTCCATGAGGCACCATGACATGAGGTAATATCTAGTGAAGTTAGTTTGGTTGACCATTACTGAGTAATGAGTTCGATTCTTATTGAGTGCCTCATACAAAATTCAACATTAAATAACTGAACAAGGGTTTTCAGAATGCAAAATTGACCAATCAAACTTAACCTATGTGCCTTGGTGTGTGGTAATAGTTTACTGAGGCTTGTTTGGTTGGCAATTACTACTGAGTAGTGAGTTTGATCCTCACTTGGTGCCCAATACAAAATTCAATATTAGATAACCCAACAAGAGTTGATATGTCATAAAATCAACCAACCAACCAACAATCAGTGTGGAGTAACAGTTAGCAAGTCTAGTCAGTATAAACAAATATCTCAAATGTTTGGCAACTGTATTGACAAAATGTGGGTGTGTCACTGCAAAATATATGTATAGCTGGAAAATTGTATCATAACGATAATACAGTGTGACCCGGATATAAGAGAAATTTTCTCTGGTCCCAAATTAGAGCCACACTTACCACACATTCATTTATGTCTAATTCAGATAACTAAATGATAACTGGGAACAAAGACAAATTAACTGTACATTGTTAATTAGTGTAATAGTGATAGAAAATCTCTTGCATTTACTTTAAATAATTGCTTAAGATTTTTGCCACAAATTCATCCAGCCAAATAAGATACAATTCTTTCATGAATGAAAATAAAATAACAAAAAGTAGCTATCAGAAACTGTGATGGAAAATAAAGCAAATAAAACCAAGTATTCTCTCCAAGCATATCATCCAATTCTTGAACAACAGTAAAAAATCTTTGAAGAAAGTAAACAAGAGCATAATTTCAAAAAAAGGTAGACTAATGGAAATATATATATATATATATATATATATATATATATATATACATACTTCCAGTCAAAAGTATTTGGCAACCCTCAAAAATTTTCATTTCTCATCATTATATTGTGCCAGATGAATGAATTGTACTGTAAAGTAAGTATATATGTAATTATTAATATATACTTTACAGCTCTGTTTAACTACATTGAGCACTGTTTTGTCTACACTATTGATTAAATAAATATTTATTTGCTCACCTGTATGTGTACATAATCACTCACATATATGGTTGATCATATCTCTTTATTTAGCTCATTCATAGATCTATCTATCTATCTATATATATATATATATATATATATATATATGTTAAACCTAGAGGCATAGAAAGAATGAGCAATTTATATTGAACTCTTGTATAAATCTTCTTATTTTTGGGTCATTGTTTTATCCTTTGTTTTATTGGTCATACTAGTTTTGCTGATAAATTTCCTCTAATTCCCAAAAGTGTTTGCTATAATTACTGCACTCAATAAATGAATTCAATCAAATAACAAGACAAACAACTTCATTTGAGATGAATGTGTTTATATTCTTAAAGGTGAACTATTTCACTAACAAACCACAAATTGAATGATGGCAAAATTATTGAGATTTATTACTTCTTCAAACTAATAATGGTTTTACTGATGAAGTCAGTTGAATATATAGGGATAGGAGAAATACAACAAACACCTATTACAATTTTACATCAAAAACATTAAAGATACAGGGATACATAACTTTAAATTTTTAATGTCCTGTGTTTGTATATGCTTAATTTAACCAATGTCATTCTGTTTTCAATTGCTTTTGTTTTTATTTTAATTGCTATTGTTTTTAAAGATTTCATCATTGTAACATCAGTAGTTTTGAATGAAATTGGCTAAGTTAAACATCAAGCAAAAACCATTTAGTGAAAAACCTTTTTTTAAATTATGAAAGACTCAGAAACTATTTGCATTTAATATAATTTGATTTAACTTGATCAATATTATAATATATTATAATAATATTATAATAATATTATAATATATTATAATATATTATAATAATGTTCATAATTTCTGAAAACCAAAATGAATATCTATTTAATACTTTTAAGTTGTTTTGAAAAAAATAACAAAAATAATTTTTTTTTAAATTTAAACTAAACATTTATATTATTAAATATTTTTTGTCATTTTTATTGATTTAATCAAGTCCTAGTCCCTGTTTTGCTATTAGTTTACACAATTTATTCAATGTTTCCATTTGTCACTCTTGCTTTCAATATTCAAATTCTCCAAACCCACTTTCTTTGTTATGTATCCCAAAATTTTCAATTCTCTTTCTAATTCTAAATAGGAGTGTCCTTTTTGTTTCACTTTTCATTAAAGCTTCCTTTAAAGTTAAAAATCAATTTAACACTTTCACATAAAATAAATTATGAAAACAAGCACGACAGATATGTCCAGCTAAGTTATGAGTAATTTCCATTTTTAGGAATTAATTGTAATGATAAATGTACATCCTAATTGCTAATCATATGTAGTAATTAAGAAAACATTGTGAGTGCAATATTCAACACAAAAAGTAGTGGATTGACAAGGATAAATCTCCACAATTGACTTCAAAAACTGACTTCCATGGGAGAAAGTTAATGATGCACACATGATGGGATTGTGGGGACACTAATCATTTAGAATTCTTAAAGTGTAATGAAATATTAAATGGTAATTTATATGTTCAGCAGCTGTAACGTGTCCTTAAATGTTTGGTTAAAAAATGTTTGCGTTTGTCAATAGGAAGAATGTTATTCTTCTCCCTGGTAATATGAAACTACAGCAAGAATTTTGGAACATGGCTGGTGTGTTCTACCCAACCTGATTCACCTGACCTTTAACCAACTGATTATTACTTTGATTGGGAAAACTTTCTCAAATGAAAACAAGATTCCAGAGTTTGTCAGAAACATCTTGACATAAAAACCTGTGAATTTTTACTCAAAAGTATCAAAGAGCTGCCTAAGTAGCAACAAGTCATTGCAAATAACGGTAAATATATAACTGAATAAAATGTAATTGTACTTTATTTTTTTGAAAAAGTTGATAGACAAAAATGAAGATTATTTTTGACTCGACTTAATATAACAGCAATTGTAACTGAAGCCTAAGTATTTATCAATATAACAAAAATATTATCAAAATTATTTCAACAAAACAAAACAAAATATAGTAATAAAAAAATCTGTCTAATGTTGATTTGGCATACCATGAGAACTCTAAATTCACTTAAGTCTTTCCCTGGTGAACTTCGAGAGTGTTTAATTGTGACAGAACAAGAAGAGTGAACTTCTCTTCCAGGTTCTCTGTGTAATCTAACTGAGTGTCCAGAGCTCATTAGTGTACTGCTAACTTGTAAGACTTGAAGTGAATGTTTAACTTTGCTCCATGCACTAGCGTAGACGTGACTTGATCAGTGTTTGGTCTGCACAGGACCAGAATTGAATAATAAGCAGAATTCCTAAGGCATCATTGTGTCCAATTCTACAGACATTGAAGAAAGTGGCCCATGGAAATGATAAGTTGCTTGAGTACCTTCTCGCTCACTGACAAGCACAGGACAACATCCCCATATAAATGCTGAGTTGATTTGACAATGATAGCATCAATTCACTTGTTATTACTAAGAGCCAACACAATTAAACCAGTGTGCAAAGTGATATAGAGCTTTTCAATGCATGTATGTGATGGTGCTGAAATAATGGGCATTGTGATGGCAAGTGGTGGCAGGTGTTAAAAAGTTAAGATATCAACCATTAGAGAACTAGCCAAAAGTTTAATGAATTCTGGTAGTGCCTCTCTTCTTCTTGGCATAAACATCAAATTGGATCCAATCAATACCCTTTGTGCTTAGTGTACATTTTTTTGTATAATTGTTCTACCTACACAAGGCCCAACAGCCACTCAATGTAGAGGGTTACTAAATGCTGCTGCTTTAAAAGTGTAAAAGGAAGAAGTAAGAAGTGATTATTATGAGGATATGTAGGATAAGTAACACTCGAGTTTGTAGTATTCAAGGAAGAATTCTATCGAATGTCTTTTCCACAAAATTTCTTGGAAAGAAACTGTCCACTTTACTAATGAAATACAAATGTATGAGAATGAACTGACTCAGTGTATGTGGAATGGTGAGTCCTAGCTGTAAAGGTCTGAACTAGAGGAACTAAGGAATGTAGCATGTTTAAAACATAAGCATGAAAATAGCAAGAGAGAAGTGAGAGGTTAGCAATATTGCATCTGTGGGAAAGTCATTGTAGAATGGAAAATATCAATAGAATAACAAGAGGTTAGCAATGTTGCATCTGTGGGAAAGTCATTGTAGAATGGAAAATATCAATAGAATAACAAGAGGTTAGTAATGTTGCATCTGTGGAAATTGGTTGTAGAAATAAAAACAGCAACAGAGTAGTGAGAGATTAGAAATTTTGCATCAGTCGGAAATCGATAAAATAATGGAAAATAAAGACAAATAGATGCCTTTGAACTCTGCCAAGGCTGGAAAGTGAAGACTGTGTAGTTGGTTTCAAAAGCATTATTTCCATGTGCACTGTCTTTTTGTAAACTTAACAGTGAAAAGTAAATTCTCAAACCTCAAATCGTTAAGCTGGACGATATTTTCAAATGAATTTTCTTGAATCATTTGAAAATATCATCTAATATTTTCAAATAATTCAAGAAAATTCTATTAACTCTTATGGTTTCAATTCAATACACTGAAATATAAATCTGTACCAAGTTTTCTTTTACTTATGAAAAGTAATTATGAAATTAAATGTAATGGGAATTTAATTTTATAATTTCTGTGCAAAAAAATAAACTATTTGAAATTCATTCTGTGTTTTGGATGTCCCTAAATAAATACCTGAATATAGCATATAATAGCTCTAAAGTAAAACATATCTACAAACATGTGAAACTATTTTGATTATTTTGAATATTTATCATTTAATTTACTATTACTGACTTTCTTATTTGACTAATTTTAAATAAAGTGAATAATATACTTTTTAGGTAATCATTTCATAATAATAAAGTGAGTAATCATTTCATAACAACAAAATTAATAATTTACTTTTTAGGTAATCAATTTATAATAATAGTCTTAATATTTTCTTAAATCATGAGTGTAATGACTTGCTTACCAAAATGGAAACTCCATGTGAAACTGTAAGTAAACTTATCAGATAATATTGTATAGAGACATTGGTACCACAAGTTTATTTATGACAAATGTTTGAACAGTAAAAATCTTTAATAAAAGTGTTTTTTTCTTCAATGATGTTTTTCAGTTCCATTCCTCTAACTTTTTGAAATATTTAATTTAGATATTGTGTTAATGTCTACTCAACAAATTCTACTGATATTCAAGAAATGGAATTCTCCAACTATTGATAGAAATTTCAATATTCAGAATTTTAACATCAAATACTATTCTTTTACTTTAGTGCAGCAGCTACAAACTGCAGACTTTTTGTGCTCTAGTTGAATGATCTTAATTTGTATTCAAAAGCTCAAGTGCACTTTCCATTACAATGTTCAAGTGTGAGAATATTCAATTATTGAAAATGACAAAATGAACATACAAGTTTGCATTTCCAGACCTTGCAGCAATAGATACAAGGTGAACTCACTGAATAGTAAAAGTAGCTTTTATGTTAAAAAAGACACTAAAGACACAAAGAACTCATCATTTATATGTTTAACATCTATTATTACAGATTAGTTTTGTTTTAAATTAAAGGATAATTCTATAATAAATTCAATATTCAGTTAAATATTAACATTCCTCCTATATATTCTGTATTCATCAAATTTTAAAACTGTTTGTCATAAGCAAAAAAGAAGTTTTTATAAATAAAAAAAATATTTCTTCTGGTTTTGTCATTAGATGACATGTAGAGAATTTACTAAAAAAAAATTTATTTTGATAGAATTCTCATAGCTGTCATATCAGTGTGCACTTCAAAAAAAAAATTGTAAAAATTGGTATATTGTTGTCTGTTGATTCAAAAACTGAACATTGAATAAAATAAGCAACTTTTTGAAAGTATTATGCTTGTTTTCATTTAAAAAAAGGTGCCTCGGGCACAAAAAAATTTGTACAACTCATGGAGAGGCTACTGTGAATAATCAAAAGTCCTTTATTAAGTTTTGTCCTGGAGATTTCTTGCTAAATGATGACCCATGGCTTAGCAATACCGTTTGTAATTAACATTACATGGAAAATAATCAATGTTATACAACATTGGAGATAGCTGAAAATATACAAATATCAAGTGGTGAAAATCATTTCCCACAGTTTAGTGATGTTAGCAAATTTGGTGTGTTGCCTTCATATAAGTAAAATCAAACTTCTTCTATGTGCCTTCATGACATTGGTGATCATGGATCTCTGCAATTTCCTGTCCTTTGTAACACTTAATCAAACTTTATCAAATGCTTTTTGCATAATCTATAAAATTATTCTGCACTTGCCTTGCTCTTTCTGATATCATTCATGATTATCACATTGCTTGTTAATGAAACCACGCTGTTCTTATCCGATTCCAGATCTGATTCTACTGCATGTTAATGTTCCTTTTCTTCAAACAAATAATAACAGGTGATGAAAAGTGGATTCTTTACAATAATACTAATACAAGTGATTGTGTGCAGAGGGAAATGAAATACCACATGCCATATCAAAGTATAGTCTTCATTCAAACATACCGTGTACTTTGGTGGGATTGGAAGGGAGTCTTCTATTAATAAGCTCTTTATAGAGAATCAACCAATAACTTCAAATAAGTAATGCTCCTAGTCAGACCATTTGAAAGCAACAATTGACAAAAATAATCCAGAATTATTTAAAAAACATGAAAATATCCTGTTATTATTTGATGACCAGTTAAAAATTCTTACAGCTTAGAAATTCTGATTCATCAATGGTATTCTCCAGATATTGCAAATTTCTATTACCATTTATTTCACTAATTACTCTCTTGGATGAGCCCAGAATCACAAAGAGCATTTCTTTGCTGGTTATGATAAAACATTTTGAGGAGATGGAATAAGTTACTTGAAAGATGGCAGAAGACAGTCGAACAAAATGATACATATATAGTTCAATAAAATTAACAAACAGAAAATGTATTAGTTTAACTTTTGAGCCAAACAAGCATTTTAGCACCTAATACATTTCAGATTTAAGTTAAAACTAATTCTAAAATTATGTAATACCATGAGCATGTTAATGAACGCTAAAAGTTTTGTAGATAATGCACTGGAATTAAAGTCAAAAGCTTTAATAAAACTCAGAATAATAATATATATTCATACAACAGAATGTACAATATGTTATCTTTTGTTTAATTTCCTCATTTTTGTTGTTTTTAATATTTTAGCTTTGTGGTCCTCAGCCTTCTTCAAGTTCTAGAATGTCCTTGAAAACTTTTTCTTTTGGTTCCATACCTTTACATAGGCTATCATGGATTACAGCTTCATTTCTTTATTATATATGAATTGCTGTGCCATCTTGGGAAAGTTAGTGAAGTGTTTTTTGTTGTTTTCTTCATCTAAAGAACTCAGTCTACCCTATGATTTAGATGATGGAGAAGAAATTGATTCTATTTTTTTCTGTTAATACCCATCACACAACCTGCACAGCCATCAGAGATACTACCACATGCTAGGATGGTACTGTATTAATAAATTATGACAAAATCAGTATAATAGTGGGAATGAGTATCATCAGACTAAATAATAAGAGTGAGATTATTATTATTTTTTAAAATTTCTCTTTGACTCACATTTGTTTTAAATCACATGCCAAGTCATGACAAATGACCTAGCAAAGGACATGAGATATGTTGTTTCCATGGAATTTTAAAAAACGACATGTATTAACAAAAAAACTTAAATTTTCACCTGTTCAAGTCTAGGATTAACTGTTAACTTCCCCACATATATCCATGAACTGTGCCTCTTACTCAGTAACTCTCTACATTGAGTGGCTCCCAGGTTTTGTACAAGGTGAAAAGCACTTAAAAAAAAACAAAAAAAAACACCCCAAAAATACAAAGCTCCAACCACAACAAGAACGGTTATAGTTTTAAGTGGCACATTTTATTTATTTCCATCTCCATTTGCTTAGTTTTTTCAAAAACCTTCAGAGAAATGTTTTTATCACTCATGTCAATCAGGGTGCCAACCTTTTTTTTTTCTGTCTTCAATTATAATGTCTGCATGATTTTTGCTTCTATTGTTTGATCTGCATTGATAGAAAAATCTCAGAGGATGCTAACATCTGCTCCCTCAACTACAGTTTCAGGATGATATTCATACCAGTTTGCAGCTGTTTTATCCCATAGTGATGACAGATCTTCGAATACAGATATTGACCTATGTCGTCATGACAATTTTTGTACTCATTAGCTGTAAGTATTGAGCATCCCGAGATAAGGTGATCAATAGTTTCAATGTATTGTTCACAGAATCTACATTTTGGATCCATATTATTATGCAAGACATTAGCTTGGTAGCTGTGTGTAAGCAGGCTCTAGTCCTGTGCAGCAAGAATAAACACTTGTCTCACTCTTAAGTCCTCAACTCCTGAGCCACTGGTGAGTTGTAAATTGGTCTATATCAGCATTTTTACTTTAGAAAAGAAATTGGTTGTGTAGAGATTATGGTTCCAGCTTTCTTCTATTTGCTCTTGGTCTAGCCTTTTTTGTAACTTATAGCTCCAACATTAAATTGAAACTTAAATGAAAAAATTTTCAAATAACTCACATGTAACAGAATACACCACCCTAAACAAGACATTGATTGTTTGTATCTGCCAAGGGACAGTGTGGGTAGGGGTATTGTTCAACTGGGATTGTCTTATAAAATTTCGACAATAGAATTTTATAAGTATCTTGCACAAGATTGGATGCTACAACTTTCAATGGAGCATGAAAAATAAAAAGCTTTATTTTTTATCAAAAGAAGTCCAGAAATATGCAATTTGGGATAAATTTTAAAAATATGACAAAGTAGATATAACTGCTACAAAATCAAGAAAACTGAAACTGAATGTGAAAGTGTTGATTTCAATCTTAGACAATTAGTGCAAATCACTTGCCCCTCCCCTTTCATAGGCAGAAGTTCATAAATGCATGCTGGGATATTTTTCTGAGCCAATAAAATAGGTTGGTTCACAATTTAACATGACTGAGTTCAGATCTGCCTTGTCTAGAAGACAGACCGCTGTGTTCATTTGTCTGATCTTGCTTTTGTTCATAGTTTGTTAACTTTTTTGCCTTCTTACCTGTGAATTTGCTTTGCATAAATTGTTTGCTTGATATTATTTCAATTTTGCTCTTTTTCTTTTTATTGCAAACTTTGTTAACTCTATTTTTTGGATAGTCCTGTTATTTCTTTTGCATTTGATCAAGGCTACTACCTCCTCCTCCCCCTCAACAACAACAACAACAACAACAATAACTACTACTACTACTAATTATTATTATTATTATTGTTGTTGCTTTGTTTATAGAAAGGGTAAAAATAATGAAAATAGTAATGTCATTTTATAAGAATTTACAGTGAAACCTTGGATCATGAATGCCTGAGATCACAAACAAATTTTCCAAAGAAAAAAACATGTTAGGTGACAAATGGTGTCTCAATTGACGAACATGCAAGCCAGTGAAATTTGTGCAAAATTGGGTAATAAAACAGTAGCAAGTCGCCATATAAAAAGTGGTCAATGACAATGCCATATCTCACTTCAGAAACATTTTAAAATGTAGTCAAAAATAAATCTCATTGGATGCATTTTTTTATGAGACAGGAGCCCATGGCTTTCATCTATATTTTATCAGTTTTGTATTGTGTTTATCAGTTTTGTATTAGACCTAATGATGTTCATTGGTTTTGTTGTGTATGAACTTGTGGACAAAGTATTGTTGTAAAAGTTTAAATAAGCAATCATCTGGCATCCAGGAATGGATTAATCAATTTTACATTGATTCCTATGGGGAAAATAGATTCATTTTATGAACATTTTGAGTTATGAATGGCCTTCAGGAATTAACTAAATTTGTTCAACTATATATGTAAAAATATTTTTAAAAAAAAGAGATAGCTACTTTCATTTAATCAGCACAAAGAACCTTTTTGGCCTGTCATCAGCAGCGTTGATGTTAAACTCCAGGAAAGCAACACTTTGCACTTTGTTGCCCTCACATTTTCTTCTGACATGAAGTGGAGTGATTATATTAAATCACTTGCTACATCCATTTATAAATCTATTTGTGCATTGAATACTGTAGCCATAGCCGGTCTGGTTCTCCTGCCATACATCTTGCAATTCTTGACAAAATCTAAGAATGGTCTGTATGGTAAGTGATCCTAAACAAACATCTCAACTTGGAGTGAAACTATTAAAAATCAAAAATTACAGTCACCAGAAAAATACTAAATAATCCAAATCAATTAATATTAAGAAAATCCATAGGAAATTATTTTTAAATTAAAAGTAAAGTATGTTTCAAGCTTTAAAATATTAGCTAAATGATTTGTAGATCTTATATACAATATAATAAAATACTGGTAAATAATTAAACAAAATATATATTTAATATAATAAAATTACATATTTAATATAAAATAAAATCTATATTCAATATAATAAAATTACATATTTAATATAAAATAAAATCTATATTCAATATAATAAAATTACATATTTAATATAAAATAAAATCTATATTCAATATAATAAAATTACATATTTAATATAAAATAAAATCTATATTCAATATAATAAAATTACATATTTAATATAAAATAAAATCTATATTCAATATAATAAAATCTATATTCAATATAATAAAATAAAATTATATTCAGTATAATAAAATATATACTCAATATAATAAAATCTATATTCAATATAATAAAATTAAAATTATATTCAGTATAATAAAATATATACTCAATATAATAAAATCTATATTCAATATAATAAAATAAAATATATATTTAATATAATAAAATACTAGTAAATAAGAAAATCTTAATTTTTGTTTTTTCAAAATTAAATATTTGGGAGAGAAAAATGTAATTATTTGTTTCTAACAAGTTAAGTATGGTGCTCTAAGCAAGAGTTCTTTTCTTTATCAAAATGAACAAGAGAAGATTCTAGAAGAAAGCAAATGATCTGTTTTGTAAACAAAATCTCTTTGTTAATCAGTGAAAATTACTAAGTTTGGATATGTCAGTTGTTTAAACAATGTCAAATTATATTATGCAAGTCAATGTTTTCTGACTAAAAACATTTCAAGTCAATGTTTTCTGACTAAAAGCATTTATATTTATATAAGCAACATACCATGCAAATGTCAGTATCTAGATCAGTATTTCTCAACCAGTGCACCCAAGTACATTAATGCGCCCTGAAAGGTAGCCAAGTGTGCTCCAAGTTAACAGAAGAGTAATTTATGAATTATTTTTATTTTTTATATTTTAAAAAATCTTTATTTTAAAAAGTGAGAGACCAAGCAATGTAATTTCTTAAAAATAAGTGCTTATTTCAGTAGACTTCTTTATTATTTTCCTGTTTTCCAATTTCAGGACTTATTTTTCCTTACTAAAATTTAAAGTATGCTCCAGAGTTTTAGTTATTTGACAAGTGCACCCTGAAGTGAAAAAGGTTGAGAAACACTGGTTTAGATGTTAGTTTTATCTTTAGTAAGAATATTGATAAGAACTTGTTTTGGAGGTGTCAGCTTTTATTATGCAAGCAAAATGCAAAATAAATTTATATATATATATAAATTCAAAAGATAAAGGCCATAGAAAAATATATTTGATTGACACAATATTCCATGTAGATGAATAAATTATTTGATGGTTTTACAGGTTAATATGATCTCCTGCAATTTTCATTGAACTTTCATTCATTGATTTCTGACTTTTTCTATCTTGATTTTAACATTATTACATTATTTACAGTCATTTTGTATATCTGCCCAGAGATCTTTTTAACTTGAATACAATTTTATATTCTCATATACATCTATTTTAATGACAGACTGCAAGGAGCATTCCACTAATTTGATATCCTTGAAACCATTTTTGGCAAGGTGAGTAATCATCAGCTTTGCATAATTTGAAAGAACATTGATATTATATGAATATACAATTTAGCTTGAAGCATTTTGATTGTGAGTTGGACCATTCAGAAGCTGTCTTGTCCAAGAACTAACAATAATCTTTTACTTTTATCATGAATTTTAAAGGGACATATAATTTCCTATGTGTAATAACAATTATTCCATCTACCCATTGTTGTCTTTTAGTTTGTGTTGGTTAAATATTTCCATGAAGAACTCAACCTCCAGTCCAGCCTTCAGACATATAATCATCGCTATAATTACTGTTATAACATTTTTCTTGTTTTTATCTTGCCAATATTTTCAGTATCTTATTTAATTATTCTGTGATCTCTGTTCAACTTTTTTTTGCAATTTTCAATGATTTATATGAACTATAGCAATCTCTGTATATCAGAACTAAAAAAAGCAATATCACTAACTACACTAATATATACTTTTATTTTCAATATGAGTAACAATCAGAGAGTTGCATAACAATAGTTCACATAAAAAAAAAAATTATTTAAAATATTTCTTGTTGACAGATAAGCTGAATTCCACATAGTCTATCCTGAAAATATAGCCAACATGAGCTGAATAATTGTGAAAAAAAATTGATTTGCATAATAGTTTGATAGGGTATCCAATGATCCAGTAATATTTGTATAGAAATAAAATAATATATATATTATATATATATATATATATATATATATATATATATATGTGTGTGTGTATATATATATATATATATATATATATATATATATATAAATATAAAAGTGAACATAGAAGTCAACACTTAGAGGCGACAGTCTGTTTCATGCTATATGCAATCGTCAAGCCACGTGTGCTGTTATTTTTCTCGGCTATTTATATATATACGGGTTAGTGGTGCATTGTGGGTATTCTATTATGGCGGTTATTTCACCGGAAGTCGTTTGTTTATCTATTTAGGTCAAATTATATTGCTTGTTTTTATTTTTGTTTCGTATTTTATTTATTTATTTATTTATTAACGTAGTAAAAATTTGTTTATATCACTTATTTAACAGTTTTGTTTTGGTTTGGGAATTTAATTAAAACTATTTGTTCAGTTTTGGGGTTGATTGTTGTAGTTCATTCTAAGTATTATTTTGGCGGGAACAGTTTTTAATTGATTATCTTTATTTGGGATTGGTTTGTTTATTTATTTACTTGGATGAATTTAGGTTAATTTATTTTACTTGTATATTTTCTCTTTTCGGTTTTCGATTTTTAAGTAACATAGTATTTTTTTATGTTTTATTTCTATTTTTTTTGTTATTTTGTTATTTTTGCTTATTAGTATATTTATTTGTTTTTATTTTATTTTTTCCGTTTTTTAATTTTTTAGGTTACGTAGTAAAAATTTATTTTCATGTCTGCATTTTGAGATGAGTTCGGATCTTTTGTTTAATAATTTATTTTGGTCGGGAAAAGTAATGATAGCTATTTTTTCCTCCGAGCAAAGTTTGCAAGTTTTTGATTGGTTATTGTAGGCTGATGATTTTTTCCTTATCTTCCAAGATATTTTTGGTGTGATGTTCGTTTTGTTTTTAATTTCCCAGATATACTTAGAAAGCATTGTACTGTTTGCATATTTACTATTTGTGAAAGATGTTTTGTGTGTATAATTTCTTTGTTTCCAGGGTCCTTCAGTTACTCCTATGTATACTTTTTCTTCATTATCTGGTGATTTTATCGTGGCTTGGTATATTACGTTGTTTTGTAAACAATTTCCGTTTAAGGGACATTCGTTCTTTATTCTGCAGTTGCACGTGGGTTTAATTTGTTCGTGTGGTTTGTTGATAATTTTCCTATTGTGCTTTTTTATTATTTGTGCCATGCTCTCGGTGCAGCTGTAGCTGATTTTTACAGTGTTTTTGTTGAATATCTTGTGTAAGGTGCTTGATTCTGGGAAGTGTTTGTGTAAGAGTTTGAAGAATATTTTCCCTACGTTTGTTTTTACGTTCTTGCTGTACGGTGGGTTGAACCATATGATATTTCTTCTTCTGTTGGCCTTTTTTGTATTCTGTGGTGAGTATGTGAGTGTTTCTGGGAATCCGCTATCTTTTAGGGCTGTTTCATAGTCTTTCTTAGCTTTGTTAAATAGGGATTCATTGGAGGAATTGTCAGAGAGCCTGCGGTTAATCGATTTTGGTATCTGTTTGATTATAGAAGGTGGATGGTTGGAAGATGTGTGTATGTAGAGTGGTTTGTCATTAGGTTTTCTATATGGTTTATGTGTGCCTTCTCTTAGGTTGAAGGTAACATCTAGAAAATCTACTTCGTTTAGGTTAGTTTTTATATCTATGTCGAATCCGTTATTTTTAAAAATCTTTATTATTGCTTTTCTAGTTTTGTCTGTGTTTTGTTTGTTACAGTTTCATCTCAAAATGCAGACATGAAAATAAATTTTTACTACATAACCTAAAAAATTAAAAAACGGAAAAAATAAAATAAAAACAAATAAATATACTAATAAGCAAAAATAACAAAATAACAAAAAAAATAGAAATAAAACATAAAAAAATACTATGTTACTTAAAAATCGAAAACCGAAAAGAGAAAATATACAAGTAAAATAAATTAACCTAAATTCATCCAAGTAAATAAATAAACAAACCAATCCCAAATAAAGATAATCAATTAAAAACTGTTCCCGCCAAAATAATACTTAGAATGAACTACAACAATCAACCCCAAAACTGAACAAATAGTTTTAATTAAATTCCCAAACCAAAACAAAACTGTTAAATAAGTGATATAAACAAATTTTTACTACGTTAATAAATAAATAAATAAATAAAATACGAAACAAAAATAAAAACAAGCAATATAATTTGACCTAAATAGATAAACAAACGACTTCCGGTGAAATAACCGCCATAATAGAATACCCACAATGCACCACTAACCCGTATATATATAAATAGCCGAGAAAAATAACAGCACACGTGGCTTGACGATTGCATATAGCATGAAACAGACTGTCGCCTCTAAGTGTTGACTTCTATGTTCACTTTTATATTTACACACGCTCTATCTCTGATATTGAGCACTTTATTCCATAAATATAGCACACCTTAAGACTATATTTCTTTATATATATATATATATATATATATAAATGGATATTTTTCTAATTTTTGTTTTGATTCAATCTTCCTTATCAAATCATAAAATGAATTACTGTATATAAGGTGTAATTTTTATTACTAAAAATTATCTTTTAAAATTCCCCTGCATTTATATGTCATATATAATTTTTAAATTTGCGATAGCCAAAATTAGCTACCTAGCATCTCCAATTAGCTTAGACTTTAGAGTAACTTTTATATACCTATTGTCATTAGCCTTTTGGCTATTATGCAGATTAAAAGTGTTATCATTGAAAATATTCATTATATTAATTTCATCACATTTAATATTAGCAATTTGTTTTTTTAAGCTTTTCACCCCAAGAAAAGCAGGATGCCACTAGAACACAAGGGGTTACAGAGTGGGAGTGAGAGTAAAGAGGTGTGATGAAGGAAAGGATGAAGAGAAGGACAGGGAATAGGTCAGGGCATCTGGAGATGTCGACTGACATTGCATTTGAATAGTTGGAGATTATAGCTATCAGGGAAACAAGTAATAGGAAGGGAATTCCACAGATGGGAGGTGTGGGACATGAAGCTATTGGAGTAGAAGAGACAGCTACATTTAAACGTTTCAACAGTGAAAGGGCAGGACCAAGATGCCAGCCTAGTAGCACACTTAAATTCATGCAGTCTGGGAACTAATGAAAGTATTTGTAGAAAAGACAGAGGGAGGCAATGGTACATCTGTGAGAGAGTGACTGTAGATGAGATACCAGATCAGGACCAACCACATTGCATATTTGTCTCTGGATTTTGTTGAGCACCTTAAGGTGAACAGCAGGGGCACCAGACCATATATGGCAGCAGTATTCCATGCAAGGGTGAATGGTTGATTTATAGATTTGAAGAATGAACTTGGGCAAGAAAACCTTTCTGGTGTGACACAGGGAACCAACTTTCCTTGCGGTGGATAAAGTAATTGATTCAATGTAATTGTTCCATCTCAGGTCAGCGGACAGTGTGAGACCAAGTAGTCGCAAAGAGGTGTTCTCGTGGAGTTGAGCATCAGTCATTCTCATGAGTGGCAGGGATGGTTCCCTGTGGTGAGTAATAGATAGCAGTTTTGTTTTTGAGGCATTAAAGTTAACCAGCCATTTCTTGCCCTAATCAACAACTGATTAGAGGTCCTTTTCAAGACTATTGGCCAGGTTAGTTTTGTCAGCGATACCAGGCTTGCTATTGAAGCTGGAGTAAATAGAAGTGCCGTCAGCATAGATGCCTATTTGGGAACTGATACCACTGGGGAGATCATTAATGAAGATAAAGAACAGAGTAGGGCCCAGGAATCGGGAAAACCTGCATTCATGGGAAATGAACTGGAGGAGAATCCATTAAGGACGACTTTCATTACATGGTTTGACAGGAATGATCATATTGTCAAATAATCGACCTGAAATTCTGTATCCCTTAAGCTTACAAATGAGCCTGGCATGTCAGACCCTATCAAATGCTTTAGAGATATCTATAGCCATGGCACAAGCTTCTCCATTATTGTGGAGTGCTTGGTACAATTACAGTTATAGCCATGAGCACATCAGCTGTAGAATGGGCAAAGCGGAAAGCATATTGCTTATCAGAGAGCATATCATGGGATATAAGGAGATTAAGCACTTCAGCATTGATTAAAGCTTCAAAGACTTTGCCGAAGAGTGGTAGGAAACTGATAGGACAGTAGTTAGATGGGTCAGAAGAGTTCTTAAAGACAGGTACAATAGATGAGGCCTTCCAACAGGCTGGAAAACAAGATTTATTGAGAATAGTTATATAATTTGGAGAGGGCAGGGGCGAGTTCAGGAGCACATTTCTTCAGGACAATGGCTGGTATCCCATCTCCACCACTAGCCTTATGGGAGTCTAATTCTGAGATAATGCCTAATATCAATGATGGGGTTATGTGCAGCTTGCTCAATAGAGCCTCAGTTCTAGGGAGGAAATCTGGTGTGGGTACACTGGATGAGTTGAGCATTGAGTTAGAAGAAAATTTCCAAGCAAATCACTCAGCCTTATCAGCTGAGGAGGTCAGGACCTCAAATTGGTTGAAGAAAGGAGGTATTGAAGGTTTGCAGTTGTTAAGTATCTCTTGCAGAGATGCCAATAATCCTTGGAGCTGAAGTTGCTAGATGCAACACATTGTTTCATTCTATCAGTAAATAGTGACTTTGCTTCATTGAGGACACACTTGCACTCATTATGGGCTGAGACAAAGAGACGTCTGTTGCAATCTGACATGTAACTATGATATAGATGGAAGAAATGATTCCTATGTGCAATGGTAGCTGAGCAAGCAGCAGAGAACCAAGGGAATGAGCGCAATTTAGCCTTATATTTCCTAGCAGGGATGAAAGCCTTGATTCCAGATTTTACCCAGGAGGAGACCTCGGAAGTGCATTCTTGAATAGGGAGCTTAAAAACCACATCCCAGGGGACATCGCAAAGTGAAATCCCGGAACAAGTCCCAGTCTGCTCATTGATAACAGAAAAATGTTCTGTTGGTAGGAGCTTCTTTGCTGGGGGTGAAGTAAAACATTAAAACATTTTGACAGACACTACAGCATGATCAGAGTTGCAAAAAGGGTAAAGCTGTGAGGCACGACAGGACTTAGGGATGGAGGTGAAACAGAGATCAAGAAGGGAAGCCTTACCACAAAAGTTGTTACGGAAACATGTGGGAAAGTCAACTATTTACATGAGGGATTGAGAAATTGAAAAGTTAACGGTGTGTATGCCAGCAACGTCAGTTGGTATGGTGGGTGTTAAATTCCCTGAACATGAATATATGAGCAAATGGATGGAGAGAGTTAGCCTTGTCTATATTGTTGGAAATGCTTTTGAATACACCACAGTCTTGGGAGGATGGAGAATGATAGAGGAAGAAGAGGTAGCTTACAGCATTGAGGAGAGATAGAGACACAAGTATGTGTGGTCTGGAGATTCAAGAGAGAGCTCTCTAGCCAGTAGGAGATGGTCTTTGACATAAACACCAAGGCTGTGCATGTGGATTTGAGTCTTTACTAAGGAGAGGAAGGTAACCAGGAATTGAGAGGTCAGAGGAGGGGATAAGCAAGTCAAGGTTCGTCTCGCAGCACTAAAATTATATGCAATAAATTCAAATTATATATTTGTAAAATATATTTGTTTCATTAATATTTTTCTTGCGATAACTTTCAGTATCATTGGTATAAATACAATTAGAATTTTTATATCGTAATTATAGCACTAAGATTTTTACAAGATGCAGGTTGTGCAGATCATATAAAGGATATAATTATGTTTTTATAGGCTCATGATCTTTTTTTCTCTTATTTTTCATTTAATTGTAATCATGGCTTGTTTAACCAAAATAATACCTCATAAATATAGCCTAGTCTGTACCATTTACTAATAATTTTACTAATTACTAATTTTTTCTTGATTTGCTCTGCTGAAATTGGGGTGCATCTTATACACCCATGCATCTTATATGCTGTCAAATACAGTTAATCTTGAATGGCCACTCTTCTAGATCTATTTACATAATGTGGGTGTCCCCCAAGGCTCCATCTTTGGACCTAGTTTGTTCCGAATTTTCATCAATGATCTTCTTGATGCCATTAGGTCTTAATTGGACATCTATGCTGATGACACAGCTATTTACTGTCCTGACTTAATGGTAAGTCTGATCAGTTCAATAAGGCAAAATTGGCAACTGAGATCAAAAATGACCTTCAATCTATTGGTAACTGGCGCAAAAAATAACAAACAAACCTTATTTTGCCTTCCATCAGCATGGTTGATGCTAACTTCCAGGAGAGTAACTCACTGCACCTTCTCAGGCTGATATGAAGTGGAAAGATTATGTTGACTCAAACGCTAGATCTGCAGCTAGGAAAGTTGGTTCACTGCTTTTGCTAGGCAATTTTTCTTGCACAAATATATCATACACATTTATAAGTTTACAATTTATTTATGCATTGAATATTAGAACTATATCTGGTCTTGTGCTTCTGGTATGTATTTAGAGATACTTGAGAAGATTCAAAGGAGAATCTGCAATCTTGACTTCAGTCACTTTCCAACAGTCTTTATATAGCCTCTCTGTGTCTTTTCTATACATGGTAATTGTTATGATGAATTTTCCTCTTTAGTATTTTAACTGTACAAATATAAATGCAATACTAGATTAGCAGCTTCATCTCATCATTTTGTAGTTGAAATTGATAAATGTATCAATAAGTTCTATATCAATGATTTCTTCTCTTGCACATCTCACTTGTAAGACTCTATAGATTTTTTGCTTTCCTAGTCTTTAAATGAAATGTCAATTGTCATCTTCTGTCTCTTTAATTCCTGTCCTTTTATTTTCATCTGTCCTTAAGGTTTTTTGTTTGTCAGATTCTTTTATTCTCAGTAACTGTTTGTATTTCAGTGGTTTTATTGAATTGCTTGTAGTGAAATGATTAAAATCTATATTTATATACAGTGATATCTCAGCTTACATTTTGAATTAAGTCATTTTTGAAGATACGTCAGTCTTTCTTAAAAATTATATGGAAAAATAAAACTCAACTTAGGTCATTTTATTCAAGTTTACGTTGACTGTTAAAATTATTAGAAATGTCAAATAACAATAAACGCATATAAAATTATATTTAAATAAATTCAAAAATAATATTATGTATACTATATATCATAAAATCAGCAAAAACAAAAAATTTAACATAATAAAGTATATTCAGCAGATGTTCTTATTTCAAATTCTTGCTGACAGGTGGCACTCGTGCATTGTTTTCTGCTCCAACACTGATTTTGAATTCAGACTTGTTTACATCTGTGCTCTGTCACTGACATTCTTTCAATAACATTTCAGTTATGATTTAGAATACATTTTTGCCCATGGCTCTGAAGAAAAGTCCCAGTGCAAGTGTAATGCTATGTATAAAGCTATACCACTGGAAGATAAGTTGGAAATCATTTTATTCAGAATACTGTAATAGGCAAAGGGGAGTGCTTATTTTTGGTTTATAGTGTGGTTATTTTGGCTTAAGTTATCTTTCGATCTAAGTCATGACATCAGGAACCAATTAACAATGTTGGGTGAGGTATACCTGTATATGGAAAGGATGAGAGAAAGCGGAATAGCTATAAATGATGCATTTCACCAAAATTTCGTAGCTTTCAGATTCTTTTGGTAAGAATGAAAGAGAAAACTGTTTGAAAGGAAAATGCTTGGAATCTCTAAGGATAAGAAGGGCTATAAATTAATTTGCATTATCCGATCCAACAACAGAAACCAGAAAGAGTATGTCTGCCTGTTTATATGTATATATATATATATATATATTAGAGCTGTTGGATTATAAATCAGCCCACTCTATGTCAGTCCCTGTATTTTTCTCTGCTACCGCATAAACCATATTGTACTATTATTGCTTTTATGAGGATTAATGATTTTATATATGATCCTGGTAAAAAATTGGGAGACTAGCGCACTTTCCAAGAACTTTCTTCTTAGTGAAGCCTTTCCTCTGCTGATCAGACTGGCATTTATTAAAATCCAAATTGAGAAAACCACCAACATGTTTATATATATATATATATATATATGTATGAAGAAAAATATATGAAAAAAACAAACAAAAATCCTTATATGCAATTATGCTGTTTTAATGTTAATATAATGTCAACGTCGGACGTTTCGGTCTAATAAACCATCTTCAGAACATATTCATAAAATATAATTAACATTATCAATTCAACATGACAATTCAATGTTAATTATATTTTATGAATATGTCTTGAAGATAGTTTATTAGACCGAAACGTTCGACGTTGACATTATATTAACATTAAAACAGCATAATTGCATATAAGGATTTTTGTTTGTTTTTTCCCTATATTTTTCTTCATACTGTCGGATCTATATCCATATATTTGCTTACATATGTATGTATGTATGTGTGTGTGGGGGGGGTGAAGGAAGATGTTCATAAGGATCTTGATATTAATTTCCCTGAGAGTGTTGGCACAGAATTTGATCTAAGTGGTCATGTCTATGTAAGTATTGTAAGCATTAAAAATCATTATACTGTATTTCCACTTACAGAGAGGGTAAAAAAATGTACTTCAGCTGGTGGATGAAAATGTCATATGAAAATTTAGCAAAATATTAATTTATCAGTAACTGCAAAAGATGCTGAATGTTGCCACATCTATACAAGACAATGTAAGAACCTAGCAGGATGAAAAAAACCATAGTTCTCCTATCTGGGGATAAATTAAGTGATAGCATTACTTGAAACAGAGTTTCATCCATCATCATAAATCCATATATATCTCTATATATATGACTATTATCATAAATGCAGATAAAAATGTAATCAGTACTGATCTTTTGTCTCAACTTCAGAAACACGACAATAGTTTCCCTCTTTATTTTCTACAAATATTTTCATGGCACCTGTTCTGATGGGACATTTTTCCTGACTAAATGAATTTAAGTGTGCTACTAGATTGGCAATTATTCTGTCTTCTTGAACCCTGTTCCTTTTGTGCCCTTTTCTCAGTCATCTCTCCTAAAGTCTTCTCATTCTCTTTCACTCCCTGTAATTCTAGTGGAATTATCACTTTGCTTGGGATAAAATGATTAAAAAAAATGGTATTTATCAATTTCACAATTTTCTTGGACTTTGTTCTAATGAGATCATTTTATCATTAATGAAAAGCTGGATGCCCTAAAATTAATTAACAACATGCACACCCCTGAAATTTAAAAGGAAACAATAATGGATTCTGTGTTTAGAAAACAGTAAATTGTAAGCATTGGGACACTCATCTCTACATCATTTACCTAAATCCAACCCTGTTAAATATTTCTTCAATCCATTCATATTCTTGTTGTGGTCATTGAAGAACTAAGTTCACCAATAAACCAAACCTTGAAAACCTCAACTTAGATAAAGAAAGGCTTGTACACTGATTTTTGACATTTCCATTTATTCTATAGATTTTTCTGTCCAAACTCTGCTGTAAAATATTTGATTCATGATTTCTGAACAGAGCCAAGTCTGCTGAATTGCAAGGATACTATGATATAGGATTAGTTTTTCCCTTCATATTCTTGTTTGCTTGTTAGTTTTTTTTTGTTTTGTTTTAGTTCTTTGAGAGAACAGACTGAATGGCATAGTATTATGGTTTCTCATTTTTCTTTACATTGGTTCTCTGTGTTTTTCAATCAAGATTCTGATTTAATATCTTATTGGACAGCATTCCATAATGGTCAGCAAGAAATTGGGTAATTCACAATGAATCATTTTCTAGAAAAACATAATAAACCTTTTTTTTTTTCAATTTTTTTCTTACAATAAATTATCCAAAGCTTCTTTTTACTTGATTTTCTGGTGTCAATCACATCTTCCCAATTTATGACCTGAACACCCCTTTTAATTTCTTCCACCAACAAAAACAACACACACACATATATATATATATATATATATATATATGATAATAAATTTTCTTTGGTGCCTTTAAGTTGATTGAAAAATATACCAAAGTTGTTAAGTAGTTCTTTAAAAAAAGGACTAATCGACTTTTCTCATTTTTTTTTTTTTTTTTGCATATGTTCACAAAATGTTATCTGCAGGATTACATGATGAACACTGAATAACCTACCATAGATAATATTGGAATATTTTTGCAGATTATGATGTAATAAATTATCACATAGATCTAGAAAATGTTTTATATGTAAACTGTGTGGGTGAGTAGATTCTTGAGTAAGACACTCAGATGGCATAATTCTTTATGTTTTGCTCTGCATAATTTATATTTGAACATTCTCTGAGTACATCATTCAACCATATTTCTTGGATTCAAAAAGACTGTAGAGTAAATTTAATAAATTAATTTCCAAGGTTGTGCTCATGTCCAATTCTTCAAGGTACTTTGTGGTCTAGACACAAGAAAATGTGTAAGTGTTAATGACAGTAGAAATTATTTCTTTGTGTGAGGCAGAATAATTTTCAATTCTGTTTGTTTGGCTGGTTGTTAAAGTCATGGTTAAGGCCAGTGTGAGGGCTTCCCCCACTGAATCTAAGATACAACATCCACCAAATCTATGATACAGGGCCCACACTCTACTACATCTCAATTTCTATAAGGTAGTATTCATATAAAATACAAATTTTATTGTAACCTAATTATGTGCAGTAATGGCTCATATGCAATATAGATAAAAAAAATATCAAAATAAATACAATGTATCTAAATACAGTTTAGACTAGACATGTCATAATAGATCATTTTATCTTAAATAATTCAACAATGATTTGTGGCAATGTTTAAAATCAACTTGAGATTTTTTTGTTAAAAAGTTGAATAATTTTAACTCATTCAACATTATGGATAAAAAATAATGAATTTTATATTGTGTTTTTTTTTTTTTAGACTTGAGCAAAACAAATTCACAGATCTGGACAAAAAATTGATCTTAGAATGTTGTCAAAATTTTTACTAGTCAATTGTGCTTTGTTTCATTCGTAACATATATAAATATGAATAGAAAAAAGCAAATGTTGTTAAGATGGTATGAGTTACAAAGCAGTTACCCAATTAAGCTTGCACCAAGATATTCAAACTTGTTTTTACATTATTTACATTCAGATTATTGTCCTCATTTTCCTTGTTATTATCATGTTTCAGATATTATGACCTCAAGCCAGCTTCAGGTGCTTGTCAATCCAAGTAATCTTCAGGGAATTTTGAACAGAACACTTTATTTAATCAACAGAGATAGAGTGTTTGTATTTTACTTTCCATGTCTTTGGATATCTCATCTTTTACTGCTCAGTTATTGCTCACTGTTTCCACTGTGTCTAAGTCTGCACTCCCTGATACAGGGATTGAACTGACATTTACTACATCACCAAATTCTTGAACCAATACTTTAATCCACAAGGCTATTGCCTCATGGGACAGTCATGAGTATAGAACTTGGAGCTTTAAACAACAACTACCTGCTGCTAACACCACTGCATCTGATTTATTTGATTTGACAGGGTAAATAACAGAATCAGTAATTATAAAGCTTTAACTGTTTTGTGGCTTTCTTGTGAGAAGCTTTCTTACTTGGTGCCTCAGCTGCATGAATTTAAGTGTGTTACTAGATTGGCAAATGATTTTTACCATTTTGTTGTTGAACTAGGTAGATGCAGCCATGTGTTCTATTCTAATAATTTCTTTTCTTGCAATTCTTGCATGTGACACTCCTTTCTGTTTTCTTGCTTTCCTGCCACCTACAATTTTCAAAAATTTTAATGCAATGCTAATTGCCATCTTCTGCCTTCCTGAAACCTGTTCAGTAGTGTCCTCACTATTCACTAAAATCTCATTCTCTTTTACCCCGGTAAAGTCCCTTGTGTTCTCATTGCATTATTACCTGGCTTTGGGTGAAATGGTTAAAAACAAAAAATGTCATATATTTGTTATTTTATCACTTTTTGTTTGATATTATTCACTATTCAACAAAAAGCTGAATAAACAATTGGTAATATAAAGTGTATATAAAGTATATGAACACAGAAAGTAAATTTTAATAGAAAAGCTGTAGATTCCTACTCTATAATTTTCTTGTAAAATTGTGATGAATTGCTGAAAAGTTTTCAGCCTGATAGACTTTTCAAAATTTGAGCCATTTTTAGTTCACATAGTTGGAAATTGTATTGTGTTATATTGTGAAGTAGCAATTTGAACGATTATTCTTTCACTTATTTTTGAGTATATTTCAGATCATTGATTGAATCATGTGTAACAATGTACAGCAAGATTGTGTTGAAGTTGGGGGAAATAGCTAACTCTCCTAGCAACTACATGGGTAAGAGACAGAGAGAAAAAAGAGACAGAAGTTAATAAAAATAACACTGCCTCAGAAACCACATCAACTTGAGAAATAAAAATGCCCACAGGACTGACTACAAAAGACACTGTGTCTTACCAACTTCCAACTGTGGGTTTCTCCCTTGCTTTATTGGCATAAGGCATCATACAAAGACCCGGATCTTGACCAGTTGCAGATTGGCCTGTATCTAAACATACCAAACTGCACCACTACTAATGGGAAAAACCTGAATGTAACTGGTGTTGGCCAACATGTCTGCTTGTGATCTGAGGCCTCTTTTGCATCTGTACTGATACTCATTCACCATATTATATCTATGTAAAGTTTGGAATTTTCAGGTGCTGAACTTTGACTTTGATGAAGTGGTCAGCAAATTGTTATTTGCTGCCAAATCTCATGCCATGAAAGTGCAAGTCCATGTGAGCCAACTTATCCCTCCAGTTCTCATAGTCTTGGTATAGCATTGGAACATCCTTCAGCACCAGATTTATATGCTGGAGGACCAGGCAGAGGATGTCTTTCCAGTGGCTACATGGTCTGTCTCATGGTCATCACCAGTTTGTAGATGTTAGGTCGAGCTAGACATTGGTAGGATGGTTATCAGGGCATCATAGAACATAATCAAGCCAATGAACATAGCGATGTTTATGGGAGTGTTCAACTGACTGGTCCTCTGGTGGAGCACCACATTTGACATAAGATCAGACTAGTGCACCACCTCAATGGTCAAGAGGGTACAGGACACAAAGCCATGGACACAGGAGATAGGGTCCTTGCTGAGAGGCCATGTCTCAGCATCATATAGTAGTAATACACATTTATGCCCACATTTACATATACTTATTTTCTTAATCATTTCCCCCTAAGCAAGGCAATAAAACCACTAAGATGGAATGGGTTACTGAGTGTAAAAGAAAAAGGAAAAAATTAGTAAGATGAGAGAACAATAAATGAACAGGAATTAAGGAAACAAAAGATTAGAAGTTGTATTTAAATTTTTGAAGATTAAACTTGACAGGAAAGCCAGAAAGAAGAAGAGAGTTTTATAAGTGAGAAGTACAAGAGAAGAAACTGTTAGCATAGAACTGACAGTTACATCTAGCAATTTCAACTGTAAAATGATGAGACCTAGCTGCCAATTTAGTACAGTAGTTAAATTCGTAAACTCAAGATAACAAAGAGGAAAGCTCATTAAGACAATTATCATGAAAGTATTTATAGAAAAGGCATAGAAACCCAGAAACTTTTACTAAGATTCACTCAGCATAGTTACAGTATAAATCACAGGTGGGCTCTGTGGGTGTTGAAGAAACACAAATGTACCTGAGCAACAATAATTGGCTAGTCACCCTAGTAAACCAACATCCTCGGATACAAGCAAACAGCCATTATATATATATATATATATATATATATATATATATATATATATATATTTGGTTGGATAGATGTGAGTTTGTGACCCTGGGTTTCACGCTTTTGCGATCATCAGACAAACATATACTCACACATATATATATATATATATATATATATATATATATATATATAATTACTTCAGCAAATATGTATATAGCTATTTAAATATCTATATTAGTTAAAGTAAGAGAAGTCTCTGGAGTAAATATTTAAATTTAGATAAATCCTACCAGGTTTTTTTCCCCTTATAATTTTCAAAATTCAAATGGAAGAAAATTGCAGTTTTAAAAAGCAGATATGTTGTTTATGATTATCAAATAAACTGGCCCTTTTCAAATAACTATTGCTATTCATATTTATTTTTTGTGAGCAAAAATAATGGACCAATGACAAATTTAAAAAAAAACAAATTCTTTGTCTTGGTTTAGAATGCATTTCTTTCTTCCCTTATGTACTTGATGGTCAAAAAAGCTGGTATGAGAAAATCAACTCTTGATGATCTTTAACTGTATAAATTTAGGACTACCCACTAATAATCATTTTATCTGTCTTATTTCTTTTGCTCATGTGAAATGTTAGGGATTGAAACAAAGAATTGTTAATTTTCACTTTGCTGCTTCTTTTAGCTGAAATCTTTCCAAAATGCATAACTTTGAAACCTTTTAAAAAGTAGTTCTTTCAATATTTGCTTGAAAGAGAATTTCAGGCCAACAGAAAAAGTGGAGGAAAACCAGATAATTAATGCCTTTGTGAAATATTTTCAAAAAGATGATTTGCTCATAAAGGAAGTCAAAAGTCTTTACAATCATTACCGATCACGATAGAGTTGCATGAATCTCTTTCAGGAGGAATCTTATGAATAAAAGCAAAAAGTTGGATTGAGAACTAAAGATTGTTTTAATGTTTTTGTTTTTTTTTCCCTTTTTGAATCAGTTACAAAGAGAAAATGGTTCTTAGTTTTTACAGATAGTTATTTTCATAATGCCTTTTGGTTCAGTTTTCACAAAATATCTTGTCAGAAATATAGATGCATCCTAAGAAATTAATATGATCAAAAGGTGTGTCTTGGTAATATATAAGATTATTTTAAAATTTGCATAAATATTTCTATGAGTGATATAACTTACACTTACAAGGTTATATATTGCTGGAATAGTATGAGAAGTTTTCCACTATATCTCTGACAACAGAATTTAAATATGGTTTGAATTTAAGTATTGCATATCTTGGTACAGTCATTTTTAAGGGACATTAACCTCTATGGCTTGCTTACTTAGATAAAGCCTTAAATTGTTCTAAGAACACAAGAAAATGTCACAATATTTTAAGTGAACTAAAGGGAAATTTTTCTTTTCATATACATTCTCGATTCCAAATTATCTCATGAGACAATAGCTTAGTGGATTAAAGTGTTGGTTTAGGAATTTGGTGATATATTAACTGTGAGTTCAATCCCTAGGCTGGGCGGTACATAGTAGTTTTAGAAGAAACTGGGCTGGCAATAAGTGAACAGTACAGAAAATGAAAAAAACATATGAGATTTCCATAGATATAGACACACATTGGGATGAGAAGAATTTGTTTCTGTAGATTAAATAATGTGTTCAGTTTGAAAATCCCTGATGGTTAGTTAATTTGGCAGACATCTGAAGAAGGCTGGAGAGCCCAACAGCTGAAATGTGATAACAACAGTTTTGGAGAAAATGAAAACAGAAAGGAAATTAATATTTAACATCAGAAAGAGACAGTTGAGGTTTATGAGGCATATAATGAGGAAGGAGGTCTTAGATAATTTGATACTCATGGGATGGATAGAGGGCTAGAGTGACAGAGGAAAACAATGCATAATATACTTAGCGAGCTTGAGTAAATTGACAGTGGAAAGGGGATTAGGAGAAATAACAATATGACAAAGTTTGAGAGCTACAAAGGACAGGAAATTGTGGAGAGCCATAATTGCCTATGTCCTGAGGATAGACGACACTTCAACAGCAATAATAATAACTATTGCAATGCAATTAAATATAATTCATCCCAGAAATTCAGTATTTTTTTTTACTTAGAACACCTGAAATTCTTGTTATTTCTCATTTGCTATAATCCAGGCAGAATGTTGCTTAACTCTCGTGATTGTGGAGATTGATATTTTTAGTTTTCAGATTTAATAAGATTTATGCACTAAAAATTCAGGATGAAATATAAAAAATCAATTATGTGTGATAAGATTTCCAAACCTTTTGAAATATGAAATATAGTAAAAAGTCTCATCATCTCAGGTTGCTTGGGCATGTTGTGCACATGGATAACTCCAGAATTCTCAAACAGATACTGTACGGGGAACTGTTTGAGGCCATGTGCAATGTAGGATGACTCAGATTTTGCTTCAAGAACCAGTGTAAAATGTCCATGATGGAATTTTCTTCCAATGTTGTGAACTGGGATGTGATTGCCTGTGATTGAGTCAGGTGGAGAGCTGCTGTTTTTATGGGAGCAAAGAACTATGAAGAGAATAGAGTCTGACACACTGTAGAGGCTAGACAAAGGCACAAATGCCCCACAGTGAATGACTCCAAATTATTCTACTACTGTGTCAAAAACCATGAATTAGTTGTTTTAGCCATGAGCGGTGCTGTGTATTAAGATAACTTATTTTCTGCTACTGACCGTCACCATTGACAAAAAAAAGGCCATATATAATACAAAGGTAAAATCAGATACCATCCCTATTTTATAAAGAAAAATAATCCGAAGTGAGTGAGGTAAGTACATAGAACAAGATACCTTTGATGTGTAAAGAAGTTAATACTTTCTTGCTGTTTCAAATTATAGAATTTCAGATTTGGTACACTAATGCAGGTAGGTAATTCAGATGAAAGGAAGTACTTAAAATATGGACATTTAGCAAACAAATAAAACAATTCAAATAAATGATTCATTTACATGGACAGAGTTAGAATTGAAAGGATTTAGTGGGTATGTAGAGAATGTAAAAAATTTCTAATTAACTTGATCCATTATTTTACAAAATAATTTTCTTTCTTGGTTTATGGTCTTTTAGAAGATGAAGGTGTATTGTAATGCATAAAGTGAACCAAGTTCATATTCTGGTCTACTCTGTTCATTTCAGTTTTTGCCTTGGGAAAGGCATTGATTTGTTTCTTCTTCCCCCAGCTATAGGTTAAATAGCATGTTAGGGTTCTAGCTTTGAGTAGCTACCAGTCTAAGAGAAGAAAAACTCTCAACTCTAAATCATGGAAAAGGTAACAGGAAACCACACAAAAGCCTTGACAATTCACAGATAATAAAGAAAAGAAATTTGTAGAGTCATGACTACCTACATCCTTATGAGACATGACATTTTTTAGCAAAGTATGCAGATATTGAACATTTTAACCCATAAATATAGCATACTGTATTTTTATCATAAATAAACAATTATATTGAAATGAAAATGAATGTGTGCACTCATTCTTCTTCTAGAAGAACTGATAGCCTATCAAACATTCATATTTAATCATCTTTTCAAAATATGGCAAAGATTTTGCAAAACATACTTGATGTTCTCAGATTAATAGAAATAAATCTTATAATTGCTTATTTTTCATTTGTTAATCAAGTATGGTTGTGAGCAAGCATGTTTTGCAGAATCACATTTTTTCTTTCATGTTTACAATTTTCCACATAGACAAAGAATGATCTTTCTATTAACAAAATTACTTCACTATAATAATTCTGAAAGATTAAGCTTAAGTTTTCATGGTTGAATATTTCAATTAAACAATTAAAAAAGATTATTACAAGTGTCATATTTATTGCAAGATCATTCCTCTATTTATCAGCTATTTTTTTTATATTGGGAATAGCAGAATTGGTTTGGTTTAAATCTTTCATAATTTTTCTGATGACTGAAATGCAGTTAATAGTACCTTCTTGTAGAAAGGCAGTATTTCTTTAATTTCTTAGTTTTAATTTTATGAAATAAAAAGAAAAGGATTTATTTGACAAATAAAAATAAACTCAAGTTGATTAATTTTCATAGAAAAGGTCATGGATCAGAGGTAGAAAGAGAAAACTTTACAAGTAATTTGATGAAATAACAAATATATATTTTTATATATCAAGAACAATATTGGGGAAAATGAATGACAAAGGTGTCTACCACAATGAGACTAAACACAATTTTGACTTAAAAATACTACTCTGATCAAAGGAGAAAACAAGTCACTATGACAAAAATGTTTTCAGAGTGCCTTGATTGCATATGATTCTACAGAATGATACTGAAAATTCCATGGATGAAGCAAGTAAGCAACAAGGAAGTCTTAAAGAAAATCCCAACAGAAATAACACTTACCTTCAGGAAGACATAACTGAAATTCCTTGGACACATGTGAGGAAGGAGGGTTTGGAAAAATTAACCCTCATGGGACAGGAAGAGGAAGAGTCACTTAACTGATGAGTTTGTGTGAATGGATAGCAAAACAGGGTCTGGGAGCCTTAGCAAAAGGAGAAAAACAGACTGTGCACTACGAGAGATAGAAAGTTATGGAGAACCATGATTGCCTATATTCTGAATGGATGCCGCACATACAAGAATCTTTAAAAGTAAATAATTACTGTTTCTTTAATAATTTATAGGTTAATGATTCAAAGTTTATTAGTAACATATTTTGTTTGTAAAGTTTAACTAAATCTGAGTTGCCTCAAGCCTGATTTATATATCATCCCTAAAGCATTTGTATTTGTACGAAATGTCCTGTCTCAATTACTATAGACTGACTTTCCAAAATGGATGCCCAATAGAAGTTACCTAATACAAATAAATGTATTTGTATATATATTTTCTAAATCAGATTATGAGAGAGAGATATCTGAGATGAGCAGTAATAAAAAGAAAAATATTTCTCTGTTGGTTTGGCAAGAAAACAGCAAGAATTTATCAATTTTCTGACAAATCTTGATGGAATTTTGCTGGTAATTCCCAGTACACCTATGAATATTGAATGACAAACACTGCAACTTAGATAAAATTTTTAAACAAAAAACTATTATAAAAGTATTATAAAAAATGTGAGTCCTTTTGATAGATTATTATTATTATTATATCTTTATTAGTTTCAGCGACTCCCTTCATGATTTCTTTGTTTTTTCTTTTCAAGATATTTATTTTTTTCTATTTTCTCATCGTAATGATTTCCCACCTAAGTTTTATATTATTACTTATCATCATAGAATTCCTTTGCCATTTTTTTTCACTTGAGGCACTTTGGTAGTACATCAACTGCCTCCAGTGCTAAGCATAAATATTCAAATGTAAATAAAAACTAAGTTTAGCATACCAAATTTCTTGGTAGACACATTCTATACCTTCCAAAACACAACCATATGGATATATATGCTGAAA
The DNA here is from genome assembly GCA_963932145.1 of Acanthosepion lycidas. NCBI lineage: Eukaryota > Metazoa > Mollusca > Cephalopoda > Sepiida > Sepiidae > Acanthosepion > Acanthosepion lycidas. The sequence continues at coordinate 50,049,460 of OZ010587.1, read as the reverse complement.
CACAAAACTGTATTCAACACCACAGAGGATGGAAAGTGTGACATAAAAATCAGTAGGCGGTTAGCAAAAGATGCCTTACAAAAACTGAGCAAAGTATTAAGAAACAGAAAAATATCATTGGAAACAAAGAAAAGAGTAATGACGTTTTATGCAATATTGGTCTTCCTATATGGCAATGAATGCTGAACAATCTCCTCATGGATAAAGAAGAGACTTGAAGCAACAGAAATGTGGTTCTAGAGAAGGATGCTGAGAACACCATGGGCCAAACATAGCAACAACAAATCTATGGAAACATTGGTAATGAAAATGACTCTTAAACTTAACATCAAGGAGAGATAGTTGCAATTTCTGGGGTACATTATGAGAAAAGAAGACTTGGAAAATTAGATACTCATAAGATAGACTGAGAGCTAGAGGAAAGTAAGGCACAACCTACCTGATGAGCTTGAGTGAATGAATGGGTTAGTAAGGTTTGAGAGAGATGGCAAAAAGATAAAGGTTATTAAGACGTGCAAAGAACAGGAAATTGTGGAGAATCATGATCGCCAATGTCCTGAATGGAAATGGCGCATAGAAGAAAAACAGAAATTATCTAAATAATTATTACCTGTAATCATCACCACCCCTAACACGACGACTACCTTCACCATCATTTACTGAAACCATTTATGTTCTCTGTATTTTATCTAATGAGTATACTTTTGTCCTAGAAAGTAGACACTTGATTACTAAACAGATTTTTTTCTTTCTATTAACTTATTGAAAGATGTTTCTTTTATTTTTCTAATCATTGGTATTGATCTTCTATATGCAGTGTCCTTTCAGGGTATGGGTGATCATGGCTCTTCACAACTTTCTATCCTTTGTAGCTCTTAGCAGTGTCTTTTTACTACTTCTCTCATCCTGTTCTGCTCTTCATTTACACAAGCTCATTAGGAAGGTTACTTGCTGTTTCTAGAAAGTAGACACTTGATTACTAAACAGATTTTTTTCTTTCTATTAACTTATTGAAAGATGTTTCTTTTATTTTTCTAATCATTGGTATTGATCTTCTATATGCAGTGTCCTTTCAGGGTATGGGTGATCATGGCTCTTCACAACTTTCTATCCTTTGTAGCTCTTAGCAGTGTCTTTTTACTACTTCTCTCATCCTGTTCTGCTCTTCATTTACACAAGCTCATTAGGAAGGTTACTTGCTGTTTCTCCACTGTCCCTCTTGCTTTCAATATGCCCCGTGAGTGTTAAATTTTCTAACCATTCTTACCTCATTCTGCATCCTAGAAATTTCAAAGCTTTTCTCTCAACTTTTTTTACTACTGCATGTAGAAGTTTTTGCATTTTTCTTTTTATGTCTGCTATCAATGTGGTGCTATCCGTTTATCTTATGTTGCTGAAATTGTGTCTACCAATAATAAATCCTGATAGCACTTCTAGCTCTCCCAGGATTCCCTTGTCATAAAGGTTAAATAAATCTGGTGAGAAGAAACATCCTTCTCTTACATTCCTTTCTATTTTTGTGTACTCACACAATTCATTTTCTATCTGTATGCAGATGTTTTCTTCCAGTAGAAGTTCTGGATTATTCTAACATCCTTATCAAATAAGTTTCCCTGGCAGTTCAAATAGATCTTTGTGCCATAATTTATGTAAAAGCATTGATACTGGAATGTGATTTTAATTTAAATGTCCCAGAAATTCTGAATATTTGCTATTTCTGATTACAGTAATCAGTCTTAGTTTTTTGTTATATTAGCTCATAGGTACGTAAGGTGAGATATTAAAAGAATTGTTGGTTGATTTTGTTTAATGGCATATCAACTTCTATGAGTTATTTAATGTTGAAATCTAAACAGTTTTACTCAATTTTATTTTATCTTTTTGAGATAATAATGGTTTTACTGATACACATCTTACTAATTAACCCATAACTGGAAGGAAAGAGGTGGATTTATACCTATCTCAAGTCTATGTGAATGTAATGAACCCAACTGGAATTGGAACTCAGTTCCTTGATTTTCAATTCCAAGCCATTATCCATTGCAACACACACGCATACATCCAATCTTACGGCACCTGGTATTCATAAGCAGTCACCTATTTAGGTACTGACCAGGTTTAATATTGCGTAAATTTGGTGATCATAAGGGAACCTGTGTTTCAATGTGATGTGGCTCTAAGAAGTAGACCAGCTTGCCAAGAGATCGTAGCCTCTCCAAAATGAAATATTTTTACAAAATCCAGTGTTATTCTGAGATAACTCCTAGAAATAAAATGTTTAACAAAAGATTGGATCATCTTTATACTGAAAATTAATTACAGTTCCCAACAGTTTGAAAAATATCCACCAAATACTTATCAATAATATGAACATATAAACTGTAAGAAATGAGAACATAACAATAAAAACAAAACTACATTAATAAAATTTCATTCAATTTAAGAATAATAATATTAAATATTTTTCAAAACTAAAAAAACAATAAGACACAAGCTGATGTACATTTATAAACACTCTTATTAACCCCCCACCAAATTATTTGATAATGGTTTGTGAAAGCTAAAAGCACCCAGAAGAAACTGTAAAATTTGTATTCAAATATTTCCCAGAAATCAGGAAAATGGTCTGAACTGAAAAAAAAACAAACTTATATATATATATATATATATATATATATATATATATATATATATATCCATCCAGTGAATGATATTTGATGAAAAACTGAATTTCGATTTCATCATATTATTGCCTTTTGCATTAACGATAAACCAATCTCTTCCTTATAATATCTCTATAAGGTTAGCTAAAATAGATTTATCTCATTTTATTGTCTTGTACCAGACAATAAAATGGTAAGAAGATTTACATTTTAAACATTTTAATAGATCTTTTATGAGGCACACCTTATCAATCTTGCATTAGTCAATAAACAATACATGAATACCTTTGAGGTGTCATATATTTTATAAGATATAGAATATAAAAATATAAAATATTATATAAAATTAAAATATAAAAAATATTAAAATATAAATAAATATATAAAATGTATTATTAAAATATAAAACATTCAAAATATAAAAAACTTTTTAATGAATTTTGTATTCACCTTACCAATCTTGCATTAGTCAATAAACAACAATTCTATTAATTAATATTTAAATACCTTTGAATCATCATATATTTTATACTAGTAAGATAATTTTATAAAAGACAATTTCTCCATGCTTGTTTTTAGTTTTGTTTTATGCAATTTCATTAGATTCTGTAGGACATGATCAAATGCAGACACACAAACATGAACTATCAACAATAATTGCTAGACTGTTTGATGCAATTTCCCCCTTTATTATTTGCACAAATGTTAATGAATTTCTTTTATTTAAAAAAACTATTCTGGCTTCAGGTAGCCATGTTCAAATAAATTTATATCAATCATTTTTAATGGAGTTTATTTATTGCTATTTGTTCTTCATAAAATAATTCTTGACTTTTCACTTAAAAGTTTATTAATTCTGTATCTCAATATTTATGCTTTTCACTTCTCCATTAAGTTTGCCCTTCGGTCAGTTTGCAAGTTGAAATCTATCACCACAACAGTCATTGTCATCACTATTTTCATTTTTCAACATTATTATTTTGTTAATTTTTAATAATCATCCTTTTTAATTGCCTCTAATTTCATATCTCATCAGTCTTTTTGTTATCATTATATATATTATCATGAAATTATTACCATTTCTACCTCTGCAGCAACCAGTGTTTTCATCAGCACAAAAAAGACTGATTTTTGTTAATCTTAACTTTTTATCAGTAAAAGTTGTTTTCTGAAGATACTGAGAAAACACATTTTGGATTAACTTTCTTACCTCTTATATAATTAGTTGTAACCCCTACCTCTTATGTAATTAATATGCATCATGCTTGCCTGGTATTATGACCCTTTACAGCTAGTCAGTGTGAAGCCCACTCTGTACACAAATAGTTTTTTGGGACAGACACCATAAATAGTAGATACACTCCAGACACATGCAAAAAATACAATTGATGACATGCTGAATTTGTGAGTAAGGACAGACTTTTGCTAGCTTTCCTTTTCAAGGTTGGGGAGAAGGCATGTAACACATTTCTATACTATTTTAGTATATTCCTTTTGTATAAAATAAAAGCTCATATTCTTCTGACCAAGCCATTTATTAAATGTTTGGGTAAATATCTGCACCTATGGCAAGTGTTATTAGGGCCGCCAACATACAATTTGGTAAACTCAATACACAGTTCTAGTTTTGAAGAATATTTAGAAACATTTTCTTTTAATGCTTTTTATGATCTATCTATAATTCTGAGATGAGGTATTGTTATTGTTTACACTATTTACATTGCTTGGATTGTTGTCCTCATCTTTGTTGCCATATACATGATATTTCAGCCATTGTACATTCTGGCCTTCTTCAGGATGGAATTTTGAACTGAACCCTTTATTTCATTCACTGGGACACATGGCCCAGTGGATACAATTGTTGTTGAATCAAGTGACTTGACCCAAAGAGTTGTGAGTTCAATACCTGGCTACAGCAGAGGTGAACAAAAACTTGGAGAATTGAGTTAAAGGGAGATAATTGATACTGAGACATCCAGAAGAGGCATAGCATGTGGAACTAGAACAATCTACCCCTGTGGACAAAATAAAACAAACTTTGGTTAGGATTTCTTTTCAACTGTTTATAAAGATTTCTTTAAATTTTATATAATTTGACCTTAAGTATAATTTTGCAGATATCTTTTAGAAAATATCTTTGCATTTTGACTAAAAGATTCAGAAAAATATCTGGTTATTTTTATTCTTCTTCAGTGTTAATAATATAACAGGATTTTTTTTCAGTTAAATATTGTTTCTTAAAATAACAAAAAAAAAACAGGTGTAGTACTTTTTAAATGCAAATATTTTTTGTATTTTCTTTAGCCTTTAAACTTGTATAATAAATGTAATATATTGATTCTTAATTATAATTCATTTTAAAACATTTGCATTTCACATCATATTTGGTTGTGATAAGATGCTTGATAGAAGTTTAAACAATTATAATAATTAAAAAGCGAACATTAATTCTAACCTAAATGGTTTAAGAAATGAATTACTTAACAAGTCTTCAAAACAGTGCTGAATCAAAACAAACTCAAAACAATTTTTTTAAATTGGCTTAATATTTGATTTAAATGCATAATATATATCAAGAACTGTATATCAATGTACTCTTTTAAGATCATTTTCAACATTCGAAAGTTTATACTTAAGGAATTTTACTATTATTTTCTCAAAAGTGTGCAATCAAAGTCTTTTTTTAAACAAAATGGTCTGCTTTATTTTTAAGCCCTAGTTTTGTTTTCTAACCACTAAGCTATCATATATACCATATTGCATGAAAGACAAATTATAAAATTAATGTCTTGAAGAAATAGCTAAAACTTTCATCCCAACCTTACCAGCATCATCCTCTTTCCAAAAGTAACACTACATTTAACTTCCCCTCACATTTCATACTGTCTCATGGTCACAAAGACAGGATTTGTACACTGATACGTTTATGCTTAATTTGATTTTCTCATCAGCAATAGTTCTGATCCTTTCCACCTTCTAATTAGATATAGCATCTAGTACAAAGTTTGTTAGACATAAGTTAGCAACTGTAATTATCATGATCGTTAATGGATGGATGAACATGTAATTAATAATAAATGAGGAAGACGGCCAGGAAATGATGATGAGAGAAATAATGAAAAGAATAATGATGGAGAAAAGAAAGAAAAATAAACATATTACTGTGATGGATAAAAATAGTGAAAAGGTTGAATGTTGACTGAAAACTAATGGTGCCAAGAGCGATGAAAAGCTGGGTGAATAGCATTAAGAAAAATAAAGAAGAAAAAGATACTTACAGGATAAAGAAAGAATAATAACACTGAAGATGAAAATATAGAACAATCACAATGAAGCCAAGTTATTAACGACAAAAAAAAAAAAATGTATTCATAATCGTGATAAAAAATCAGAAAATAATTGCAATAAAAGTGAGAAATCATCCTTGTGAAAGAACAAAATAAGATTAATAGCTCATCAATAATTGAAATAACAATCATCTCATGAAAAGCACTATTTACATCGTTCGGACTGTGGTCCTCATCTTTATTGCTATATTCACGACATTTCGGCTGTTGTACATTCCAGCCTTCTTCAGGTGATTGGAATTTTTAAGAATGGAAACAAAAAGGCCACATACTCCAAATCAAAATGAGACAGCTAAAATTTCTAGGACACATAATGGATGGTGGAATGTATAGGGTGAGAGAAATTGTAAAAAGACAAATGTTACTAAGAGCTACAAAGGACAGGAATTTGTGAAGAGCCATGATTACCCATGTCCATGAATGGATGGGGCATATATAAGAAGAAGCAAACCATTCATGCCTAAATTATTTTTGAAAAATAATCAAACAAATTTATAAAAGAAACAAAATTCTAACATGAACAAAAAATGAAAATTTACAAATGATAAAAATTCATACTATTTCTCAAGTATACATGTTAATTTTACAAGTGGCTTCCATTAATGTAAAGCCTAAAAACTATTTATGATACTGGAAACAGTATGACCAATGACAGCTACACCTGTGGCAATCATGGCTCTCCTAAACTTCTTAATCCAGGTTCTGCCAGTCAGTGCTATATAAGCAGGTAAATTATTTTTAAGTGCTTCATTTTGATGCGTTGAATGCTACAATGATGGGATGGGCATAAGATTTTGATGACGTTGATAAAGGCATAATTGCGATGACCAGAAAACAACAACAACTTGTGGGATAGAGAGGAAAAAATCACCACCTTCTGTCACGGCATTGGACAACCACAACATATTGATGGAAGCAGTGCACAAAGTGTAAGCCAACAAAGGAGCTTCTGTTGTAGTACATTTCTGATGGCTTTTATTGAAGTGAAGCAAGGAATGCATCACAGTATACAATACATTGATCCTTGTTGTACATGGCGCAGCATAAATGCAGGCTAGTCAGAATACCTACACTAACAAATGAAACATAATTGAAAACACCTTTAATGGTCACTTAAGCATTGAAACTGGACCTTGTATCAATGAAATTCAATGGGTCCTGTTTTCTCCTAAATAAGGTAGATTGTAAAGTACGATTTGGTTTTGGTTAGTTTAACAGCATATCAACTCCACATGGGTCATTTAATGTCAAAATTTAATTTTCTTGAGAGCTTTGGTAATTTTTTTTTTTACTCTTAAAATCTATTGCAGGAAATATTTTTTACTTCAAGGTACTTTGTCATGTATCACCTACCTCAGCATCATTGAAGACAAGGTACATTTCATGATGGTAAAATTCTGTGATGGCAGTGGTATCATTCACTAGATTGATGCTCAATGCTACACTTCAAGTGTTGTACAGGAATAGTTTCAGGAACACAAAGAAGATTTTACTGTATGGTTCTTTCATGTGATTCCGCTGAACCTCCACTACATAACTTGTAGCAGCTTAAAGACCTGGTGTTAATATCCTGTCAGTAGATATCAGAGGAAACATTTAGCATGCTTGTAAAGTTTGCTTTGTAGATATATATTAGAGAGGTGGTCATAACATCCTGTCAGCAGATATCCGAGGAAACATTTAGCATGCTTGTAAAGTTTGCTTTGTAGATATATGTTAGAGAGGTGGTCATAATATCTGGTCAGCAGATATCCAAGGAAACATTTAGCATGCTTGTAAAGTTTGCTTTGTAGATATATGTTAGAGAGGTGGTCATAATATCTGGTCAGCAGATATCCAAGGAAACATTTAGCATGCTTGTAAAGTTTGCTTTGTAGATATAGATTAGAGAGGTGGTCATATTTTGGCTAATAAATATATATCTATATCTATATATATATATATATATATATATATATATATATATACATCATTGTGTGTATATATGGGCACGTGGTTAAGTGGTAATAATGTTCACTATCCAACAATGTTCAAATCTCACATGGTTGATTTGTTAGAAAGGTGATTTTTTTCATTTTATTAGTTTTGGATGCAGTACCATTGAAAAGTGAATATTAATATTCTAATAATATATATATATATATATATATATATATATATATATATATATATATATGTATATATATATATTTGGTTGGATAGATGTGAGTTTTTGACCCTGGGTTTCACCCTTTTGCGATCGTCAGACTGATTCATTTTTTTAAATTTTGGGTTTATATAGATTGCATCTATCCAACCAAATATGTTAGCTCTATCTCTGATACTGCGCATATAATATATAAATAATTATATATATATTTATTTATATACACACACTTTTCACACACACACATATATATATATATATATATATATATATATATATATATATATATATATGATAAAATACAGTTTTATGGTATGGTATATTTATCGGTAAATGTGGTCAATATCAGTTATAGAGCATATGTAAAATATATAAAAGTCTGTTTCATCCAATTTTGAAGCCATATATGTGTGTATATATATATATATATATATATATATATATATATATATATATATATATATATATATGCATACACACATGAGAGATAGAAGGCTTGCCCTGAAAGTAGAAAATATTTTATCATGTTTGCTTACATGATCAGATAAGGATGTTGGTGCTATTGCAGTGGAGCTTGAATGTTCCTCACTAGAAACCCCCTTAATGTTTTGACCTTATAACAGATTTCTACCATGTACAAAATTGCCCCCCTTGATATTCATCAAGGTTTGGTGAATGTTTATAGAGAACAAACAAGAGATGTGAGCATAGTTAGGTAGTGAGTCATACAATTCAGTAGTTTTGACAGACTAGTGCATGACAAGCTACATTCTAGGTAATCCAGCTTATGTGTAATTCCACAAAATGTTAAGCACTGGCAAAAATATGTTGATGATCGTGACTTTGAGACTAAACAGCTTTTGAAGTTGAAAGCTTCCTCTATCCTATGGTGCTATCAAATTCCTTTGTAATTTCCATGATCCACACTAAGTGCTTCCCACCAAATATTCAGCCTTAAATAACACCAGGGTTGAAATGTTATAAAATTCATCATCCTAACCTAAACCATGTTCTAATTAATTGACACATAAACAGGTGTTTTGTGCATACTTATGAATCAATGATATAAAGTCCTATTCAGTGAGATGCAATCTCATTACCTGTACTTTGAAATACTAACATGTTAATAATTAACATGTTCACTTGTTTAAACCTATTCTGTTGTCTTAAAATCTTGTGCAAGAAAAGTTTTCACAAAGCAAATACTATCTTTATCTATCTATTTATATTTCTCTATCTCTCTCTCTCTCCTTATATATATATATATTGTAAATTGGAAAATATAATAAAAATTAAAGACAGACATTATCAGTTAAATTTAATAAAACTTATTTGATTGAATCCTTGCTACATAAATATACACCCCACCATATATATATATATATATATATATATATATATATATATGAATGTTAGAAGAGATATTCTTCTGCATAATGTTATTAATGCTGCACTCTGTTGGCTTTCTGAGTTTTTCCTTTTTGTACATTTTCTCCAAAGTGTTCTCTGATCAAGTCTGGGAAGATTTCTAGAATATAATTAGATCATGGTTTTCCTTACAATTTCTTTTCTTTTTGATCTGTCATTTGAAAGTAATTTTTGAGTTTTATTAATTTTGATTCTTTTATTTTGTTAATGCTGCTTTCTGACTAGGATAGCTGCACTAATTAAAATAGCCCAAGACGGATAGAGTAATACAAAATTTGTAGCCCAGCCAATGTAGGAGAAGTCTAAATATAACTATTATTCAAATTTCTCTCCCTTTGTTAATATTTCTATGGATATCTTTATCGTTATCATCTATGGATTTTATTATCATCATCATTATTTTTCTTGTTATTGCTGTTCCCTTCTTTGTCATATTAGGATTATTGTTATTTCAAGAATTGTATTCTTTCTACTTTTTCATCATTGCTTTTCCCATTTTCTTCTACCCCTTCATTATTATGATCTGTATAAACACAGTTCTTCAAATTTTTCTTTATCTTGTTTTATTGGTCAATTGTTCTCAGTAAGTCTCATATTTCCAGTATTCTAAAATTAGTATAAATGTACTTCATGAATTTGTACCAGGGAAATGAAGAGAATTAAAACCAGTCCTGATTTTTGACCAAGAATAACTTAAGACAACTTGTAAACCTTAATAGGTTTCTAGATTTAACAAAGATTTAGAATCTCTGATTTTTATTTTTCAAGATGTGATATCACTTTTATGCTGAATAAAAACCCTGGCTAAAATTCTGGAATTATTCTACTCATGTTTACCGTGCTTTAAACTTTTTAGCAAATAAATACATCACATATATGACAAAAAACAAGTTTTATTTATTGAAATAAATGACATTTCCAGATTGAGTAGAGATAAAAAAAAAATTAAATAATTTCCCTGTAATTTGCATTTCTAAAACAATATCACTACAAATACCATGCAAATTAGTCAACTATTAAAAGAATGCATTTGCAGATCTTATGAGCTGCTGGACTAATTGGAAAGAAACATGGCTCCAATAAAAGAGATGTCATTGTAAACAATGGACAAGATGACTGAACATGTTTTAGAGAAAAATCTAGCATAAAGTGTGGGAAAAATGTAGCTTGTTTTCAGCTGTGTGTAAAAATGTATAGCAAATATAAACAAAATGGGAAAGTGATTAAAGGAAAACTGTTGAATTAGCTAAATGTAAGTTCTATTCTCATAGTTTCTTTTCTCACAGTTCTCACCTGTGGAACTCTCTTCTGGTTTCTTGCTTCCAAGCCACTTAAAATCTTCAAAAATTTAAAGGCAATGTCAATCACAATCTTCTCTCTTCTTCCAATCTGTTCTTTTAGCATCCCTTTCCTCATTAAAATCTTCCCATTCTATTTCACTCCTAACAACTACTTGCAGTGAAATGATTAAAAAAGGTGAACAATGGAAGACATCAAATTATCAAGACAGGAAACTTAAAGCAATATATCTTGAAAATAAAAAAATGTCTACAAAAAATGAAAAGCAAATGAGTAGAAACAGGGGTCAAAGTTTATAAGAAACCTGCTGAATGAAATTGATTTTAAATAGAAAAAAAAACAAATGAAATCTAACACTAAAACCTAAATAGAAAAAAGCAAAGATACAGTGGGCTACAGAGAGACAATCACAAAGTGTGTATGATTGGATGAAAGTAATATTAATTGATAAATCACAAACTTGCATTGGTCAAGCTGATACTAGAACTTTTGTCTAGTGGTATTCTAATGAAACATTAAGATGACTATGTGAAGAAAACAAGCAAATTTACTCTCATTTAGAATGAGATTGTATATCAGGTTAAAGACCAAACAAAATGGCCACCATTACCTCAACAACATACAAATGCACACTGAAATTTTGGATGGTTTTCTTATTTCAGCAAGAGAAAGTATATTTTTAGTGATTAAATCATTTTTCAGGGTTATTATACAGGGTGTTTCAAAAAGAATACGGCAAATCATTATGCTGTTTTTTTCAGGTCTATAGCATTGTAGTGGTTATTTTATAGAGTAGTTATCAAAGTTTGATTGGGTGTCAATTTCACCGCTGTCATTAGTATAACTTCCGGTGCAGCTGAATTATGGGAAGATCAATCAAAACGGCGACTCCTCAGCAGAAGGCGTTTTGCATGGTTGTCACGATGCAGCGTACTTTCAGAACAGAATTTGGCATTGATCCACCCCATCATGAGAGCATTCGATGGTGGGTTAGACAGTTTAAAGAGAGTGGGTGCCTGGGCAAAGGAAAGAGTCCTGGAAGACCACATGTTACAGAGGAGCAAGTGGAGAGGATTCATGATGCATTTGAGAGCAGCCCACATAAGACCGTACGTCGAGCAAGTCTTAAGCTTGCCATCCCTCATACCACTGTCTGGCGTGTGTTAAAGAGACGATTACACATGAAACCATACAAACTAAGCCTCGTTCAAGCACTTACTAATGATGACAAGGTGATGCGGAGGACATTCTGTCAGTCAATGCTGGAGATGGAGAAAGGCGATGAAACTCTCTTTTCACATTTAGTTTTTACTGACGAAGCAAATTTCCATTTGAGAGGTACTGTCAATCGTCACAATGAGCGCATTTGGAGAACAGAGCACCCACATGAAACTGTTGAACATTAAAGAGATTTTCCCCTAAAGTGAACATCTTCTGTGCTGTGTCTCAAGACAAGGTCCCTTTTTCTTTTGAAGGAAACACTGTTACAGGACAAAACCTATCTCGAAATGCTCCAAAACTGGCTATTCACTTTACTGCAAGCAGATTTGAATGACTTCATTTTTCAGCAAGATGGAGCACCACCCCATTGGCATCTCGGGGTTAGAGCTTATCTGAATGAAAACGTGCCTCAGCGATGGATTGGGAGGAAAGGTGCTAAAGACCTTGCTCTCTGTGCTTAGCCTGCCAGATCCCCGGACCTCACTGTGTGTGACTTTTTCTTGTGGGGGTATGTTAAAGACCAAGTATATGTTCCAGCACTTCCAGCAAGTATCGATGACTTGAAAGATCGAATCAACACGGTGGACTGTGACATGCTGAGGCGCGTTTGGGAGGAATTCTCATATCGGCTTGATGTTGTCCGCGCTGCCAGTGGTGGCCACATTGAGCACTTATAAAACATGAAATGAAACTTGATTGCATATACAACACATGTGTTCATGCTAGAGGTTTGTAATTTTTTTTTTTTTGACACATCACGTGATGATTTTGGCGTATTCTTTTTGAAACACCCTGTATATTGTATCTTACCTGAACAATCAATTTGAAAATTTATGGTAAAAATTAAAATAAACTGATTAATGACATGGCTCCACCCTGTAAAACTAATCTGTGAATGAATGCTGGAAGAAGCTTGGCAGAGACTAGAATTTTTCATCAGTGAGGCCCAAATGAGGCCAGCATAAGAACTTGAGAAGGAGCAACAATCATTTGTGTTCTTTTGTTAATAATTCAATTATTTTCTCCTCTATTTGACTAAGAAAAAACTAAATGGATATGTTGGAAATATGTTTCCCCAAAATGCTCAGATGGTTATAGCTTTCAGGGCAGAAAATGGCTTTATATGAAAAACTAACAGTTTACAATCAATGCATGTTGAAATCACCTATTCTCATTCAGTCGCTGAAGTAACATTGAGCCTGGTCAGTATTTATATGTGAGACCATTTGGGAACTCTGACTACTCTAAGTAATACAGGAGTAAACCCTGATAAAAATATCACAAACATTCTTTGAGAATGACATTTAAAGGTCAAACATACTCAGAAAACATTGAAAAATCATGCTAAAATATTCCCTGCCAAACTGAAGAGAACTTCAAAATCTTTAAGAATTTTTAAAGTTTCAGCCAAACACACAGGCATACACACACACATATATATGCTGGACAATTGCATTTAGCATGAAACAGACTGTCACCTCTGTGTGTTGATGTCAGTGTCTACTTTTATATTTACATACCCTCTATATCTCATAGTTAGCACTTAAACCCATAAATATAGCATATTTTAAAACTATATTTCATCATATATATATAAGATCTTCCAAATAAAAATTGATGTTTGGTCATTTGGTCAGATTTTGGGAAAAGGGTGAGCAAAAGAGTTTTCAGGATACCTTCATACATGAAAGTGGTTTGATTATGAGCTAAATTTTGATTATGTCATTTTCTGAACATTATGTTTAGTTTTTGTGATTAAAACAAGAAAGGAGAATATTTTGTAAATTAAATATTTGTTGTGTAAAGGAAAAGCTTTTTTTCATCATTAGACTAAGGATCTATTCATATACACCAACATTCACACATATGTTTTTGCAATGTCCACTTTTTTTTTTCTTTGGTTTGATTGACAGCTGTGAATTAGCTAAAAAGTGATCTGTCTGATTTTGAATGGACAAGAATTCAGTTGGAAGTATCATCAATACTGACAGCACATCTAATTGGCATTCTTAATAATCAAACCCACTCGTGTCAACCATTCTACAGCTGCTTCTTTCAGCACAGAACTCAAACCTCATTATGAACAGAAATACATATTTATTTACTCTTTGTTTATTTCATATGATATCCAAGTGGATTGATGTTTCTTTTTTTTTTTGCATTTCTGTCATTAGAGCTGGGATATGATGTCTCAGGCATGATAAACAAAGCTTGTCAAGCAAATACTGTCAGAAATAGATCAGTACAAATAGCATTTTACTATGCTTGCTAGATAGGTGATATATATATATATATATATATATATATATATATATATATATATCAAACATCTTTCATTGAATATGGTCGACAATGAAGATTGAATTAATTTTTTATTAAGTTTTTCTAGAATCCTAATATTTTTCCATTTTGTAGGAGATAAGGAATATAAAAATTGTCCAAAATTTTTATTGTCCCAAGTGCTTTTAGCCACTTCTGTAGCCATTTTCAAAAGTGTTTTGTCCCCAGTGTTGTTATTTTTTCCTCATATTTTGATTGTTATGTTGTAAATTATGTTTGTGTTATTTTTTGAAAAAGTAGCATTCATTCCAAGCTCTCAATTTTCCTTGTCAGCAGTATTCATTGAAAGATATTTGAAAGAAAGGTTGCTACAAAAATGTGCATATATATATATAAGTCAATGAAAATAGATATAATTTTATTTTCACCATACCACTTAAAAATAGTGTGTGCACAATCTTAGCAACATATGATAGACTGAATACAATCACACAAGGAAAACTACAAAGATTCCTGGAAAATTTAGTAAATCAAAGTAGGAAGAAAGGACTAACCATCATATTTATTTTAAATTTTACATTGTTTCATATATTTCCATATGACAGGTTGTACTGGGTACAGTCTATATTTCACACCTGAAGATTGCACGTTTGCATGAAACTCCAAGTTGTGCTATCAATGTTGGATATTATATATATTCACTGACACACACACACACACACACACATATATATATATATATTCACATATGGCAAGGATTAGGTCTCACGCCTTGAATGGTAACCTTCCTACAGATGATGTCTTGATAAAAACACTTAGTGTACTTTAACTATCATGAGTGTTAGAGTTGGGCATCTGGAAGGGTATCTGGCCTTGTAAAAACCTTACCTCAAATCATTGGGACAAATCCTATGCCAGAAGGACCCAACTTGCTTTGTGCAAAATTAATCCTGGTCCTGCCTCATGGCTATGTACATTTTCAGATGTGCAAATACCTATTCATGTAACTGTTATTCCAGTAAACGTTCTTAGTATTACTTAGTTATACTTTATTCTGTGATCCCCCAAAATAAAAACAAATATAGAGAAACATTAGAAAATAATTTAGATAAATAAGTTTGGTGGATGTAACAATTTGAGGCTATTACAACCAAAGAAAATAGTATAAAATATGCAGTTAATCTCTATTTTTATTTATCTTTCCAAGAGATGCTTGTTGTGATAATAAAATTGTGTTTGCAACTATAAGGCATATCATTTAATTTCTTAATAATGCTGCATAGATGAAGTTTAATATCTTTAGTCAAACATATAATTGTATTCACTTATGTTTTCATTTTTATTTGTTTTTAAAATGTACAGACATTCAAATAAGAAATTTAATTTATTGGTTTTGTGAAAGTCTTTTGAAAAGATAATGAACGATTAGATGTTGGACATCAAAACACAAAGTACAAGCTACAGAAACCAGGAATATTAGCCACATGATGTTTTGTTCTTTGTGAAAAGATGCATCATAAAACAACGTTCCATTTAAAAAAACAAATGAATGGCAGTGGAAGTCTCAGTGAAGAAGAGATTCTTTAAAATAGACATAAAATGTCTAAGATGCTGACTGTCAAAATGGCAACTCTGCCTTTTATCTTCATTTTCCATTTCCATTAATTTAATGTTCGATATGCTTGTAATTTTTGGCAGTGACATACTTTTATTTTCTTTTATATAATATTCTAAAAATATGAAGTTTTTGAAATATATTCAAACCAGAATTGAAATATCTGCAACCTTTACCAGAGACCATTACTTGCTTTGAAGCATAAAAATCTTTGATCTGAAGACAAGATATTATAGTTACTTTAATGAGATATATTGATATTAGCTAATCATAAGTATTATGCATTCTTTCTTATATACTCAAATATTACTGAAACAAAAGTCACTATAGACAAACTCTGAGATGATTGTTATGTAACATTAACACTAAGTAATTTTGATAGATCATGAGAAACAAAATGGACTTATCATCTGCCTTGCTCTTCAGAGCAGTGTGCACATCTTGGATGTTATGCTGGTAATGTTTTATCAGAGGAACTCTCCAAGCTTTTTCACATGTCTTGTACTCTGTAACATTTTTGGAATTTCAAACCAAACTCTTTATTCAATCCATAGGGATAGATTACCTCATTCCATTTACCACACTTTGGGAGTATCTCCTACCACTTAATACTAACTATTGTAATTTATCTTTGTGTTGCTTGTTCATTTCATCTACTGAACCAGTGTATGTGATTTTTTTTTAGCACTGCCAGACTCAGATATTGAACTCCCAACTGCCAGAAAAACAAATATTTTAACAACTACTTTAATCCACTAACTGGTCTGAATAGTAATGCATAAAATGGTAATTCTTCATGTAAAAAGTTCCAAGAAGAATTTGACTTAACAGGCAAAAAAAAAAAACAAAAAAAAAACAATGAGATATATACTATCAGGAAATTGAAGAAAACTAGTTTTTACCTCATTAAATATTTTTCTGTTTATTAAACAGAAAATAAATAAAATAATATTTATCTAAAATATTTTGAAGCAAAAGATCAGAAAATTTGATAAGGTGATAGACTTGCCTGGCTTCTTTATCAAGTACTATCAGTACTCATGATCAAGTAATTCAACAGACTTAAGCCAATAGTAAAGTCTACAAACAAATAAACCAAAATATTAGAAAGCTATATAGCAAATAAAGTTCATTTTAACTGAGTAGTAATAATAGTAGTATTAATAATAATAATAAAAATTCCAAATTCACAGTGAAAGATGTTTGCCAATGTCAAAGAAAAAAGTGAAGAATTTACTTAAACACTTTTTTTAATTTTACACCTCATCCATTCTGTGAAGTCATCTAAGTTTTTAAGTTTTTCGTGTAACTTTTCAGAAATACAAGCAAGTAAAACTCTTATCACTTGCAGTTTAGAATAAATTGTTGAAAAACTGCACAAGAAGCTTATTCCATCGAAGAGTGCTAGCAAGTTTTGTATTGGTAGTTATTGACGAAAAGCAAGTTTTGGAAAAATCAAAGTTGTTTGCTGCTAGTGAGAAAATGAGTGAATTCAGATATGATTTGTGTGTCTATAAGTGTGTTAAGAAGAAAGATTGATGTCAGTAAGAAGTTGATCTTTGTTTAATGTCTTCCCAACTTCAGTGATAAATGATTTGTAAAAGATTAAATAGAATTCTGTACATTTGTAGACTTCTAAAGATGAAAAAAATGGCTTCCAGTGTTATTATCTCCCTATAAAAAAGCAACAATAAGAAGAATGCGAATCATTCTTTTAAGCACATAAAAACAAAGTCAGAGAATTGATATATCCTTATCACATGTGCCTTTTTTCTCAACTGACATTAAAAGGGAAATTGTTAGCCAGTCTAAAACTTGCAGTCTTCTTTACAACATAGATTTTCCATAAAGAGCATGAAAAGTAATCTCTTGTTTCAATCAAGGAACTCAATAAGCAACTTTATTTTGAAAGTACTGGACTACAAATTCAGAAACCAGGAAAAGAAATTGTGAGACAACAATAACTAAAATAACCATAACTAAACCTCAGGAGAAAAATTAATTCTAAATGCTTTTATGATTGGTATAAAGAGAAAAAGATATTTTTAATTCAACCAAAAACTCTTTCTTAGATTTAGATATCATATTTTTGTCAATGCTTTGCATCTTTGAATGACAATATATACAATAAAATACGTTTTTGTTAATCAAGTTTTTCAGTGAAGATTATTCAATAATATTGTGAGAAATATTTTAAGATATATGTAAAGTAAGTTGTATAAATACAATCTTAAATTATCAACAAAATCTATTTAGATTTTGATTTTTGTCATATAAAAAATCATGATATAATTTGTTTACACTTATGTAACATCAAAATATTTTTCAGTATTTTGTTTTCACTTGTTAGTTTTTGACTGACAAACTGAAGAATCAAGAAAAATGTTAGGATACACAAAAATGAATTTATAAGTTTATGAAAGTTTTCTATTTATGACCAAGAATGATTTTTGAGATATCAAAAGTTTTACTATCTACAGGGTGATTGAAAAGTAACTTCATATTTTATGTATGATGGACTCTCCCATCTAACTATATTTGTTTACAAAATGGGTGAGTCCATCATACATAAAATAGGGAGTTACTTTTCCATCACCAAGTGTATAGAAAATGCTAGGAATAAACCCATAACTAAGTTCATAATAGGAGGAAATGACTTTTTTAAAAGAAAAATATTGTCTGTATATATAAAAAGATAACTGTAATCTCACCCAGTTTCAAATCTTTCAGCTGAAATGGTAGAATTTTCTGCACTCACTTTGTCATCAGTTCAAGAATTCTAAACAGACACTTACCTGTAAAACAAAGAAAGACAAAATGTGTTATTTTACAAAGGATAAAAGAAAAAGAACACACATTTTTTAACTATAAAATATAAATCCAAATATATTAGAATTATTATAATTGATTATTTAAGCCTTAATTAAAGAATTGGAGTTTAAAATGATATTGAAGGTTCAATTTTTGGCTTAAAATAAATGACATTAAAGTACAATTCTGGTCATGAATTAACAAAACCAATTAACTCAGTAATAAAATTTTAAAGTCAAAACATGTTCTGAACATTAGTTGAGAGAACAGGATAATCCGCAAATAGTCTGTCTATCAGGTTTCCATGCTGAAGAGATTATCATCATAAAAATAAAAAGAATACTTTTCTCTATTTAGTCAGCAGTGGAAATATCTTCTGGTGCTTCCAGTGTTCAAAAATAGAAAAAGACAGTCTCACTCTCTTCTAAAAAGTCACCAATGAAAAGTAGAAGGGATTAGTAATGTGTGATTGGTGGTAAAAATAAGATAGAGTTAAAATAATAATAACAAATAGTGAAGATCAGGTTACCAAGATAGAAGTCCTATTCTCATCAGTCAAGAGAAAAAGGAAAAAGGTAGAGTTTAAATAATCTGGTTTTGATAAAATCTATACTTCTAACATCTGTGGTTAAACTCTGAAATTTTATTTACTATTTATTTTTATTTTCATCCTCAATAAAAGTAAATAGGTTCACCTATTATCTAGTTCACATCTATCCTCAGTTCTTTGAACAAGAGTAGGAGTTTATTCCTTGTTTCCAGCTTAGGATTGGGTTTCTGGTTCCTTCTAAAATCTTTTCATTCTCTTTCACTCCCAGTAGCCCCATGCGGCATTGTTTGGAGTGAATTGATTTAAAAAATTTACTGTTTTTTGCTGTGCCATTGTGACAAGGACTACAGTTATCAATAGGGTTTATATTTAAATAAGTCAATGTGGCTGGTAATTTTAAGTTTATATGTAAGCACAACATGGTGTCGTGGTTGGGAGTTGACAAAGCCTGGAATAAAGAATTTTTAATGGCCGACTGATGAATATTTGTCTTGATGAATTCCTCAGGGAGCTAACAACTTGAATTCAGATTAGTTTTTATGATAGTGCATTGAATCACTGAAGGAACTAAATGTAGCATCTGATTGGTTAGATAACATGTTGTTTTTTTTCTGAGGTAAACTCAGATTGACCAGCTTGTGCACAAAGACACAACTGAAGTAATAGTTTTTAAAGTGACTTTTTTTATTTTCACTGACTATATTAAGGAGTTTCATACACTTTTGAAAAGAATAATAAATTATTTCATATATGAGCTTTCACTAATTTTTTTTATATCTCATATAATTTCAGATCTCTACTTGAGTGCAATTTCTTTTTCAATGTATTTGCTATTTTATGCTATTTTTACAGTCTTTAAATAAAAGATACAAATGTTTCCAGTATCTCGAAAGAAATGTAGGCAGGCCATTTCTCAGGTTTAAAGACAAGCTGAAGAGAAATCTTATGGCTGTCAACATCCCATTTAAAACATTTGAGCAGGTGGCCTCAAGTCATAAGAGAGGGAAAGCAAGTTGTTTCAATGGCATTAAAGACTTAGAAACTGTCTGTCTTCAATGCCCGAGGGACAAGAACAAAGACAAAAGCATCATCCTTATCATTACCATTGACCTTGTCTCAAAACTCTCCCTTTTGTACCATTTGTGGCCTTGTCTGCAAATCACTGATAGGACTCAAATGTCATGTCAGGTATAAAGACTTGATCTGATTTAGTTGTTGGACATTCATATATTGAAACTGACATGAGAGTTCATCATAAGTAAAATAATAAGATAATGTAATAAAAGGTATTTTTTAAAGAGAAATTATGATTTTGGGCTATTAAAGCATTTTGCATTGAAACTTACTATTTCTTATTTATAAGTGAAAATGTATGAATAGAACTGAATGATAAATTTGAAATTTCTTGAAATGTGCAGACAGGCATTTTGTGTATCATCAACATTTATTCAGTTAGTGCATTCTACACTGCTGTGGTTACCACTCCCCACCATCTTACAATTGTGGTTCATGGCTGAAGAGTGCAATGGCTTGTCGGTTCCTTTTGATGTTCCAAGCATGTTGACGCTATGCCATCCCTCCTCTTAGAAATTAAAGAGACAGCACCTACAAGGCAGCAGATGGTTTTGAATTCAGTTTTTATTCTCCCTAGACTGGTTGACAACCATGGCTGCAGGGCTCAATATGTCTTGCTATTTACCCATAGCTAAGGGGAAGAGATATTTTATGGTCCATTTTAAGAATTTGCATTTTACCATTCTTAGAAAAATTGCCTTGTTTTAGAGAAAAATTTAATATAATTCTTTAGAAGGATTTTCTGTAGCATTTCTCATTTTTTTTAAATTAAATTATTATTGTAAAATAAAATCTTTATTCTACATTCACTGTATAAAATAAATTTTATATTGATATTTTCACAGTTAATCTTCTTTCTCAACCGTTCATGGATACATTATATAAGTATATTTAGTCATTTAAACAGATGAGTTTTTCTCCTTAGTTCCTCAACTGCATAAATTTATCTAAATTGACAAATAGGTCTTATTGTTTTACTGTTGAACTAGCTATAATAGATGCAACAGTATGTTCTATTCTAACTGTTTCTTTTCTCCACCTGAGGATTTCCCAATTTCTTGCTTCACCCCAAGCAAGGTAATAATGCCACTAAGATGCAAGAGATTACCGGAGTGAAAGAAAATGAGAAGACTTTAGTGAGTACAAAAGACAATAAAAAGAAGAGGATTCAGGAAGACAGAAGATGCTGATTGGCATTCCATTTAAATTTTTGACAATTGTAGGTGGCAGGGAAGCAAGAAATCCAAATAGAGTTCCACAGACAAGAAATGTGAGAAGAGAAACTATTAGAATAGAAGATACAGTTGCATCTGGCTAGTTCAACAGTAACATGGTGAGACCTAGTTGCCAATCTAGTAGTATGTTTAAATTCATGCAGTTGAGGCACCAAAGAGGAAAGCTCATTACAACAATTGCCATATTTATAGAAAAAACAAACGGAAGCTGTATATTTAAAAAAAATCTAACATAAACACAAATGTCATCAAGTATACACATCATGTATCCTCAAAACAGAATCTAGAAATTGATTTACATTATTTATAATGTTCAGACTCTTGTCCTCATCTTTATTGTCATGTTCACAGCCTTCCAGCCTTCTTCAACTGATTGGAATTTCGACCTTTATTTCATCTATCGGGGTAGATCTAGTTCCACGTGCCATGCTTCTTCTGAATCTCTCAGTTAACTCAACTTTAACACATCTCTCTAAGCCAGGTATTGAACTCACAACTATTTGGGTCAAGTCACTGAATCTAACCAATGCTTTTATCCACTGGGCCATGAAGGAACTGAAGGAGGCCAGAGTGTACAATGGCTGAAAAATTGTGAACATGACAATAAAGATGAGCACAATAGTCCAAACAATATAAATAATGTAAATAATCACAATACCCTATCTCAGAAATATAGACAGATATTAAAAATTGACATTATACATAAACACTAATGAAAAATAAAATGGAATTTAAAAATTGAAACATAACTGCATTTTTTTTATTTCCAAACTTTCTGATGATTCTAAATAAATAGAAAAATATGTTTAATTTATAAAGATTTGCATATCTATTTATTTTTTATTCACACACACATACATACATACATACATACTTATATATTTGCCTATCCAAAAGGTTTGTGAAATGTAACCAGGTCTTTAATTAAGAGTCTTCTCATATTCTTGGAGGATTTTCAGAAGTGTGCAATAAATTATATTACCAATGCTATTAGAATTTTTTCAAAGGGGGATTTTCAGAAGTGTGTAATAAATTATATTACTGATGCTTTTAGAATTCTTTCAACAGTGGATTTTCTGAAGTGTGCAATAAATTATATTACCATTGCTATTAAAATTATTCAAAGGTGGATCATTTTTGCAAACCTACTGCTATATATAATTCTTTCTCTCTTTGAAGTTTTGGCTAGTCTGCTGTTTATATTTTTGTATTAGTTTTATCAAATAATAAAGAAAATTGCCAAATGTGTTAGTCAACATTCTGTAATGCATAGGTCTTCAGTCATAATCATGTTTATTTTTATTATTATAATTTTTCAAACATCCTTCAAATTGCTTTGAAATAAATAAACATACTATTCTGCCAGAATTACATTCATAGTTAGAATAAATATAAATATATCAAAACTATACACTAATATTTGTTTGAAACTGCTTGTATAAAAAGTCAGATTTGATAACTAATACATAAAAATATGGTTCAGGGAAAATAGGGTTTTATTTCATAAATACTCATCATTAATCCTCTCATACTCAGAATTTAATTCTTTGGTTCAGTCTAAGTTCTGTTCCTTTAGCATTGCTGGATGACCTTTAATAACAAAAACAGAGATCAAAATAGAAAATATTTTACTCTTGATTATATGAATGATTCATATTGTGACATGACAGATATACAAATAAACAGAACCAAAAATTATCCTGCATCTTTTTTACCTTAGTTGTTGAAGAGTAAAGTTGCTTGCTGTAAGGTCTATCTTCTGTATTTGAAAACAGATTGAAAACAGTCATTAATTAAAATGAAGAATGATTTTTATTATTTGTGGAATTTGCAAATTTGTCCTGAATCCCAGCATTGAACTTGCTAATGATTTTCTTTTTTGTTGTTTTAGCTCTCATTACAAATCTTAATCAATTGATACTCTGTACTGATTATGCCATTCACCATTTCTGACACAAGTGCTGTCATGTCTGAATTGATTTAATCTGATTTAATTCATTCATTAAAATACACTGAGGAAGTTTTAAATTCACCAATGTTTTTAATTGGTCACACTTCATATTAAAACTGAAAGGATAACTGTACATTTGTGCAATATTTACTGTAGTACATAGCTTAGCCACATCAAAGATTTCAATTCAAAAACTGTTATTACAAGAGATGTCAGTTATCTGTTTGTTCAAATGAATGGCTTCATCCTACCAATATACCAGAACCTTGGAATCATAAACTCAATTTAGCATGGGTTAAGACTTTGAGCTGATTTAGAACTGACATGTTTGATAATTATGAAGAAACAAATCCCAAGAGCCTGCATTAAACTAATAAAACAGTAAGTGAAAGACTTAAGATGATACCAATATAATGAAGTCAATTACAAAAACTACCATACACTATTAGTAAATTTACATTTTATCCAAGCCTAGATGAGAAAGTTAAAAAGTCATCACAGAAAACAGTGGTTACATTCAGAGGCATATTTATGGAAAGTGATATCCATGGAATTAAAACTGGACCCTTATTTAAACAACTGAAATAAGTACAATATAGGTCTACTAGCTCAAAAATACAAGTCAATACCATTAATATATACAGTGTCAAACTGGGTTTAAAAATATTGGTTACCTGGAGAAAAAGGGGACCCACCCACAGCTATAATGCTATCATTTAATTTTCATAACTAAAATTTTCAAAAAATACATATGGAAAAAAGGATACAATTAAAAATTTTGTGGAGAAAATGTGTATGTCTTAGTAATTAGAGTGTATACATACTGTACATGTTACTGGCAGTAGATACCAAATGTAAATATGCAAAATTTATAATTTAATTTTTTATTTATTTTTTTAAATTTTAAATAATTGATTGATATTTTTAAATAGTTTACTGTACAATTTACACATTAACAGATAGTTCAAAAGCAATCCATTATATTAAGAGCAATCATTTGTGTTCACTAAATGATTGTTTTAATCTGTCAATAATTTCCTCTGTTTCCAATTCATCTAACAATTCCTTTTTCCTGGATAGTGACATATATATAATTTGAATTTCTTCTCAGATAGTGAATTTCTTAATCATTGTCTTGGTAATGTCCTCTCACATTGGACTTCAGTCACTGATAGTTTTCAGGTGACACTGTAAATTACTTATTTCATTTTATCACCAAAACAGTTGCTTGTGTTTGTTTCTTTATTGCATTTTATTTGATACAGAGAGCCCACGCCAAGCTGACAACCTGGTCAATCCACCAATGAATATATATATATATATATATATATATATATATATATATATATATATATAAAATTATATAATAAAGTTTGGTACTTCAACAAGAAAACTATCTCTTATTTGTTATATTTCATTTGAAGGAAATTTAAATTTGAACAGTATAATGGTAACACATGAATATATTTTATGAAATTACGACAACACACTTATCACAAAATCTTTTAAAGAAAACTCACTTTAATCATCATCTATATTTTTAATTAAGAAAGAATATAAGAAATATGATATATTAGTGCCACAAGAAGACAATCTTTTCACAGATTATGAATAAGTTATTACAATAATACTGCAGGAAGACAAATAAAACCAAGGGACTATGGAATATGCAAATTAGTCCTAAAACTGTAGATCCTAGTTTTTACTGATGAAAATTTGTCAGTAACAACCATTCAACCTTGAATTCAACAAAAACTGATGCTGGTAACATTTAACACTGACAGTCTGCTGTTAGATTTTGCCAGATCATTTCATGCTTAATGCTCATAAATGAATATTAAACAAATACTTATTTGTTTGTTCTTGAATAGCATTGTGCTGCCCCCACCCCAAACCACCACAACCATGAGTGGCACCTATGGCCTGTGTAGTATTTGCCATATCCTAGATATGGCATGGATTAATTTCAAATGTAAAGTAAATAGTATTGGATCAGAAAAATAAACAATACAATTTTATTATTTCAGAATTCATAAATCAATTATTCTGAAGATAAATATAGCAATTAAAACATTATAAACTGAATATAAGTCAATACTATATATACATAAGTATACATTGACATATATATATATATATGTGTGTGTGTGTGTGTGTGTGTGTGTGCTGGGAATTTTAAATTAAATTTTTTTTTATATAATCTAGCTGATTTCATTTAGATTCTTTCTCTTTTTGATTCTATCACTTTTGTTATTAGAGATATTCCGCACTGTGATAATAGAAAAGCTGCCAGGAGCAGTGAAATGTTGTAAGATCCAGGGTGCAAATTTATTATGGATGACCTTGTGATATATTTATAACTTCAGATGTCATTTTTTGTGGGTACCCATATTTGCTTAAAGAAAATGTACCCTCCAGCAGGATTCAAACCTGCATACCCTCCTCCACACACACTGTAGAAACCATTGTCTGACCTGGTTTGCTTTAACTGCTTGGCTATGAAGAGCTTCACATGTATATATATATATATATATATATATATATATATATATATATATATATATATATATATATATATATATATCTTTAGGAATATATATATATATATATCTTTAGGTATATATATATATATATATATATATATATATATTAAAAAGAAGAGAAGAGAGGTGTCGTAAACGTTTTTGGTTGTAATGTGGATTTATTTAGAAAAAAATATTATGCTTTGTTTTACATAATGTTACACTACACGTGTTTCTGGTCTCGTGAACGTCTTCAGGTAAAAGCGGAGATTTCCACATATTATTAAAAATAATTAATTTTTTCTTTTGTTTTTCAATGTTAAATATTCTCGATATGAGACATTTTCTGTGTTTGTAATCTGAATTTCTTTCTTGAATTGGCAATGAAGTGTTCTGCGCGAAGGGTCATAAAACAATTAAGGTTGGTCCAAGCGAAATGATGAATTACTTACCAGCATTTTATCTTTTAATGTTTTACTGACCAATATGTGTTCTTGGATCTGTTTCCATTTTTGTGTGTTTCTGTCAGCATGCATGTATATATGCGTACGTATATTCTCCCTCCATATATATACTGTTTTACTATGAGGAATTAGTAAACTCATTTGTACATATACACGCATACACATACATACACGCATACACATACATACGAACATACACACCATCCCACCACAAGAAATCAGTACATACACACACACACAAACATACACACACACACACACACATACACACACATACTTCCCAAGCTACATGGAACCAGTATACACACTCACACATACACATACATACACACACACACGTACCTACACACACACGTACTTCCTAAATTGTGTGTGGTTTGGGTGCATGCTCGGGAGTAGTTCCCCTGTTTTGTCAACATGCGTATATATATATATATATATATATATATATATATATGTAAATGTGTGCATACATATATATATATATAACCTCGTGTCTCCCGTATATGAGCATGCGTTCATGTATGTGAGTGATTTGATCATTGTGTTTGGTCACCTTGTGTGCATGTTGTGTGTTTTTGTGTGGGGGGTTATGATCTATTTAGTTCGGGTTTAAATTTGTTTATAAAGTTTTTTTCCTGTATTTGTAGGTACGAGTAATTGTCTGTTTGATATATCGGCATGATATTAAACTTACCCTGGTTACATTTGAAAATGTGTTGTGATACAAAAAAAATTAATTATTTTTAATAATATGTGGAAATCTCCGCTTTTACCTGAAGACGTTCACGAGACCAGAAACACGTGTAGTAAAATTATGTAAAACAAAACATAATATTTTTTTCTAAATAAATCCACATTACAACCAAAAACGTTTACGGCACCTCTCTTCTCTTCTTTTTAATATACATACTTTTCTCTCGTTGGAACCACTACAACCCCTTTCTTTTATATATATATATGAATGAATAAAAAGCAAGAGGAAAAACTATTCAACAAAATAAATCATACATTTGCCTTGATAAAGTCCCTCAGAGGATAAAACACATGGCTATAAATAGTTTTCCTCTTGTCTCTTTTTAAATTTTGTTCCTTTACAAATCCACTCTATCTGAAAATAATTTGCATATATATGTATATACTCTAATTCCCCATGTATAAAAAAATAATAAACAAAATTAGTTGTGTGTATTATGTACAGCACAAAAAATCTTCAAAATATTCCCGAAAGGAAATTTTGATAAATATCTTCAATTACTGTCTGAAATTGGAGTGGTACAATTTATAGGGTTTGATTACCAAACAAGGGGTGTGCATCATGCATGAGTAGAAACATTTTCAGCACAATTTATGGGGTGCGTATTATGGATGAAGGTGTATTATACATGAGGAATTATGGTATATGATAAATTATAGTTTTAAGGTATGCTACATTTAAGTATGTAAATGGCCTGACGACTGCATTTAACATGAAAGAGACTGTCTCCTCTGGGTGTTGACTTCAATGTCCCCTTTTATATATATATATATATATATATATATATATATATATATATAGTAGTTACTTAAATATTACTGAATTTAATCCAATAAAACATGATAAACGGAATACTGAAGATATGTTAGCTTTCAATAAAACTTCACGTTATTCTAATGAATTAAGTACAGCAAAGATTTCATGTTAATGCAACTTTCAAATGAAAAAAATTTAACTCCATTTCACATCAGCTTATCTCTCATGGTCAATCTCTGATCTAAGAGATAGGCATATTTTTCTTGATTTTGGGAAACGGAAGAATTTAACAACTTATATGATAAGGAATTATATAAAAGAAAAGATTCTACCATTATTATTTCTTATCCTTATTTTCTTTGGCTATATATTTTTATTGCTTATCATATTTCAAATATGCTTTCAGCAATGTTACTGCAAAAGTATAATTTCAAAGAACTTGTATTTATGTCAGTTGAGATAATTTACATGTGAATTTAAAACAAATAAAAGGATACAAAGAACAGATAAGAAAGTCAGGTAACAATATTTTATACAATGTTTATTAGAGAAAATGTTGAAAAGGTTGAATTAAAATATTTCAATTGGAGCAGGTGTTTCAAAGCATTAGGAAATGCATGATACTCAGAACTTCTTCAGGCAATATTAGTAAAATTAATTTTGGAAGAATATATTTGCATTATGCCCTTGAAAAGATGTTAATAATGAAGTGAAACATTTTAAATAAGTTCAAAATGTGGTACACTGTAAAAAAATTCTCACCACGTGTAAATGTTCTTTTTTTCTGTTACTGATTTCTTTTAATAAACTCTATTTTAATGGAAAATTTTAAGTCATAAATGAAACATTTTTAGAAATCATGTTATTTAAGCAGTTTCTTCTCTTGTTTTCAAGTATTAAGATAGTTGACATTACAAAGATGGTTTACTGAATATGCTTGTATTCAGATGTAGTTCAAAGGCACATGTGATATCAGGACTTTTGTTTCCAATTTATGAAGTCCTTGGAAAGGAAAACTGAAAGAAAACTATTTAAATGAAGTTTAAGTTAATTAAGTATGTATCAATTCAATCACAGTAAATTAATTCTCAGGTAGAACATAGAATATAAAAATACAGAACTACCTGACAGTCAAAATTTACCAATATCAAAATGGAGGTGAATTTTGTAAAAGCCTGTTGCTGGAGAGAATTGGGTTGCTTGAAGGAGAGAATACGATGTTGAGAGACCTGAAATTCTTGATAAATTCAGAAATATCACATTGCCAATGACTCCTTCCTGTTCATCAAAAAGTTGTATTTTGCAAAAAGAATTAAAAAAATATAATTTACTCAATGTTGTTTGGTTAATTAAAACTTAAACTCAACTTTGATTCCCTTATGAACAACCAATGGTTCCAGATTTTGCCACAACTCTGTAGCTTGATTCAAAAGCTTCCATTATTTTTCTTAAAGAATATTTTATTCATATAAATTCATAGCAATATTATACATTCATCATTTTTCTTGGTTTTATATATGAGCTTATACAATCTTTCAAGGAAATTGTTTATTCAATTATAAAAGAACAATTCCAATTTTGATTCAATGAATTCTTCAAGGAATTTGTTCTTATCTTGAATTTTTACATCAAATAGGTTCTTTTATTTGCTTATTCTCAGTAAGAAAAGGAAAAAGAACTCATGACACAAATGAATGATTGAATGAAAATAGAAGTGCTGCTTGGTATTGTAAATCAATTTTAGTGTTTTATGATTCTAAATTAGTATTAACTCAACAGAATATAAAACCATTTCAGATATAAAAGCAAATGTCTGTCTCCTGCATGGATGCTTTCCTGAACAATACAATCTGAAACTTTTCAAGTCAATGCTCAACTATTATCTATTTTCCTTATCCTCAGCATCTTCAATTCCTTCTACCTCCTCTTATATTCTTATTACACATCTCATTCAGTAACTCTCTACCTTGAGTTGCTTTTGAGCCTTGTGGAAATATTGCAGATAGAATTCTCAAGTGAGTTTAACTGAAGGAATAAAAGGAAATTTTCTTTCATCCTCCACATGAGTAAAACTATACTCAGCAAAAATGATAGAGATTTAAAATTTATTTTAAAACTTTATTGTTTTTCTCCCTAACAGTCTGTGTGACATAAATATGAACAACCATCATTAGAGCAAGCACTGATAAGGTAGAATCAGAGGAAGTATCTTTATGGGAAAAAGATTTTGGTTTTAAAAGACAGAATTAGTTTGGCGCCTGTATACTGATATTCTTCTACTTATTTCCAAAACAAAGCAATACTTATCAATAGAAGAAAAAATTTCTAAAGCTGGCAACAAATGCCATAGTGTAAGTTGCTTATTGTGTGGAATTTCACAATGGAGCTTTTCTTAATAAATTCAAGCAACTAATTCCATCCACCATGATAAAGAATAAAAGACTTCATAAAAACAACTACAGGATATAAACACTTAAACTGGCAAACACAATAGAGGGTGGGTTTATAAAAAAATAAGTAAAATTATATCTTAATATCGTCAAGAAATACAAATAGATGACTGTATAAAGTTACTTTATTTACCCTCTGGAATCATAAATGTGCACAAAGCATGAATTAAAACTTTGCTGAATAAGCTGAAGAGAATAAACAGGAAAAATTGTTGTTGACAAACACCCCACTCACCATTTGATCAGGACAAATTAAAAATTGACTAGACACAAGTCCTAGACACCTTAATGCCTAAATTATTGATTTACTTGTAGAAAAATCAAGTCTGTCACACATCCAAAGAATTCCAAGAGGAAAAGATTCACTTTTAATAGTTTTTAAACAGAGAATTTTCCCCAATTCAATATAAACAAGTGAGTTCTGAGTATATTAAATATTATCATTACCAACTATAAAGTTGGTAGTGAAATTTATAATGACAATACCAAGAATTTGCTTTGGTCTGAGCTTGATTTGTTTTCTATTCTAACACTGAATTGTAATATAGACTATTTTTAAGTTTATGATTCATTGTCATATGTAAGAACCATTGTTTTTAGTTTGAACTCTAAAATGTGAAAAACTAAGATTTTTTTTCCAATGTTAATTTTTGAAGATGCTTTAACAGGTCAGCTTTTAAAATGGAACTTCAGATATTTCTCTTTCTGCATGTAACTGGTAAAACCTTCAAATATCAATGCTGCTGACATAAATTCTGTTTCTGAAAACCACATATTTTTTGCTAAAGAAGGATATGAAAATAAATGTTATAAAAAATGTCATCTTCATTTTCAATGATTGCAGTCCAGCAGGAAGACAAATTTTTGATTCCGTGTTTAAAGAAATTTGAGTTCTCTTCCACCAAAAACAGTTTGAAAGACTGTTTTCTACTTCTTTGTTTCTGTTGTAAAGTAGTACTCAGCATATTTCCTGCTCTTCCCTACTACTGTGACAATGAACTAATAAATATGGCAAGTAGCCACATTAAAGAAGGATTTGAGTAGTATCTGATGTACTCAGGCATTTTCATTCTATGTATAATTATTTAATAAACCTCTTCTTCTTTGTTTCCTTTACCTAGCCTTCTGTTCCTTAGGTACTCTCTCTAGCTAGAGTCTATCTAATTCTCAGCTATTTTGAACATTGACTACATTACAAGAGTTTCCAACTGTTTTGTCACTTATAAAAATATAATGTTATAGCAAATGAATCAAATGGAAATCTGTATGCACTAAATTTGGTGATTATGAAGAAAATGGAAAACTTCCCATCTTAATGATTTTGTTTTGTTTTGTTTGGCAAAATGCACCCCTCCATTGTCATACTGGAGAATAGTACCTTTTCTTTTTACCAAGATACTTCCAACATAATTTTCTGTTTACTCAATCAAGTTGCTAGCAATAAAAATCAAAAATGACGATCCTTCCATGTTCCAGTAGCTTATGATGGGTGACATCTTTTATGTTTCATCAGACACAAAGCAAGGACTTCTGTGAATGTAGACCTGTTCTTGGTGTTGACACTAAT
Organism: Acanthosepion lycidas; assembly: GCA_963932145.1. Taxonomy (NCBI): domain Eukaryota; kingdom Metazoa; phylum Mollusca; class Cephalopoda; order Sepiida; family Sepiidae; genus Acanthosepion; species Acanthosepion lycidas. The sequence continues at coordinate 50,017,324 of OZ010587.1, read as the reverse complement.
TTATCATTTTGCAAAAAACTAGTGTGTTTTTCCTTTTTTGTTGACATGCAAAACCCATTTCTCCTCACATGTAACCATGCAAAAATGAAAGGTAGGCATTACTGGCTAAAAAAACGGCTGTAAATGGTAAAATGTTTTGTTCATTTCTCAGGTAAAGGCTCATGTGGAAACCAAATTCTCTCTTTTGAAGTATCCTGAATTAAACTATCAAATGCATGATAAATAACACACTGTTGGATAGAAGAGATTATGAACTAATTCTAGATGAAGCTTCTTATCATCAAGCCTTGGTTCTACTGTAATTATTTGACTCATAATTCATATCAATGAAATATGTAATTACTTTCTGAACACCTTACATAACAACAATACAAATAGTAATATTAGGTGTTTCCATATAAGGATATATTTGGCATTCATGGACTGAGCAGCAAGTATTACTGTTGGCAAAAATTTATAAAAATTTATATTTTTCTCTTAAAATAATTTTTCAGGAAAATAAGTTTCTCAAGTCCAGTAGCTCTGATTGTTCTTTCCTGTATTGGTGGAGGTTTCTATTTTTTTTGATTATGTCATTATTTTCTCTTTGAGTTTCATGTGCTATCTATTTTAGTTGTTGCCACTGTTGAAAGTCCTCAAGTGAAGTGGTTTCTGTTATTTGGTATAATTCTTTGTTTGTGATTCTGTATTGCAAGTCCACAAGATTTGATGAAAGAAAATGGAAAAACAAATAAAATCTGAAAACATTTTTTTATTGACAAATTTAACTTATTTTCTGCTGTTTATTTATTTCCTAAATGTTTATAAATCACATTTGAAATTAAAAAATGAAGACTGATTGAAATAAATAAAAATCTATTAAATAATTTTATTATTTTTGACAATCTCAAACAAAATTTTCTATTTCATTAACTGATTTTATAGAAAAAATTCTTACTGAAATTTGAAAAAAAATTATGATTGTACATGTGAATTTCCCAAACAACTTGAAATGCTGAAAATATTATTACTTTTTCTATATGTCATGATTGTTCAGAATGTAGATAATCCTTACTCTTCATAACTTCTAGTCTTTTGGAGTTCTAAATAATGTTTGACTCTTTAACATTCCTCTTTATCAATGCTCTGTCATCTATTCTCAGAAACCCACCTAATTTTCTATTTAATTGTTACAAATGATATCACTTTGAACAGATTTCAATCCCAGCAATAGAAACACTATCAGGATTTCATCAACAAAATCTTATCTAGCATACTGACAACACCCAGTTCTTGATAATGACTGAGACCATTGAGATTACTTGAACAAATACAAAAACAAGCTTTGGAGAGTTTATCCACCTTTTTGATTCTGATATACAACAGTTTATTTGAAAATTGGAAAAATACATTAAAAGGCAGCAAAATTCATCATATATATATATATATGTATATGTGTGCATGTGTGTGTGAATTACTGTTTATAAACACACCTTCGACGATTTTCCTCGATTGATCGTTTCTTCTCACGAAACATACCTTAACATAAACAATTACAACATTTGAAATGGATTAAATCCGACAATTATTTTAATATATTTTCTCTTTATACATTATTTTTATAGATACAATTCATTTAAGTAAACAATAAGTCTTCTTCAACAATCTTTCCCAAACAGTCATATCTACTCATGAAAGGTACGTCAAAATAAACATTGACAACATATTATGAAATGGATTAAGTCCAACAATTATTTAATATATTTTCAATTCATGCATTATTTTTGTACATATAACAGAGCATTTTAAGTATATATATATATATATATATATATATATATATATATATATATATATTAAGCTAAGTGAAATGAACCTCAGTTTAATAATAGAAAAATTAATATTTTTCAAGATTACTGTGCTAGAAGAGGTTATTTCTTTACTGGTAAATTATGTTCAGTTCTTTGGTAAGTTGATGACAACATGCATTGAACCAAAGACCTTATTTTGTTAACTGAGAAGTGAGTAGAGTGTTCAAAATCCCTGACTGAAAGCAGCATCTAATTGTCATCAGGCATCCTAAATTAACTTTACAAAATGCTAGGTTACAAATACTGTTCAGTAGAATCAAACATGACAATCATTTGTTTGATTCTGTCTAAAGTGTACAAATTCTCAATCAAGCCACATAAAGGAATGAAAGTTAATAGTGAACAAAAATGAACTGAAATAATGACATCAACCAACCAAGCAAAATACAAAATTGTTCAAACAGGAAATGAGACACAACAATCACAATCCAATTCTTCATTCAATGACCAATTACCAAAATCTAAACAAACCTCAGGCATGAAATCAATATTAAGCAGACTCAATAAGCATTTCTATAAAAAAAAAATGAACCCTACTGGAATGAATATTAAAGCCACCTCATTATACAATCTAATTAGCTAGCAAATGAATTCAAGAAAAAAATCAAAATCTTTTTAAAAATGATAAATGATTCACTAATTCTAGCTTTGATCAATACAAGCAGGAGAGTGAAAATGAACATCCAAACCCCAAAGTCCAGCCTTTAATTATCTGGGCAATTCTCCAAAGGTTAAATCCTGTTTGGAAGTAAACCCATAATCTGTCTAAATACAATCTCCTGATTTGTAAACCTAACAATTCACAAAATTGAAACAGAAAAGATTTAAATCTAGACCTGACAATCATCTACCATCTGAAGAGTTTTCAAATTCTATGTCTAAAATAACATTTGTTTTAATCAATGGTATATAATGTTTTTAAAGTACTGTCTTTATGGAATTCAGTTTGATAGTCTCTCTGTAAAAAAACTTCCGAAAGACTTAACACTGCTGGATATTGAAATTGAAACCCAAACATCTCAAGCACATTATAACAAAATGAAGTTAACATGAAAGAACTGATCCAAATCAAATCCGCTCTTTGTATCCATCCATAACAATCTTCCTCAAATGAACAGGATCAATGTCAGAGTGCTTCAATCTTTTAGGTGCATGTAACATTGATTCTCTGACAACTGATGCCATTGCATGTTGCAGCAGAAATTCTATAAGCATCTATCAAAGAAGAAGTAAAAAAACTAATTGCCATGTTTTGATAAAGTAGAAGATAGCAACTCTCAAGGAGATCAGTATCAACAAACATTGGGTTGTTCTTAGTATTAAAAGACTTCTATCCAAGGGAGGTTATTTCTATTGTGAGCAACATTCAAATCACTTGTCCAAATCAGCAGAGCAAAACTCAGCAGAATGGAATGATGCTGAAGGAAATAATGAAGAACCAATTTGAATAATGTTGGCTAGCATAAAGAGATGACTTTTAAAATGGTCATGTAGGATTATGATGTCTGAAAGACTATCTTTAACAGTTGGTCGGCACTAGTCATTGGCTCCATGGAATTATGTTTGGATAGCATTCAGATTCATTCAAGGACATAGATATGAAATTAAAAACTGCAAGTTATTCCTTACTTATCATAACAACCTCTGTCCTTGTGGTTTACTAGAAAGGATATTTAGAAAATGATTTTACTTCTCAAACTATGTAGGTATAAGGATCAAGATTTTGTGTGTGGGGTGAAATAGAAATTCCTCTTTTGATAAAAATTTGGATTCTTATGAGAGTGTTTTTGATAGAAATAAAAATTTAGGCTAAAAAGCATCCATTTACACTTTTGAAAAATATTAGTAAAAATCTATCAAGTTCCAGATGTCATTTCATCTTACAATCAATATTATTATAATTCTTTTTTTTTTTTTTACAAAAGTCCAGGTCCAGAAGTGTCTTACTAGTGGATTAATGAACTGGCTACTGAATTTTGTGACATGATAATTATGAGTTCAATCCCTGTATTGGATAGTTTAGATTGACACTCAGTGGAAACAGTGTGAGCAACAGCTGAGTAGTACTGAATGAGAACTAAACAAGATGTCTCTTCATTTGGACAATGAAATTAGAACAATCTACTCCTGTAGATTAACTAAGGGCTTCAGTTCAAAATTCCCCAAAGGCCAGAGGGTACAACAGCTGAAATATCATAACAGCAACAAAGATAAGAAAAATAGTCTGAATGTAAATAATGATAACATTTCTTCCAAGAAGAAATTTTGCAAAGTATAAGTATCCACTGTTAAGTGAATATTATTTAAATTTTAGTTAACTTGTTCTTCATGATAATTAAAAAGTCAAATATTAAATTATCTAGTTTTATAGTTTTTCTAACTTACATGAACAAAATTAGTATATCTTTCCTGAAAAATATTATATTCAACCCGGAATTGCTTCATTATTGAGACAACTCAAAACTTTCATACAAGTGATGTGGTTTAAATCACAATAAATAAAATATAACTAATTACATATTCAGTCAACAGTAATTCAGTAATTTAATTAACAAAGCCAAAGAAGAAGACTCAATGATGACTACAAATTTATTAGTAAATAATAAAACCTCCAATTTAACAAGGACTATGGAGGGAAACTGATGACTTACTCTACTTGAAACCCTTAATATACTCAATCTAAGTTGTACTCTAGAATACAAATTAATTTTAGCGATACATTGCAGATAAGAGTTTAGCTTACTTTTTATATGCTGAGTTATGTACTTATAAAATCAAAGATAAATACTGTTCATTGTCAAGACTGAAAAAAAACTACAAAGTAACTAAAGAATTTTCAATGAAAATATATTGTAAAAACAGTGTTTCACATGAAAACTTTTCACTGTTAAATTTAGAGATCAGTGAATTCAAGCAAAACTAAACATATAAGAAGAATTCACTTACATCATAGAGAGGACACTCAACATAAAAAGCTGTCTTTGAAAACACAATCATAAATCAAAATTAGTTTCTGATACAATATGAATATCATTTCAGAAGTGTTCCCATTCCATGTCCCCATGATCACAAAAATATAGACACAATTCAAAATATGATAAATGCCTGCAACATTGACATGAATAATTACTCTGCATGTGACCAGTCAGGATATTTAAAAAAAAGTAGATATTTTATAATGCCCTAGATATTATGCATGCAGGAAAAGAGTGAATGCTTAATAAATAAAAAGAAAATGGTTTGAAAAACTATTTCACTTGAACTTACAATGTATTATGGTCATATTTTTAACAGAGATTTTTTTAAAAAATATTTTCATTCAAATTTTAGGCTTTTATTTCCATTTTTAATATCATCATATTCATATCAATAGATATACCCAGCTTGATATCTTTAATATCATCATATTCATATCTGTAGATGTATCCAGCTTGATATCATTAATATTAGCATATTCATAGCAATAGATGTAGCTAGCTTGATATCTTTGATATCAGCATATTCATATCAATAGATGTATCCAGTTTGATATCTTTAATATCAGCATATCCATTACAATAGATGTATCCAATTTGATATCTTTAATATCAGGATATTCATTACAATAGATATATCCAATTTGATATCTTTAATATCAACATATTCATATCAGTAGATGTATCCAGCTTGCTATCTTTAGTCCCATTAATATTCAAGTATTATCTCAATCATTATCTTTCATTTTATATATTTATCTCTCTGTTCATTTTACATTCAACTTTTATTATTTTTTTTTTTAATTTTATTTTTTTAATCGGTATCACCCCATGCAAGGCTGTAAAGCCACCAAAACACAAAGGGTTACAGGGTGTGGAGGAATTAGGAACTGAAACATTAATATTGAGTTGAAAGAGAAAAGAATAATCAAGAGGACAGTATAGCAATTGATTTTGCCTTTAAATTTTTGCAGATTGAAGTTGGCAGGAAAGCAGGGAGCCAAAAGGGAGTTCCACAAGCAAGAAGTGTGAGATAAGAAACTGTTAGCATAGAACTCATGGTTACATCTAGCCAGCTCAACTGTCAATTGATGAGCTCTCAATGCCAGTCTAGTATTCCACTTAAATTCATGAAGTCTAGGTACCATAGCAAAGATCTCATCTGAACAATTACCATGAAAGTACTTAAAGAAAAGGCACTGAGAGGCAACCTTATGATGGTGGGTAAGTGACTGAAGCCAAGCCACCAGATCAGGATCAATAATATTGCTGATTCTTCTTTGGATCTTATCAAGGAGCTCAAGGTAAATAGCAGGAGCACCAGACCATAAGTGGCATCAATATTCTAAGCATGGATGAATGGTAGATTATAGATATGTAAGATAGATTTGGGAGAGAAAAATTGTCTTGCACAACACTGTGAACCAACTTTTTTGGCAACTGACCTAGCAATGGTTTCAATATAATCTTTCCATTTCATGTCAGCTTAGAATGTTAACTCGAGAAGGCACAAGTCACTTTCCTGGTGGTTAGCATCAGTCATGTTGATTGCAGGCAGAGAGGAGTTTCTCAGCTGATTAATGAAGAGAGATTTGGTTTTAGAGTCATTGATGCTAACAAGACATCTTTTACCTCAGTTAACGATGGACTGGAGATTGTTTTGTACATCAGCTGCTATTTCGACCTTGCCAGAGTAATCAGCCCTACTACTGAGAAAGGAGCAAGTGGTTGCACCATCAGTGTAGATATCAAGTAGAGAGCTGATGTTATCGGGAAGGTCATTAATGAAAATTTAAAGTACAAAGTTAGTGGAAATTTAAAGTTAAATTTCGAGTAGGACTGAGGATTGAGTCCTGGGTACACCCATGTTAGTACAAATGGATATAAATGAGTGGCTCTTCAGGATAACTTTCATTCCGAGATTTGATAGGAAAGACTGGATTAATTCAAAAATGTGTCCAGAGGCACTGTAACTTTTCAGCTTGTGGAGAAAACTTGAATGCCAAACCCTGTCAAAGGCTTTTGAGATGTCCAAAGCTACAGCCTTCACCATTTTCATCTAGAGTATGATAGACTCTTTCTGCAATTATTGTCAGTACATCAGCAGTTAACATAAAGAAACAAGAGTTGTATTGCTTGTCTGAGAAAAGGCTCTGCTATGAGAGTTGCTGAACCAATTCTGCATTGATTAGGGATTCTAGAAGTTTCCCATAAAGAGGTTGAAGGCTAATAGGTCAATAGTTGGAAGGATCATATGGTTTACCAGAGTTCTTAAACACTGGAACAACAGACGATGACTTCCAGCAGGTGGAAAAGCAGAAGTTAGTGAGGCATTTACTATATAGTTCAGAGACAACAGTGGCTAGTTCAGAAGCACACTTCTTAATAATGAATATTACAGGGGTACAATCAGGTCGACATGCTATGTGTGGATCAAAGTTAGAGATGATAGCAGAAACTATGGAAGGGGTTATATACATATCACTCAACAGAGACTCAGTTCTAAATGGAAAGTTAGGAAATGATACTTCAGACAAGCGAAGAGTAGAGTTTTAGAATATATGGACAAAGCTTTTGCCAATATAGATGATTGCAAAATATTTAACAATTTATCATATATGAAATATTTCTTGTTTAATTGTACAAAACTGTTAGGAGATACATGACACAGATTGATCTTGAACTATGTTGGGCATACACACTAAGTTATAATGTTGTAGTTCAATTCTGTTGTTTATAGCAGTGTTTAGAAGGAAAGTGTGTACAGTGTGGTTGTCTCATCACACCACAAAGATTCTATCAGGGAACATGGTGTATACAGCAGTTTGTGGCCAAGTGTACCATTTCCCAGGTCCAATAACAACCATATTCCCCAGATCTCACTCCTTGTAACTTTTTCCTCTTCAAAAATCAAATCCCACTTAAAAGGAAGATTTCAATACCTTGTGAATATCTAAGGAAATACAACATGGCGACTGCTCTCTATCCCCAAAATGGTGTTCCATGAAGGCATCCATCAATGGAAATGATGCTGGATAAAGTGTGTAGCTTCAGTAGGGTACTGCTTTTTATAACCGCAGTCCTGATACTTTTTGATCAGATCATCCATCATTAGAATGGTTATATGGACATTAGAACAGAGATGTTCACCGTTGATTTCTTTCTCTTACATGGTCATGTACTACGTCAGAGAACTGCATTACGAATTAATCACCTGCATCCTCTATTCTGTTATCGTTGCATAGCAAACTTGTATGTAAATAAAATGGTATGTCATCTTTGATGGTGAACGTCTCTGTTGTAATGTCCAATAATGGCTGATGTGAGCCGAAAGTTTAGATCAATGACCAATTTAATAAAGAAATATCCAAATGTTGAACAGTTTTTGTCTTTATTTTCTCTTGAAACTAAAGCCATTATATGACACTTGGAAAGGCTCATGATAAAACATAATAGACATTTGTTGTCTTTATATTTAACAATATATGTTTGAATATATATATATATATATATATATATATATATATATATATATATATATATATATTAAAAAGAAGAGACCAGAAACACGTGTAGTAAAATTATGGAAAATAAAGCATAATATTTTTTTCTAAATAAATCCACATTACAACCAAAAATGTTTGCGGCACCTCTCTTCTCTTCTTTTTAATATATATATATATATATATATATATATATATATATATATATATATATATATATATATATATATATTAAAAAGAAGAGACCAGAAACACGTGTAGTAAAATTATGTAAAACAAAGCATAATATTTTTTCTAAATAAATCCACATTACAACCAAAAACGTTTACGGCACCTCTCTTCTCTTCTTTTTAATATACATACTTTTCTCTCATTGGAACCACTACAACCTCTTTCTTTTATATATATATATATATATATATATATATATATATATATAAGTACATATTGTCAGAATTTATTATGCAATATGGTATATTCATAATAGGTCTTAAGCAAGAAATGTTAGTAGAATTTACAAGATATATTTATTTAATAAACATACAATGAGAATTTCTGCTTATATCTTTTTCTAAGAAATATTTACAACAGCTTATGTGATGGGAGTTTGAAATGATAAAAGCTGTAACTATTTCGCATCTTTTACAGATATTTTCATTTTGGTCAATCTTCTTGATAACTTAGTTCCTTTCATGTCTTTAGCAAATGTTCTTAATATTGCAACACCAGCTTCTTCAAATAGTCCATCCACTTTTCTTGTTTTTTTTTTTTACAATGATATTCACCCTGTACAAGGCCAAAGAGCCACTCAATGTAGAGGGTTACAGAATAAGAGGCACAATTCATGGGGATATATAGGAAAGATAGCGGTTTACTCTAGACTTAAACAGGTTAAGATTGTAACAATCAAGGAAGCATCCTCTTGGGAGTCGGTTCCACAAAGCAGCAGTTTGTAGGAAGAAGCTGGAACTTAAATCTCACCAATGAAATATAAAGAGAATAAGGGTGCTTCATTACAAAGTATATGACATAGTAAGTCTCAAACATGAAAGTGAGAATCAGTAGAAGTAAGGAATGTAGTTTGTTTGAACACTTTCCATGGAAATTGCAATAGATTAGTGAGAGGCTTGTGACATATTGTTTGTAGGAAAGGGGTTGTAGAGTAGAAAATAATTCATCACCCACATGGATGCAAAAAATGCTTTTGGCCTGTATCAAGACTGGAAATTTTTCTAATGTTTTCAATTTCCTTTTTGATTGCTCTTAGATCTCTATGCAATCTTTTTGCATTTTCTTATGTTGTGTTCCCATTCACTCTTTTGATGTTATGTCTTTCTTATGACACATAATCTATAGATATTGGAAATTAAAAAGAATAACATCAATAACTATACCATTATATGATGAACAACTTTTGGCTTGGTTTGTTTTACAGCATCAACCCTTCACAGGTTATTTAATACTGAACCTTGGTAAACATTAAATAGGTAGACATATGTCTGGTTTGTATAAGTCTATAGGGTAGACATGAGTACAGTAAACAGGCACCCCCTTTTTTGTGTGGGGATACTCTTCTTGATGCGGAGGCAGTTAGCTTATACTAGACCCTTACTAAACAGGCTGATGAACAACACTGGAGTTGAATAATAAAATCTGACTCCACCAAATCTGTTATTGTAAATATTTCTAATAAAAAGAGATAAACTGAAATTCACATGGTATATTTATCATATAAGTATAGCCTGAAAATTCTACAAAACATCATTTGGTTAACACCAATTTTATTGCGAAAACGTTGCCTTTCGTAATCAAATTTAACATTGTGTATATAATTTAATTGTCTGAGAATGAAAACTTTTATGCAGAAATAGAATAATAATGAGACGAAATAGATCAAAACGAATATAATCTTTAAAGTCATACAAATACAAAAACTCTTGATAAATTTAATTTACAAGAATTTTCTGAATGTATGCAATTTTCATTAAATAATTACACATATTATGGATTCTTTTAATGTCAAACTGTGTCCTGAACTTGAAAGCAAGAAGTTACAAAGTGTATTATGAGTAAAAATTATGAAAATGATAGACTTCTGATATGTATTATATTCAAAAAAATTAAATATGGCCAGTTATAAGAACCATACTACATGTACTGAAACAAGTCTTTAAATTGAAACATTCAAGCTATGAGTTAAATAGTAAGGTAGACTGAACATTAGATCCCTTTACGATCTCTCCCAATGAGTTTTGAAGATTCACATTGTTTTCTTAAATCAATTCACCCCAAGCAAGGTGATAATGCCACTAACATGCAAATGGCTACTAGAGTGAAAGAGAATGAAAAAACATTAGAAGAAACCAGAGACCCAATCCTAGACTAGAAACAAGAGATAAACTCTTTCTTCTGTTCAAAAGAACAGGTGATGATAAAATCTGAAGAGCTATGATAAGTGAGCCTATTTACTCGTATTGAGAAGAAAAGAAAAAAATAAGTAATAAATAAAATTTCTGAGTTCAGATGAAGTTGTTAGAAGTATAGAGTAGACTTTCGAAGGTCTGGAAACCCAGTCCTAAACAGGAACAAAGGCATAGACCACGACTCTTGTTCAAAAGTGATGTAAAGGAATAACCTGTCATCCCATGAGTGATTACACTATAGGTATAACTACTTATAAGTAGCTGTAAGTCAATGGACTAGAGAGACTTAGTGGGATCTGTTACTTAGCTCTTAGCTGTTGTCGAACTCTCTGCCTTTGGGAAGAGAGGAACCCGGACAAGGCGATGCTGAAGGGCAGAGTCTTGTAACAGGGAGGTAGATAGACACAAACCTGTTTATGCAGGGTTTATGAGGAATTTTTGGCCGAATCTACAGGCTTGGATTGCCCCACATTAAATTTGACCTTCTGCCACATCATACTCCATGGGGGGGTTGGTAAATATTACTAACTGGGATCTGTTGAGTATGACTCAGACTTACGTGAGAACTACCAACCTTCCAAAAGTAGCACTCACTAGTGGATTGACTTGCATCAAGCTTGTGCATAACTGTTATCTTTATTTTTATTGTACTGATTTTGTACAATAAACCTTTACTTATTTAATCCACAATGTTTTTCAAGTATATATTCCTATTAGCATGGGATATAACAAAAAGACTAGGGAGAAATGTGAGATGGGTGATAACAAAATGAACCTGTGAAGAGCTATGATTGCCCATATCCTAAAGGGAGATGACATTTTAAAAAAAATATAAAAAGATAGATTTTGATTTTTCTGTCTTTATCATTATTAGCTTCTGGGACAGAAGCAAATTTGTCTTTTGCACAAATGTCTGGTTTATAAATTCACATAAAGAGTAGGATTGTTAATATAGACCTGCAGTATCAATGAAAATTTCCCAATTTTCCTATTTTAATTTTCTTACCTTAATGATTGCTCCATGCCAGTTCCACAACTATAAAATACCCATGGAAATTCCCCTAATCTATCCTTAAATATTGAAGTTTAACAAGTTCAACAAAATACTGCGATAATAAACAATAGCATGAATGCCATTCATCATTTCAAGAAATAAGAGGGTACAAATGAAAAGATTAAAAAATGACAAGGTTTTCCTTTTCGGTGAAGTCAATATTAATTTTGTGAGAGTATGATTACCTCCTCTATCTTTCCTTTTTTTCTAATGTATACTTTTTTCTCACTAAAATCAATGTCTCAGGTATACCTTTTTTTATCAATCCTTCCTTACATCAATCAAAACGAAGTGGTCTATTATTTATCTGAGGTAATAGCAATGCATAATGCACATGCAACCTAACTTACAGAGTTATGATATTTTAATGTATACAGAGACTCTTCACTACACAATTTCCCTTTCAATAGTCACTCAGTACATTTGTGTCCTTACAAATTCTAAAATACCTTCATGGATTAAACATTTGTTGCATTCGTTAGCAATTTAATGATTTAACAATTTCTCTCTATCAGTTGAACTATTTACATTTTATTTATAAAACAATTTCCAGAGATATTCTTTTTACAACAGGGAAGGTAAAAACGAACTTGAAAAAAAAAAGAAGTTGAATGCCATTGAGTCAAATGAGTTATGCATTTTCATCATGTGATTTGAGATTGGTTTTCAAACCATTTCAAATGTATTAAACCGAAATCTAGTTTAGTTATATTACTTTCATAGTGACATGCTGCCAGGGGAATAAGGATCTTCAGAAATAATAGGGCCCAGAGGATTTATTTGATCGTTGCCTGGTCCTGCAAAAAACAATTGATTTATTTCAGTAAAATGCTCTAAGTCTATAAACATAAAGAAAAAATGTCAGGAGCCCATTTCTGTTGTTAAAGGTTGCAAAGCTGTTTTAGTATATATTATTGTATTATACAGTGAAAGAGGCAGTTGTTTTATTTGATAATTTACTTGACTCTACCAATTTTTTTTTAAATATACTTTCTAAATTGAGTAAGGTGATAATAGATTGGGGACTAGATTGGTAGTAAATAGATCAGTATTTTTGATTTCTTTTAAAGGTTTGAAGTTGAAGCATTTTCAACCAAAATGTACTAAGGACTAGGAAATAAAGTAGGGCGATTTGTAGTGAAAAATATCATAAGAAAAAGAAAAAAAAAAAATGGACAAATTTGTGAATCTTCTTTCTGGTCAACTACAATTTATGATTAAATTTTTAGTAGTTAGCCAATTGACCAGTTCAGACACTTCCATAGTCTTTTGTACAGGAGTAGAGGTTTATCTATCGTTTTTTGTTTATAATAGGCTTCTGATTCCTTCTAAAGTCCTCTCATTCTCTTTCACTACCAGTAGCCCCTTGCATCTTAGTGGCATTATCACCATGCTTGGGGTGAATTGATAAAAAAAGATATACATTCATTCATTTGAAATAATTCCAAAATTTCCCAAAATAATGTTGAACAATAATAAAGTTGCTTGAAAACAAGAAATCTGATGACTAATATATTGAGGGTACATTAATTTACATAGGAACATGGTTAGCAATGAATCTAAATGTTAAATACTGAGTTACAGATAATAAGTGGCATTTAGAATACAAAAATATTGTACCATTGGATCTTAAACCAAGTGATTAAATTTATTTCTATCAGAAATATGATGGAATTAAATGAATGGAATAAATATGATATTTAAACTCTCTATATCAGATTAATTATTGTTTAAAAACAACAGTAATAAAAACAAGAAACAATGAATTCACTATTTGTTTTAATCAATTCACCTGCAAAAAAGTGGGAATGCCACATCATAATCCTTCACTACTCTTATCATGTGATCATAGCAGATACAATATTTCTTCAAGACCTTGGCCTTTCCTTCATTGCATCACTCCACTTTCTGCTATCCAATATATAACAGGTCTGTTTGGATTTATAATCAACCTAATTTCTCTTTAGTTGCTTGATTATTTTTAACACAATCTAAATACACTTCATAAACATTTTAGAATACTTTTTATACTTCATAGCAACTCAGGATTTATTTCCTTTATCACACATCTTTGTCATATAAACCTATGACCTCTTGGCACTTGAGAGGTGGGGGAGGAAAGCAGGCCCTTGGTCCTTGTGACCAGGGCACTTGGATGGGTTCTGTATTGAGTTGCAGACCATTTATTTTTGTTATACCAACTGGATGCTAGTTGGAAATTTTACTGTCTACTCTTATTTCCAGCATTCATGGCCTTTATTACTTTCGGCTGCCACAGCCCCTTATCTTCTAGCATTCTTTCTTTATTCTGCCATTTCTGACTTGCGCACATCAGTTTTCTACTTCCGGTTTTCATTCATGCACTTCCAGCACTTGCAACAGCCAAAAGCCACTACTACTACTAGCATTAATGGATCTGCTTACAACATCCCTGAACTTCTGGCTATGCATAGATCCCTATTTTGGCATTCCTATTTCAATGTAACCTACCTGGTTTCACAGGAATTTGCTGTATGCATATCGTTCAGGCTTCAACCAAACTATTCCGTACACGTGGCTTAAATACTACAGAAGGTTCATTGTTGAATGCAACCAGCAACTACTCAATGCCAGCACTGGACATTTAAACTGACCTTTCTTTCTTTTTGGCTATATTGTCCAGACTCAAACATCCTATTCCGTACACTTTGGTTAAATAATATGGAAGAGTCATCATTGAACTTAACCAGCAATTACTCAATGCTTTCACTGGACATTTAAACTGAACTTTCAAACTGTGGTTTTTCATGCCAACTTAACTTACCTGAACTCTACTTTTAACATTTAGTCACAGCCATATTATCTTTGATCTTCTAGTTGGTCAGTATCCCTCCATTTACTTAATTCTGCCTTCATTAATTGATTCATTGTTGGTTTATGTGTCTTTTAGATACTTTTAACTGTAACACTACTTTTGTATACTATGTAAATAAATTTTATATTAATTATAGTTTGTTGCTTTGTTGTTCTCTTGTTGACCTGTCAGATTTCCCATCTTTTATTCTTTTTAAATGTTAGTGGGCCTCTTGTGACTATCCTTATTTGGGCAAACAGGCCGTATTATATTGCACCCCCTCCAGGGGATCCACAACATACTAGTACACAAGCAATTATAGAGAGTGAAAGTGAGCGAAAAGACTGAGTATAGAAAGAATTGAGGAAAGGTCAAAAGATGAATGGGATTCAAGAAGAAAGAAGATAGTGATTGATGTTGCATGTAAATTTTTGAAGATTGTAGTTATTAGGGAAGCAAGTAGATAGAAGGGAGTTCCATACTGCAAGAAAAGAAACTGTTGGAGTAGAAGTGGTGATTGCATTTAATTATTTCAACACTAAGAGGATGGGACCTAGATGGCAAACTAGTAGCACACTTAAATTCATGTAGTCAGAACACCAGGAAAAAAAAGCTTGTCAGAGCAGTCCCCATGAAAATATTTGTAGAAAAGACAGAAAGAAGCCATGCACATCAGAAAAAGCAATACAAATGCAGAAGAATGTCTGCTTTTATAGATTATGTAAAAGCATTTGATAAAGTATGTCACAAAGAACTGTTTGAACTGATAAGTAACCTTGGAATATTTGGCAGGAATATTAGAATAATCCAGAACCTATATTGACAGCAACCACCTGCATATGGATAGAAAATGAATTTAGTAAATGTACAAAAATAGAAAGAGGTCTAAAACAATAATATTTCTTCTCAGTGGATTTATTCAACCTATACATTCTGAGATAATTAGAAGTTCTACCAGTATTTAGTGTTGACAGCAGATAGAGAAAGGAAACAAGACAAACTTACAAAAGGAAAGCAAGAAGAATGCATAAATGTTAGCAAAAGGAACAGAAAAGCATGCAAATTACACATTGGGGATATCAAAATCAAACAAGTACAATAATGTAAACATCTAGGAATTGTTTTAACAGACTTGACCTTATTGAGTCAATTGGACTTATTATCGAGACAGGAGTAAATGGTTGTGTCATTAGCATAGATACCAAGTTGAAAGCTGATGCCATCAGGAAGGTCATTAATAAAAATTAAAAACAAAATAGGACTAAGGATAGAGATTTGGGGAAGACCTTTATTTGTATGAAAGGATCTGGAAGAGTGTTCATTCATAAGTTCCATCCATTGTATTCTGAGAATCCTTCTGTCACTTCTTCATCTGCGAAGCAATTTTCCAACATTCCCAACCATATTGAAGGATTCATATTACATAGCAGTCCAGCACTCTTTTGCTTTTTCTTTCTAATGAAATTTTCTTGTTTCTTAATACTTTGTTTAAATTTTAAAGCAAATCCCACATAATTACATTTCATTGCTTGCATATAGGGTTATTCTCTTACTAACAATCATTTATTCTATCTTTAATAACATTCATTTTAATTTCTAACACTTATATTTTAGTGCTGATAATGATTTTAATAAAGGTCATAACAAGGTTGGAGATAATGTTGATAATGAGAATCATATCATTAATAATGGCCGTTGAGCATGCTAGTGATCATGTGAACAGGACTGATAGCACAAATGAATTATTTCAAATCCACAGATGCAATTTTCGAAGGAAGTACATTTTCTAAAGTGATGACACAAGCAAGTTGGAAATCATAAAGGATGGTGCATTAAATGCTTTTATACTGAAAGCTGAGAAACATTACTTCATGAATGTGTGCATTGGACAAAAGAACTTTTTACTGATACTGTAAATATATCAGAAAAGTATGAATAAAATGTTGTTTTTATCTTTTTCATGTGATTTTTCCATGCTTTAATGTATATTCTCATATGAGCCTCTAAATTTTATTAGATATATGACGTGAAAGAACAATTAGATGTAAATTACTATATTGTCCATTCAGGTTAGCTATATTGCTTTCTATTTTTTAATAAGCAATTTTTAAATATACATAAAATTATAGGCCTTAAACCAAAATATACAATATATATATATATATATATATATATACATATATATATATACAGAAAAGAAAGTATGTCTGTCCATGTATACTTATTATATACAGAACAGCAAAAATAATGATATTGATAATAAGACTAATACTATTTATTGTATATTAGTAAGCCTTTTCACCCAATGGAAGTATGAGAAAGATTTTAAAATCATGCTTTCATTTGATCAAAAGATCTACTAATATACAAGAAATATTATTGGTCTTATTATTGATATCATTATCTCTTGGATTTCTTTCATTACCCACTTTATATATATATATATATATATATATATATATATATATATATATATATATATATATATATATAAAGTGGACATTGAAGTCAACCCTCAAAGGCAACGGTCTGTTTCATGCTCTGGGTGTTGATTTTAATGTCCACTTATGTATTTACATACACTCTATTCTTGATATTGAGCACTTAAATTCATAAATATAGCATACCTTAAAACTATATTTTATCATGTGCAAGAATCTATTTTACATATCTATAAGTCTACCATTCATCCATGTTTAGAATATTGCTGCCACATATGGTCCAATGCCCCTGGTATTTACCTTAAGCTCCTTGATAAGATCCAAAGAAGAATCAGCAATATTATTGGTCCTGATATGGCAGCCTGGCTTCAGTCATTTACTCACTGCTGTAAGGTTGCCTCTCTGTCTCTTAATATAAATACTTTCATGGTAATTGTTTAGATGAGGTCTTCGCTGTGGTATCTAGACTTTAGTGCAGTACTAGACTAATGACAAAATCTCATCAATTTACACTTGAGTTGGCCAGATATAGCCATAACTTCTATGCTAAGTTTCTTTTTTTGCACTTCTTGCTTGTAGAACTCATTTTTGGCTCCCTGCTTTCCTGCCAACTTCAATCTGCAAAGTTTTAAATGCAATGTTAATGGCTATCTACTGTCCTCTTGATTACTCTCTTCTCTTTCCCCCTATTATTAATGTTTCTCTTCCCAATTCCTCCACACCCTCTAACCCCTTGTGTTTTAATGGCTTTACTGGCTTGCATGGCATTATAATGATTATATATATATATATATGAAATGTATTATGAGTTTGTTAGAAAGTGCCTAATTTCAGGAAATTGTAGATCATTTAATGTCTGAAATTGACAGTCACCATGCAAAGTTAATTTTTATGTCCACACTGTTTACACACACACACATATATATATATATACATACACACACTAGTTGTATATCTCTGTAATTCTTATCTATATAAATATGTATCTGTTCATTCAAAATTCAGATTTATTTTCTATCTTTAATATTCCTCACAGTCATTTTTATTTCTATATAACTAAAACATGTAGCATATACTGAGGGAATGCATTGCAACTGTTCTATATTTCATTGTCAGGAAGTAACTGTGTCTTCATTTGGGGTTTCGACTCCAGTCACTTTCTCAGCAACATAATGTGGCTTCCTTCTACCTTTTCTGCAAATATTTTCATGACATCTGCTCTGACAAGCTATTTTCATGCACAAATTTAAATGTACTACTAGGTTGGCATCTTAGTCACAGCCTTTTACTGTCAAAACAGTTAAATGTAACCACCTCTTCTACTTCAACAGCTTCTTCTCTCACACTTCCTGACAGTAGAACTCCCTTCCTCTTACTTGCTTCCCTGATAACTATAATCTTCAAAAATTTAAATGTAATGACAATCAACATCTGTTGCCTTGATCCCTGTTCTTCTTTTTATCCATTCCTCAACCCCCCGCCCCCCCCCCATACCCAGTCCTTTTCCTTGTTTTCACTCTTTGTAGTCCCTTGCATACTAGTGGCATGCTTACCTTGCTTGGATTGAAATTGTTAAAAGAGAAAAGTCATCTCTGGCCACATAAAGTATTTTCTGTATAAAGCAGTATGAAATGTTATATTATCCAGTGGGGACTGAATAAACTATACATGAGATACTTTTTCCCAACTAAATTTACTGCATAAAAAATAATAAAAGATAAATAAATTCAAGAAAAGAAAATAAACTAGAAAATTCATTTCAGAAAAGTATTCAAAAAAAAAAAAAAAAATGCTTACTCCACAAAATGTTGCAGACTGTGCAGCAACATGAGCAACATTTATTCTCATATTAATTTTCTGAGCCTTACTCATTCATGCTCACTCAAGACATATAGGAAGAGAGCATTTGGAAATTTTCCAGCAGTAGGTGGCTAATTCTTTCTGAAGTAGACTGGTTGCCAACAAAGGCTCTATAGAATCAAATCTGTCCTGCTATTCAACCTATAACTGGAAGGAGAAGAGATGGATTCATATTTTCTCTTGACTGAAATTTGAACACGGCTCTCACTGACTTCCCATTACAAGGCCAATATCCATTACATCACAATGCAAATACACTACTGAGAGTGAAAAACTTAATTCATAAATAATCACAGCTTGTTTGCTAATTCCTGAATGAGTCAAAAGTCAAGTATGTATACTCACAACAGTGTCAACATCAGTTATAGACAGGCTTATAGTTCTATCATTCCTGTTGTTTGAGGCTTATCCAATATGTACTCTTGCAATAAACAGAATGCTATCTATAATCTACCTTCCCTAATTTTATGCCAGACTCTGACTACAAGTTTCAGTCAACCAAAAGGAAAGTGAAAATTCATTTCTGTTACATTCAAAGTAAAACTTCACTATCTACAATGGTGGGCAGAGACTAACTGCATTGCTATACCATTTTCTCAGTCAACCAGAAGACTACTATTTTTCAACAAATTTTCTTCCAATGTCAGCATGCATAACCAATGGTAAAACAAAGTCAGGAGAGGAGCATGATGAGTTAAACCTATATCTACTAACACCAAATACACATCAGCTAAGCACCTATAAATTGTACAACATATTCTTATTATGTGTGTGTGTGTGTGAAGGAACACCAGACAACAATCAGTGCTAAAGAGCATCACATAAAAAACAGCAAAAAATAAACAATAAAAAAGAAAAAGGTAGATGGGTATATAAATAAAAGAATTGGAGAATATAGGAGATCACTAAGTTAGGGTTAATGATTTGTTCAGAATATGAAAAATATTTTTCCAACAGTAAATGTCTAGACTATGGTCAGAAAATGAAAGAAAAAAATGTCTAGTTTTAGTTTGATTATAAAAATCATATGCTTTTCTTCTAAAAAATAATTTTTAAAAAAATTTTCATATAAATATACAAAGTGAGGCAAAAGTCACATACCATAGGGATAATTTATTAAAAGTATAATTACACATGAAAATTTTATTTACTAGTTATTTCATTGTTATATGTACTGTTTGAAATGTCCTCCTCCTCCTTTTTCAAAACACATTTCAATTCTGTTCCTGCATGATTCATTAACACGTCGGAGAGTTTCCTCTGTCATTTTACTCCATTCATATTTAATTCTTTCTTTAAGCTTCTCAATATTTGTTGGGTGCATCTGATAAACAACTGATTTCAAATGGCCCTGCACAAAAAAATCCAAGGGTGACCTCAGTGGCCACTCAACAGAACCTATCAAAACAAATTAGACATTTAAAACATGATTAATTAATTAATCCCTATGGTGTATGTCTTTTGTCTCACACTGTATATTGCTAATATAAATTAATCAGAATATATACTTACTCATACACACAATTCATCTAATTTAGCAATTGTTCTCATAGTATATAGAAACACTTTGAGGTACATAGATATACCTATTTTTTTACAAGTATAAACTGGACTTATGACTACATCATGTGGAAACACTGGTTGCCATTTGATCACAAAGTAACATCAAGCCTGTTCATTATCTAGATTGATGACTACTTGGGAATACCAAGAGCTGTAAGCTTGGATGTATAAAGGATAATGGCTCAGAATCAGAGAGATGGCTGGGTTTGTTATATTTACTTACATGTAAATACACTTGGGAAAGCTCTGAATCCACCACTTCTGTTAATCAGTAAAACTTTTACCACTAAATCATTATTGTCTCAAAAAAAATTTTTTAAATTAAAAATATTTTCTAGCTCTAAATAACCTGTAAAGGGTTGAGAGAACATAAAAAAAGAATCAGTTTTTACAAGTATAAACCACTTGACCAAGCTAAAAGTGAGGAATATCAATTTTGACTGTGTTGTCAGTAAAACTGTGGTCAGTCAGGCTTCTGCTACTTGAATTTCCATTTTAATTGTAATCATTAGTCTTCTATTCTGATATTAAGATAAATCAATCAAGTGGTTTGAGTTCTAAGCATTACACTTCTTTCAATGATTGATTTGTTCATTAAAAAATCTTTGAATATATGTATTAGGAGGAATTATATATATATATATATATATATATATATATATATATATATATATATATGGATGTATTTATTCTGAAAAGTACAGATTTATATAATATTTTTGTCAACAAACAAAATACAAACTTTCAGCATCATAGCAATGGCTTCATATATTAGAGAAGAGACTAAAGAATAAAAGATATAAGAGGGATGCAGAGAGATAGAGAACTGAACCAACATTTAATTGAAAAGGAAAGCAGATTAGTAAGAATAAAACTAAAATGATTTCAAATGTTTCTTTACATGAAAAAAAAAAAACAATATCTAGTCATGTCTAGACTTCAAATGTTGTGTACAACACATGGGAAAGCATCATATTGATTCTCCAGACAATATGCTAAAAGAGAAAAAAAAGTCATTCTTTGACCACAATTTCATTAGATTAAAACAGTAAAACAAAAGAAAGATTTTAAATCTACTATTTTTCTTGCATAAATCTCTCATTGGCTCAGTAAGTGGGTGGTGGTGCCCACTAAGCAGATTTCATTACAATAAGAATGATTACAATAGGGAAATACTATTTATCCTGGTTTCAAACAAGTTTTCCTTTTCGAAGGTAACATTCTACTACATTGAGTAACAAGTCTTAAGTGTAAGAAATATATCGCTTCTGTCAGATTGTCTAACAACCCTGTTGATTAAATGTTTGGCACAGGTCCAGTCACAGTAAAAGTTTCACAGTTATTGGTAAGTCATTTCATAAGATAGATCTTTAGGCAAAAATTTCAGGTTTTTAAATAGCAATTTTGGTAGTATAGTTAGCTTGCATACAGTTTTTATAGTAAATATCTAAATGCTGATGAAGTAGCATTTATTTATGACATCCTAATATGCCACAAAGATTTTATATTCAGGCATCCAAAAATATTTACCTATATAGAATAAACCTGCTCCTTAACAATCAATTTATCTGTAATTTTACAAGAACTTTTGAATAAATTTAAGAGTATTATCACAGTTCGACAGTTCTGTTAATCTTCTTCATTCTGTCTGATGGGAGAATATAGCAGCCATTTTCATTATGGTAGGGTGGACGGTACCTTACTAACACAGTTTTATTTTAAAATGTTTAGTTAAACTTGTCATTTGATTTAATGGATTTACCTCCCCTTCTTTTATATATTTTTGTGAATAAAAAATATATAATTGTACATATATCATGGGTGTATTATTAGGTATACTGTGAAAACATGGTATCTAGGTGCATGTTCAAACTGAATGGTGAAGAATGAATTATTATGGTACATGTACCAATTATCTATTGTTCATTAATCAAACAAGCTAAAAACAGGATAGTTACTAATGAGCAACTCTCTTCCTTTGGCTTTGTACCAAAAGCATTGTATTTTGCTAAATAAACTTATTTGTTAATCAATGCACATTGTTTAAGAATTTTCAATATTTAATTTCTTTTTTTTTTCTCAAAATATCATGTCCTTTTAGGAAGTAGCTAATCATAGCTCAACACAGATTCCTTTTCTTTATTATCAGGGAATTACCATGTATTCTTTGGAAGTATAACAGAATGGTTTCCCATTGCCTTTTCTGTGGCTTTTAGAATTAATTTTCCTTCTCTTAGTGATTGACAGCCAAGGTAAGAGTTTACCCTTTAGTTTGGGGGTGGGGAGAGAAGAGTTGAATTCATACTTTTCCTAAGGTTATTTCTGTGAAAGTGAACACAACAGAATAGCTAGAATTCAAACTCAGCTCTTCTATGTGCTGTGTCCCTTCAGGATATTGGTGATTATGGCTAACCACAATTTCCTGTCATTTGTAACTCTTAATAAATTTTGTTTTTTACTATCTGATCCCTGTTCTGCCAACCATTTACACAAGCTTGTTAGGTAGGTTATTGATGTAATGGAATAACCTGTCACCCCCATGAGTGACTACACTATAGGTAGTAACTGCCTATAAGTATCAGTAAGTCAACGGACTACAGAGACTAGCTGGAACCTGTTGAGTACAACTCAAGACTTACACAAAAATCTACCAACCTTCCAATAGTAGCACTCACCACTAGATTGACTTTCGACGACCTTGTGCATAACTGTTACCTTTATTCTTATTGTACTGGGTTTGTACAATAAACCTTTACTTATTTTATCCACCTTGTTTTTCAAGTATATATTGCTATTATCACAGAATATAACAGTTATTCACTGCTTTCCTTGGTCCCGTTTGCCTTTAATATGTCTTGTCAGTGTCAAATTTTCCAAACCCTCTTTCCTCATGATGTACCCTAGAAATTTCACAAATCGCTTTCTGATATTAAGTATAAGTATCCTTTTCTGTTTCCTTTTTCACTAAAACATTTTATTGATGATATGTTCAGTCCATGGTATTCTCAGCATACTTCTGTAGAACCATATTTCTGCTGCCTCAAGTATCTTCATCATTCCCTGCCATATAGTAAGACTGATATTACATCACAGTCCAGTACTCTTTTTTTTTTGTTTCTACCAAATTTTTCCTGTTTGCTTAGCTTTTGGAAGGCATCTTACATTATCCCAATGCATTTTCAGATTTTGGTGCCACATTTTCCTTCCTCTGTTAAAACACTTCCTAAATATCTAAATTTTTGTACTTGCTTGATTTTAACATCTGCAATTCATAATTCACATGTTGGGCTTTTCTTTTTGCTAAAAACAATACATTAATCTTCTTACAATTGATGCATAGTCCTTTCTTCTTGCTTTCCTTCAATACCTCCTCTAGGAATTCCTGTAGTTTCCTTTCTATGCTTGCTATCAACAATATGTCATCTGCTTATTTTGTGCCTTGATTACTGTTGTGCTATATGCATATCCTATTATTTAATTACAAAATCTAATATGCAGCTGTTGACTTGTCTTTTAGGAAAGATCAATATAATATTCTGGGATTATATTTATTCATCTAACGATATTTAAAAATGAAGAAAATAAAGGTTAATTTCTGAAAATAATGAAATAGAAGCTGATTAATATCTTTGTTTTTTTCAGAAACCATAATATTTACTGTTATATTCTATGCTAATAGTAATATATACTTACAAACATGGTGGATAAAGTAAGGAAAGGTTTATTGTAAAAACCAGTACAATCAGAATAAAGGTAACACTTATGCATAAGATTGTTGCAAATCAATCCAGTAGTGAGTACTACTATTGGAAGGTGAGTAGTTTTCACGTAAGTCTGAGTTGTACTCAACGGATCCCAGCTTGTATATTTAGCTACCCCGCCACGGAGGTTGCATGTGGCACAAGGCTGGTTTAACATGGGTTCTCCAAGCCCGTGCACTCAGCCAAAAATATTCCCTTTTTGAACCTGCATAAACGGTTTCAGGGTCAGTCTCCCTCCCCGAACAAGACTCTGCCCGTTGGCGGAGCCTCGTCCATGTTCCTTTATGCCCAAAGGCAGAGAGTTCGACTGTTTAGCTAGAACAGATCCCAGCTAGTATATTTAGCTACCCAACCACGAGCATCAATGCCGGTTTAACGTGGGTTCTCAGAGCCCATAGGCTTGGCCAAAAATATTCCCTTTGAACCTGTATAAACTGGTTCAGGGGCAGTTTACCTCCCCGAATGAAACTCTGCCCTATGGCAAAGCCTTGTCTGGGTTCTTCTTTGCCCAAAGGCAGAGAGTTCGACTGTTTTGCTGGAACACATCCCAGCTAGGCTCTGTAGTCCATTGACTAACAGATACTTATAGGTAGTTACTACCTATAGTGTAGTCACTCATGGGGGTGACAGGTTATTCCATTACATCATTTATACATAGTGATATTTAATTGCTCAGAACAAAATAAAGAATATGAAGAGTATATTGATATATAATAAACTAAAGAATAGGTTGCATTTGTTTATTCTTATGATGAAGCATATCTTTTAATAGCATTAATTTGTGTGAAAATAAATACATGTTCTATGAGCCATGAACAAAATTTAAATTAGAGTATTCAGGTAAATGTAGAGGAAAGGCATTTTCAGGAAAACAATTGCACAACTAGTTTCTTTTGATGCCCATTAAATAAAAAGAGAAAGAACTATAAACAAAAAATGGAAATTGAGTCAATCAATGTTTTACCTTGGCAAAGACTGGAAAAGAGTTTTATTTTTTTAGAGACTTAAAAAAAAACAAGCATGAATTATAGAAAATATATTTAAAAAACTAAAGAAAAATGCTGGAGCAAGGTCAACAAAAATTATCAAAAAAGCATTAAAAAAGTTCAAATTAAAACTAAGTAAATGTATTGATAAAAAATATTGTAGAACAACTGAAATCTTATTTGAGTACAGTAAGAAAATAATGATTTTTGAATAAAAATGATAAAAAATGTTGAATAAAATGTAAATAAAACAATTTTAAAGAGATGTAGCCTGTAGATATGAATGTAGAAAGGGAAATTTGAAAAAAAAGAACCCTTAAATATGAAGAAGAATTACAATTGAGAAGCAAGAGAAATGAAGAAAAAACAATGAAGGAAAAAGTTGGCAAAATAAAACAAAGATTAAAAAAAAAAGAAATGAACTAAAAAGTGAGAAAAGCTGAAAAAGAAAGGAAAGCAGAAAATGGATAGAAAAATTGGAAAATAAGAATAATAGAGAAAGAAAGAAAACTTCAAGACAGAAGAAACACAGAAAAGATAAATTATTGATAAACTTGAGAACCTATTTAAAAATTGCAGTAGAAATGAAGTAAGCAACATTAATAGATTGATAAAAAGTAATTTGTAAGAAAGTTTATAGAAATTATAGCTGAAAATTCTGGTGGGAAAGCAGAAAAAATATAGAACAAGTGGATGAATAAGACAATCAAAACTAATACATTTTCTAAATAATGTACTGGAAAACAAAAGTAGAAATTCTAGACACTTACGGATTGTAAAACTGACAAGAAAAAAGAAAAATATTTAGATTTCTCCTCTCTATGACTGCGTAAAAACCAAATCCATCAATCTTAGATGGGATATGAAATGTTTCCTCTACTCATGGTCTCTGATTTTTCCCTATGAAGATACAAACCATCATATGAAAAACTGAAGAGAATATGTTTTCTTGAATAGCAGAAGTTTTCAAAGTACTGAACTGATAGCAGAAAGAATTATCCTGTTTTAATTTATAGCTTTTATTCTCTTAAATAAAAATGCAAAAATAAGTCCTTCATAGAATGAAATCTTAGAAACACTTGACCTCCATTGAAACCATAAAATATCTCTGTGTAAGCAAAAAAGTATTATAATATTAATTTAGAAGTTACAAAGTAAAAAAATTGGGTGACACACAGAATAAATTATGGAAGAGGCTATGTCACATAAAATTTATTCAAATCTGCCATTTTGTGTTGATGCTAAATGGAAAATACAGAAATACATGTACATTCTGATCAAGAGACAGCTTCATGAAAACAAAATGAATGTTTTAGGCATGGTCTTCAGAAGACAGCATATGATTTGCAAGTGAGAGGGAAGTAGAAACACATTTTTTTAATCTTTTTTTTCAAAGTCCCATTGAAGAAAGCAAGAAAATAGTTGTGCGGCAGCCATCCAGTTCCATTATAAAAATGAGATTCAGATGAAAAATAGATTATCTGGCATAAATTGGCTGGCACCAGTCTAGCATTAGATAAGTCATTCATATTCTTTGTTTAATAAGAAAAAGGAAAGACTAAAGTGAAAAAATAAAATAAAAAGAAAGAAGATAAAAATGTAAGAAATAATTTATATCCTGTGAAATGTATCTCGAATGATGTATGAGAGGACTCAGTGTCATACTAAAGAAACATCAGTCAGTCTCAATAGTGAAGATATCAAGGCCTTTTCTTATTTTTACATGATTTTCTTATGAAATCTAGTCTTATGAGAAACAATTAATCCTGGTTATAAATTAAATCACAATTCATTCATCTCAACAACTGTAATTAATCATCTTGCATTAAAACCAAAATGGTGAGAATATTTTATTTGGCTTTTTTGGCTTTTTTTATATTTAACTTTACAGAATTAAAAAAATTTAAATGAGTTTCTGTCCTGAATTTATTACACCAATCTCATTTCACAATAGGATATTATTTCAGTTTGAAAATACACTTTTTCTGGCATAAATAATTCTTCAGTTGTCCATCACAGATGAGCAGTCTAGACAGAAAGAAATATAATTTCTTCATATTTTTACATGTTAAATCCAATAAAAATGGCAGTGCTACATCTCTGTAAATGAGAGGATACATGAAGAACTTTAGGCAAGAAAACTTGCAGATTAATAACAAATTTTGAAATAATTAGTGAACTAAGTACAGCAGTAGTTGGAACATTATCTCAAATATTTTTCAATAACTGTTTTACCATATTTTTGCATGAGTTTTTTATTAGACATATGTTCAACCAGAAACCATTTCTCTAGCTAAGAATAACTAAAGTATATATCAGTTTAGTTTTGAACATTCTGTCTTGTATAAGCATGTGCAAACAATATCTCTCATGCTGTCCTTGTGACTGGAAAAACACTCAATATGTAATAATACCTAATATTCAGAATAGTGTCAAAAACAGAGTATAAGTTATAGCACAGTACATCTTCCACAATCAAGAAATATTTTTCAAAATCTCATCATTGTAGAAGTCAAATGACTTACCTTCTAACATGCCTTATAAAGGCAGGCCAGCTAATCTACCTCATTTATAGGAGAGTACCTAATACAGCAGGTGGGTTAGTCCACTTTACTAGAATAGACCTTCCCAACACATTTGTGAGTGGACTCTATTCACCCATATATCTCTGCATTAAATCACTCAGTGCTGTTTGTCGACTTGATGTGACTATACTAATCTATGTGTGGGTCAGACCACTTGCAAGTTAACCAATATTCTACAATCATGGAAATATATTTCATAGGAATTAATAATGATAATCCTTTTGATATCTTTAAAATAAGTCTAAGTAGTTTGAAGTGTCTACATTAGAAATGGGATGCTGCAGAACCGTTCTTGACATCTAATACATCACAAATTACAGTGCAAGATACTATCAGACAAGGAAGAGGTCAACTGGAAAAACCTCATAGCCAATATCAAGAGGAGGATGTTGATGTCATTAGAGCCAGTAATCTTTCTATTGCCATATTACAAGATATAACCTTAGGCCAAAGAAGAAACAAACAGGAGAAAAAAATGGACTGACAATGTCACTGTGTGAACTGGAAAATCCTTTGCAGTACATGCAACCAAGTCATGTGGTGGAAGCTGGTCAGGTTCTCAGATGTGCAGTCATCTCCTTGACAAATTGACCATGGAACTACAACTACACCTATTCATGGGGCAGATGGTGATTTTCTACATGTAGCCTAGATGTGGCCAAAAGCATGTAGCACCCAGTGACAATCGAACTCATTACTCATCATTTTAGTGAAAAAAGCTTGATAACCATTACATGATGTTGAGGTGCCTAGATATGGGGCAGATGATGATGATGAGTGTCTGTTGCCTTTAAATAGAAAATAAATCTTCAGAGATTTCACTCTTAGATGTATTTAAATGTGGCCATAATAGTGTCAACTTGGAGAAAGTGTTTTCCTGATAAGTTTCACTGGTTATTTTTTTAGTAATAAAAACATTAGTATTAGAAGTGATTATATATTTTGAGTAAAAGAAAATGTACCTTGGATTCTTATTGATCAGTTTTAATTCCATAAAGGATTAATGTAATTTCACCAGAGCCAGACAACAGATTTACTTCTGAAAACACAAAAGACTATAATACTCAAGAAGTTGAATGCTTTTGATTAATCTTCATAGGCTTAGATGAAGACTACTTATGTTTGTGAATTTTCTTTTCTTATATTGCTGCCATATCTCTATGTGGTATGAAATATTTTTGTGGTTTGCCTTCTATTGATGAAAAGAGAACATACTTCCAAGCAGATTGGAGTCACATTGTGTCTTAATTTCTTTGCATGCATTCCTCTTTTCCATCAGTGGCTAAGTATCTGATCTGAGGCTCCAAGATCAATAGATCAATATATGGAAGCAACCAAAGAGAAAAAAAACCTCAACATTAAAACAAAACAGAGAAAGACTTCTTAAAATTCATCAGTTTTTATTTCATTTTTTTCAATTCCAAAACAATAATTGTACTAATTCTTGAAAATCATTGAGTTCATCAAGTTTTCAATTAAAGATCAAAGGTTCAGTTCTCAAATCTGTTGTAGGACAAAATTATTGCAATAACTTTAATAGACAAAACAGACTTTGTCTTATAATATAGTCTTTATTAGCCCCTAATACACATATCAAGCAGACCCAAACTTTTTAGACCATTGAACCTTTCATGGAATCGTTAATCTCTTATTGACTCTACTCAAAGCATATAAAACCAAAAAAATCAATAATAATATTTTTTTTATTTAAAGGTAGAAATTTCTTTGACTTTTTCCATTATTATTGTTTCAAGATAAAACCTATTTTAGCTTTGTTTTTGTTATTCCTTTTTCAATTTCATTTCTTATACTACACATTTGTTCAAATGATAATAATAATAATAATGAGAAAATACACCACAAATAATATAGGTCATCATAAACAGATTAAAAATAATTTAATACATTGTTTTATTGAATTGGTTGACATCGTTAATTAGAAAGATGTGTTTGAAGAGAAGTTATTTGGCTGGAAATTGTTGAACTTTAGCTTTAAGTAACAGCAGATAATAAAAATTGCCTCACCTATTTAAAAAAAAAAATCTTTACTCTCTTCAACCTAAAGTCATATTAACCATTAAAGAAAGTTAAAATTTCTAGACCAAATAGAAAAGGCACAGGAAAGCGACATTATGGTGGTGGAAGAGTGGCTGAAACTGCAGGGATGAATGGTAAATGTAAGATAGATTCTGGAGAGAAAAACTGTCTAGCATTACACAGTGAAACAACTTTCTTGGCAGCAGACCTTGCAATTGATTTAATATAATCTTTCAACTACATGTCAGCAGAGAATGTTAACCTGAGAAGTCTAAGTATAGACAAATGGTAGACTTATAAGTATGTAAATTAGATTCAGACAAGAAATATTATCTAGTGCAGAGTACCAACTTTCCTAGCAGTAGACCTAGCAATTGATTCAATATAATCTTTCCACTTCATAGAAGCAAAAAACATTAGCCTAAAAAGACACAATGAGCCACTCTCCTGGAGTCTAGCCTCATCCATGCTAGTGGAAGGCAGAAAGGGGTTTCTTAGATGATTAATAGAGAGCACTTTTGTTTTGGAGGCATTAAAAAACATGCCATTCCTTGCTCCAGTTAACTGCAAATCTTGGGTCACTTTTGAGATCAGTTGCCAATTTGACCTGATCAAACAGATCAGGATGAAAGAAAAATGAAGCTCATATATTAGAAACAAATGTAAGATTTACAATTTTATAAATACTAACTTGGTAAATGATGAATATTTGCCCTAAATTTTTCCTCCAAGGATATATTTAAATTAGTACTTGACATTGAACCTCAGTTTATCAGGTGTTTCATCTGATATAGTAATATACATTATTATTTATTTCATGTCATTCTCTCCATGATAAAAAAAATCATTCATTTTCTTCTCCATTCTGCACTAAAATACTTGATGTGCTAACAAAAGTAATTTATCACTCATCAATAATTTCTGTTTTGTTTATCAACTTTATTGCTCAAAGCATAGATTACAATTACATTTTATATATATATATGGATATATATATATATATCATTATTTGCAATAACTTGTGGCCACATATCAGGCAGCTCTTCAATACCTTTTGAGTAAAATTCCACAGGTTTGGATGTGAAAATAGTTTAAACAAGCTACTGAATCTGTTTTTCATTAGAGAAATTTTTCTCATCAAAACGTTTTTTCAGTGATTGAAAAAGTTATTAATTGCAAGATTATGTGAATATGATAGGTAGAGTAGAAGGCACCAGTGATGTTCCAAGGATTTTTCTTGCAGTTTATGGGTTTGTATGTCAGAAAGGTAAATAAATTATTTTCTTTTAATATACTGTGTACACTGCCACTTCTGTGCAAAAAATAAGTTATGTTTGTGTACTCCAAATTTATTCTTAACTGCCAAGTATGAGTAATAGTTAGGATAGTGTTTCTCAACCATTTTAAGCAAAGACACACAAGGAGCAAATGAAAATATCACAGTGCACTGAGCAAAATTTTTAAAGGGTATACATTTAAATGTTATCAAATAAAGCCATAGCTTTAAAAAAAAAAAAGATACACGCACAAATATGAACTTACTTTATTTCAATGTTTTTATTCAAATATTTCTGCAGCTTATTTAGTGTGAAACCTGTGACCGGTGTTTTTTTGTGATTTCTTCAATGTTTGGTTGTATGCACAATAAGCAGACCTTCATTTCTTCTTCAGTTAATCATAGTCTTTCTTACTTCTTATTTTTTATGTTATTTAGGGTTGTGAAGCCTAATTCACATAAATAAGAAGTAGAAAATTGTAATAAAACTGATAAAGCCTTTTTAGCTAATGTGGGATATTCCTTTTCTATTGAAATCTAGAATGTATGAATGGGTACTGTCAAATGTTTTATTTAATGCCCTCAATCACTAGAAATGTCGGCTAATTCTTCTTCTTCTTCATATAACTGAAGTTCAATATTAGAACATTGATGAAGGGATTTTGAATCCAATCATACTTTTCTGTGCTCAGTGACAGAAAATAATATATATATATATATATATATATATATATATATATATATATATATATATATATATGCCGTGACAAGATTGCATGGCACGCACTGTAGGGTGCTGCAGCATGGTAGTTGTCATTAAAATTGGTTCTTCAAATGGAAATTACTTATGACTAAACTTAATAACATAAGGAATAACTGAATATTTCACTGGCATAAAATTCAGTTTTAGTTGACTTCCTTGTTTTTGAAAATGAACTGAGGAAAAAGAAAATAAATACAGAAAAATGCTAATTAGTAGGCTTGTTAATTTCAGTTATGACTTATCATCATTGCCAGACATTGAAGTGGATTTTTGCATGGAAAAGGAAAAGGAAACTTGATTGAAAGATTAATAAAATTATAAAGTTGAATTGAATCCAAAGTAAATTAGATATAAAAAGAAAAAGAATTAAAAATGAGCAAAGTTAAAAATGAAGATCTTACATGATAAAAGATTGGCTTCAAAAGTGGTGAAAGTTTGGGTTTAAATTTCCAAGATAGCACTCCAGATAATTGCTTTTAAAATTATCAGTTTAATTATACAGATGAATTAGAAATGTTTTCAAGAACAGGATTAGAGATGATGATAGTAGAATTAATCTTCTTATTTTTCTGAATAATAACAATTTGCATTACTGTTGTAAATTCTGCAGTGAACTCAACTAAAGTGATTTCTCTAACACATGTTAACAAATATTTTCAATTTTAATCAAAGTCACCTTTACTTATTGATCCCAAATAATATTAACCTTTAATTCAAATAATGTTATTTGTTTTTTACTTTCTCTGATCATCGCAAACAAAATATATCAAAGGAAAACTAGAAAAATGTCATTCTATATTCTATCAAGTCAAGTAATAGTCTATATTCAAATATACAGATAAGAAATATTGAGTGAACCAATGGTATATTCACCTCAGAAGAGATGACTTTTGATGATTTAACTTATCAGGCAATTATGATTGTTTCCTAGCCACAAGCACAAAAAGGTTTAATTTAAGTTTATAAGCATCCACAATATACAAGTGCAAAAATTATCAACACAAAAAGAAATATCTTTGAAAGTGATTCTTCACATATCTGTGGGTATCAGTTTGAAGGCTGGCTTATACTTAACAAAAATTGAATTTTTTCCCATATTTAACAAGTACAAGAATAAAGATACAGAGGCCCATCAATAATGATAAAAAAGGGTTTATTTTACTCAATAAGTGTTTATTTTTCAGTACAACCACTATACTTGTCAATGCACTTAATTCAATGGTGAATATCAATCACATAGACTGAACATCATACAGTGAAAATCTCAAAACAAAATTTAGTTAGTAACATGTCAGATTACAGATTTATTGATGTACTGTCATATATATATATATATATAGATAATATTAGTGGTAAATATACATATATATGCAAAATCCACAGGTGCATATACACACATGTATATTTTTTGAATAAAAAATTCCGAGAGGATAGAATCCAGGTAGAACTCAATGTCCAGGACAGAGTAAGGATATAATAAAAAGGCTTAAACACTAATATTCCATGGTCATAATTTATTCCATTGGAATCGTAAATACAATCCAATTCATCAGACCTACAAATTCAAAAAGAAAACAGAAAAAAACTACTCCGGAAATAAAAATAGAATTTAGAGAGAGTGTAAGTATGAGAGTGTGGGACAAATGTTAGTTCTAAAGAGAGGGGTAATAAACGAGTGAATTTAACAGAGAGGGTTTTTTTAAAACTAGGTGTGAGTGGAAGGGGGAAAATGATTGTTGTCGGATGTCTAATACATTAAAGATACATTTTGTGGTGACATACACACACCATGTCCGATCTAATGTTAAAGACCAGAATAAGAAGGAGGGAGAGGTAAGGAAAGAAGTGGTGGGGAAGAAAGATGGGGCGGGTGAAATTAAAATTGAAAGGGACGCTGTGTAATTGAGAAAAAATATATATATATATATATATATATATATATATATATATATATATATATTAGTGAATATACATAATATCCAATGTCAATAACACTACTCTGAGTCTTATGCTGTTAATGCAATTTTGGGGTGTGAATTCTCACATATATATATGAATTCTCATATTCTGTCATATATATATATATATATATATATATATATATATATATATATATATATATATAGCCTGAAAGTTCCTTGTAGGATACAGTGCCTATATATATATATATATATGGTGGATTCTCCCATTGAGTTTGACATATGAGGTTACAATGACATTGAACTAATTATCTGCATGCCTATGATGGCATGGCTTTTGATACTAGCTTGAGAATTGCACAAAAGACCACAAACAATACGGGAGAATGTACTGTATCCAAGTACATCAGGAACACTGTTAGATATCTTATTTTGCTTTCTCGTTTCATGTAGCCGATTGATGGTTACTTCTCAGTGCAGCTATATCAATGTTGTACTTCTTTAGCTCCAATGCAATCAGAGCTGTTTTTTTTTCTTTCTGTTGTTGCCCTGGAGAGTTTGTACATTCCAAGTGCCAAGATGAAGTTGATGTTGTTTCATAGTGTTTTTCGCAGTAGCCAGATATGTATGGAACTAATTAGATGTAGTTGTCAGAAAACTAACAAAATGATTTGTTTCAAGTGGTGAAGGCTTGTATCGGACCATCCATACTTTTTGGATCTGTCGCTAAAAACGTTACAGTGCAAAAGACTTAATATGGAAACTCTGAATGACAGTCCTCATGTGTTATTATCGCAGAGTTTAACCTCTCCAGATCACAGTCAATATCAGTCAGTACACGCCTCTTGGCAGACACATGCAATATAATGACCGGGTTAAGCTTTCATGAGTTTTCCTTCCCATCTGAAGTCTTTTTATCTTGAAACCAACACTAAAAGGATTGCTAACAAAAGCTCAGAGAGACTCCTTTCATCCTCATCAAGGGAAGCTAGCCTACACCAGTTCTCAACCTGGTACTTTACATATATATATATATATATATATATATATATATATATATATATATATATATATATATGTATATATATATATATATGTGAAAATATTGTAGAAAATAGGAAAGAAACTGGTTTGGTAAATAATCCAAAGTTCCTTAGTATTTTTGTAATTATTTTTAAAAAATAGTGCTCGATACAAAAGTAGAGCATAAATATAATTATTTATTTAAAAATATGATTCCAACTCGCAAGTTGGAATCATAATGTTAAATATATAATTATATATATATATATATATATATATATATATATATATATGTGAGATAACAATATATATTTTTATATTTCAAGCATAATATTGGGGAAAAACATATGACAAAGTGGAAAAAGTTTTTGTGTAACATGTTTCTTCCTGAAGGGGTTCATCAAGCTAAATTTGTTATCTTGATGTAACTACATATGTGCACGAATGAAAGATGGGAATTTTTAATGTATGGATTTTTAATAAAAATTCACCTATTTCCATAACACATATAGGTATATCATGAAGAATGTAGCTTAATGATAAAAAAGTATTTTGCACAACAAATATTTATTTTTCTAACATTAATGGAACATAATTTTCCTTGACAAAGAAGGAGATTATGTTGGAAAATATACATTATTATTAATTGATCAGTGCTAATTATTAATAATAGATTAAACATTATACAATTAAAACTTCAAATCAAAATTCAGTTAATAATTACATTTCAGGCTACAAATTTAATGATTCCTATTTGTGTATATACTTAAGGACATAATAGAATTATAAAGTGTATAATTTTATACCTCAACATTTTTTATTTCAGCCAAGCTGTCCTTTTCAAAATCACTTGAGAGAAAAGATATTGAATAGGAAATATCGATTTGAATTACTGTGAGAAGTCTATACAAACTATAAATATGAGGATTTCTCTCTCTTAGAAGACGACTAGCAGCATGACCTGGCATTGCCCATGCTTGATTAAAAAATCGTACAACTCATACAGCAATCGCTATCACTTGACTTAAAATGTTTTTGCCCTTCCTAGACTTTAAAGGAGTGCCCTTTGCCGTGCTGATGTTGCTACATGCCTTACTTCTTGCCTATCTCACACTGTGAATTTTTTCTAACCTCTATACTAAACATTAAATCTGTTACGAAAAAAGAACTAAACAAAATGAACACAAAATGATCAGTTTTAAAAAAGGACTCGTAACTGGAAAAACCAAATGAAAAAAGAATGTTAACAACAAATACTTTTTCACACCCAACCCAGTTCTGCGGAATCAGAATCAATGTTGAGTTTAAGCAAGCGAATGAGCCAATTGGAGTAAAGTGCCATGCAGATTTAAATTTTTCCCACTTGTGATGAATGCAGCTATCGATTTTTTTGCATGCTAGTTAACATTCGTGTCAGTCAGCTGTTGGCTCTCACGCTGGCCAATAGAATCTTCCTGCCTATTCGTGGCAGCCAGCTACAGGCTCTCACTCTGGCCAGTAGAAAATGGCCACAAACTACATGAAAAGTGCCGTAGAAGCATGAAAAAATCGATTTCCACTATTGATGGGAGTTGGGAAATGCAAAGTCAGTTTTTGCCTTCCTGCTAACTTAGTGCATGTGCATGTAAATTTTGGTGCAAATCCATCAAAAATTGCAGCCGTGCATTCGTTACACACACACACAGACACACACACACACACATCCTGCCTTTTATAGATAGAGATTTTTTTTACATTTCTTTAATGTCACTGTTTCCCAGGTTACAAAGTTTAACTAAATATTGTAGTTAGAAATCATAATATTTAGAATAATTAGGGTTTAAGTTACAAATTTTTTGTTGTCTACTTGTTCATCCAGTCAAAGGATGAGATGAACAAAGTCTATTGATTAAAGGTTTAGCAGAAATATGTGACCAAGAGAATATCATTAACAAAGACAATGATTGAAAGAATTGCTTCAGAAGGAACTTCTGGAAACAGCTTAAAGTCAATCCATTCTTTCTCTACATTAAATCATAAAAGAAGTAATGAATTGAAATAGGATTTCTTTTGTATTTTCTCTGTCTATCAGGTCTTGGTAGTCATTGATCTCACATGTCATATTCTGCCCCTTCCCTTGTTCCTTGGGCACTTATATAGTTTATGACATCGCTATCATTTACATATCACTAGAGGTAGAAAATCAGTCAGTTATGTGCCATGCATAGGCAATCATGTATCTTTCATACATGACTGACTAGGCAAATTTTTTTCATGCAGTACCTTGCTATTTCTTTCTGTGGTAAACCAGTTGCCATCCAAGGTTATAGAATCCGGTCTGTCCTTCTATTTACCTATAGCTGGGGGAAAAGAAAAGGATTCATACCTTTCCCAAGGGTATTAGCACATAAGTGAATGTAATGGATTTGAACTCAGCTCTCAGATTCCTCAATCCGAGCTGCTATCCATTACTCCACTGTGCCTCCTCCTTAGGTAGGAAATAGTCAACTTAAAACTTAGATAACATCTGGTAGAAATGGTAATTTGAAAATTACAAAACAAATAAATTATACAAACTTGTTTGTGTTTCAATTGAAAATGTAAGAGAAATCATGACATGCTGGATTGCTGGATTAATTTTTCCAAAAATAAGTAAGAAAAATACACAACAAGAAAAAAGCATTAATAAATTCCAATGTTTATTCATTGAAAATATGATAAAATATGATGGCAGGGAAATTAAACAAAAATATGAGACAAATGAGGAAAGAAAATTTGAAGAGTTTGACACTCACAGGGCATGAGC
This sequence comes from Acanthosepion lycidas, assembly GCA_963932145.1. Classification (NCBI taxonomy): domain Eukaryota; kingdom Metazoa; phylum Mollusca; class Cephalopoda; order Sepiida; family Sepiidae; genus Acanthosepion; species Acanthosepion lycidas. Next base: position 49,979,687 of record OZ010587.1, on the reverse strand, counting down.
AAAAGATAGAAACAGTGAGTAGCTTATTTAAAAAGCTTGTGTAAGTGGATAGCAGAGCAGGGAATGAGAGAGATAATGAAAAAAACAAATATTGCTAAAGAATAGAAAGTTGTGGAGAGCCATGATTGCCTATATCCTGATGGGACACAGTACATAATGGAAAACTTATATATACAATTAATAAAGGAAACAAAATAACACATAACTGAATGTAATATTCTGTGTGATCATTACACCTGAGAAATACTGATTAACATTAAATGTTCATGAAAGTTATATAAACTATAAGTCTGAACTGTGAGGCAACTACTTGTAATCACTCTGCATTACAAAAATAAATATGCTCCATAATGATACTTACTGTCATTGAATATTAATGGGCTGCCAAAAGGTAATCCTGTTAGAATTCATATTAATAGCAGTAATGAAATAATACTGATAAGGAGAATTAGATCTATTTGACTGCCATAACTACTTGGCCATTCATATATAACAGATGTTAGTAAATTTTCTTTCTCACTTGTTAACAACCTTTCACTTAACAAAATAAAATAATTTTGAGGCTACCAGTAAACTAATACTGCAATACAGAATTATACATTTAAATATATTATACTTACATCCTCCTTCTGAAGTAATTTTCTAAAGTAATGGATTTTTTATTTATTAATCCAAGAGATTTTTATCACTTTAAACATTATTTTTAGTGGATACTCATGTTTGAGTAGAAGCTCCGTTTATTTATTGAACAGTATATTTATTTATTTTCTTCTCTCAGCCTGAATATTTGAGAAATCTTATTAAAGGAAAATATGCCTTTTCTGACAGGATTCGAATCCATGTCCCCCTGAACAGAGGTAAACTGTCATTAGAATCAACTCTGCCACAAAGAAGCTTTACTCAACAAGCAAGGTCTGAACAGTGCATTAAACAAAATCCTTCTCAACCATAGATTCCTTGAAATTATCATATCTGCTCAGTTTCATAGCCAAAAGTAATTTTCTAAAAAAGTAATAGATTTTTTATTTATTAATCTGGCAGATTTTTATACTTTAAACATTATTTTTAGTGGATAGAGACACTCAATAGATCAGCAAGGCATTATTGTGGCAGAGTCAGACCTAATGATCATTTCTTTTTGCTTAGGGGGATGCAGGTTCAAATCTTGGCAGAGAATGCATATTTTTCTTTTATAAAATTATTCGAATATTTAGTCCAGTAGACAAAAATAAATAAATATAATGTTTAATAAATAAAGTATCTACTCAGATATGAGTATCCATTAAAAATAATGTTTAAAGTGATAAAATTCTCCTGCTTTTATTTTTTATTTTAATAATTTCACATCAAGCAAGGTGATAATGCCACTAAGACACAAGGTGTTACTGAGAATGAAAGAAAATGCGAAGATGTTAATGAGGAGAAAGAACAATAAAAGAACAGGAATCAAGAAGACAAAAATACTATGTCCCTTCAAGACATGAATGATCATGGCTCACTGCAATTTCTTATCCTCTGTAGCTGTGCTTATTCTCTTATAATCCTTTTCAGTGCCAGTCCTGCCACCCATTTACTTGATCTTGTTAGGCAAGTTACTTACTGTTTGCTGTCTTGTTTTCAATATGCCGAATGAATGTCAGTTTCTCCAAGTGCACAGAACTAATCAGAACTAGAAACAGCCAGTGGAATGTGAACAATCTACCTCCGCAGATTAAACGAAGAGTTCAGTTCAAAATTCCCAGAAGATTACCTGAATCAATGAACAAGGCCCAAGGGCATAACTGTAGAAATGTTATGATAATAACAACAAACATGGGGACAACAGTGTCCTAATGTAAATAATATAAATCATTGTCGAATAATTTGACTACCTATGATATAAGACCCAAAATTAATCCACTTCCTGTCTTCTAAGTAGTGTTAGCTGACTATTTCCATGAAAGCTGCATCTATCACATTCATCTAATATAGCTCTACATTCATCACTAAAAATTACTGTTGAGAAATCAGTTTTTATGTACTTCTTTATCCAGCTTCCATGTTTATCTTTGTAATGTTTGCTTAAAGATGGTAATTTGGTTGATTTTGTGTCCTTAGCAATGTTTTTAATATTGTACATTTTTTTCTTTTTGCTTACATTTACAGCACTAGCTTCTTCAAATATTATATCTTCTTGCTTGTCAGTCTACTTTTCTTTCTTATTGCCCTTTCAAATTTTTTCAAATCTTTTTTGTGACATTTTCAAAGTCATTTTTTCTTGTTCTCATCTTACCAATATTTTCACTTTCTTTTTTATTTGTTCTATGATCTCTCTTCGACATTTTTGCAATTTTCAACTCTGGGTTCCCATCAATCAATATCTTTACAATATCTTGTTTCTTTTTTGACATTTTAACTTTCTTATGACCCATGGTAATTTTGATATATCTGAATTTAAAAGTAAATGTCAATAACTTATATATATATATATATATATCGATTTAGAATATTATGAAGAACCCTAGAATTTCATAATAAAATCTCATATGACTAAATAAGATTGTAAATATTTCTCATGAAAACAGATAAGCTGAAATTCATAATATATTTAACATATAAATATATGTATTCAGTTCAGTCATAAATAATTTCTGTTATTGCTTATCAGCTTTATTCTTCAAAAACTGAATACAATTAAATTTTATTCAATTATATATTCACCATTATTTCCAATGACATGTAGCCACTTATCCTACAGATCTGCAATATCTTTTGAGCAAAATTCTGCAAGTTTTGATGTGAAGAATTTCTAATAAACTCTTAAATATGCTTTTCTTTAGAGTAAGATTTCCCCATCAAAGCATTTTGCAGTGATTGAAAAATGTAATAATCAATTGTTAAAAGGTCAGGGGAATATGTCAAGTGGGAAAGAACAGACCAAACAGTTCTATATTCTAACAGTCTTACATTGCCATGGAGGAAAATAACATTTTGCCTTTAATCCACTGTGTACACTGCCACTCCCATGTAAAAACTAATGTATGTTAGTGTACTCCAGATTTATTCTTAACTACCATGTATGATTAGTAGTTATAGGATGATACATTAACTACCATTTATGACTAACAGTTAGGATAATACATTCATTATTACAATTGGTTCCCAAAAACAGAAATTACTTATGACTAAACCTAATATATTTTGAAAATGTTATTATTATTTATACCAAGGTTCTTGCTAATGACATTGATATATTATTTCAAACATTTTGAAAATGATACATTTATGCATTTTTTTTTAGACATTTTTGGCATGATAGGTGACAGCAGTATTGAATTTTGAGGTTGTACTTATTTAAAAACTATCAAAAACTTTATGTTGCCCTATAATCATTAGGTTATATGGAATACATTTCTACATTGTGGACTCTTCCAGTAACATAAAAATATATTACACATAATACATATATATTGGGTTGGTGCAAAAATAATATCGTTTTTTGACGTATTTTTTTAACGTCAAAAAACGATATTATTTTTGCACCAACCTAATACATATATGTATATATTTATTACTTTAAATGTTATTATAGTGGATATAGCCAATAATAATAAAAATATCTGATTAAAAATAAATACATTAATTCTTTTGGGACAATAGATGGTATGAACAGTTTTTGTACTCCTTCTCTCCCACGAAATGAAAAAAATTTAACATTGGCAAAACTAAATAAAAAATTAATAAATCATATCATATTGTCCATTATATTATTTAACAAAAGATGTTTAAAAGAAAAGTTCCTTTCACATATATGTGTGTGTGTGTATGTGTGTGTTTTTATGTTAATATATTTCTCACCACACTTATAAATGGCTGACAGTTTCCAACACACTGAAAATAGGTTTTCTAGGTCAGACGACTTGACTTCCTGTTGCCTTTTACTTTTATTATTCTCACTTTGTTTTTCAAAAAAAATTTTTGTCTGGATAATTTGAACCATTGTTTGTAAATTTATACCATTTACAACTTCGGTCTGATGAGACTTACTGGTCAGAATAAATCATAATTTATTACCATATTTTTGTGATGTGTTAAGCTTTTCCTTGATGTATATCATATTGCTCTGTCGTCTATATACTGAGCTCTCTACTGATCTATCTTTTTAATATTTTATATTAAAAATAACTACTTGGATTATCCTTTCCATTTACAAATCCAATTATATATATATATATATGTAAATACCAAATCTGTAGGTGGTAGGGATTATTCCAAGGAGGTTTTTTAATATAAAAATATTAAAAAGTTAACTCCATGATGAGAGCTCAGTGTATAAATTTATATACAGAGCAATATAGATAATAAGGAAAAGACTTAAATACTCATCTATATATTGTTATAAATTTATTTCAACAGATATACATATATATACCTGCCTCCTGTAGAGGGCTCTTGATTGGGTCTTCATCACAATAGGTAGGGAGGAGTAGATATGATAGGCAATAATAAACTACAGAAAAACTCAAAACTGATCACTGCATTTACATATTGCATTAATATTTAAGCTCACCTTTTAAAAGTTCAATGTTTTTTTTTTTTTACTGCCACTTAATTTAAAGACAATTTTATGTATGTAGGTCATTAATTTCCATACAAACAATTATTTTTATTTCATGGGTGACTTTTGTTGGTCTTCACAATTAATTTCAATGACTCTCAAATTTATTTCCAAATTATAAAAATTGTTATCGTATAAAAAATTTGGTGTAAAAAAAAAAATCCTCAAAAACAATTGCAGTAATGAAAACTTGAGAATCCCAAAAAAATCCAGATCTGGAACAGAATCTTTTTAATTTGCTCATGCCTGATTCCAAAATGGCGTGATATGTTGGGCTCTAGGAGTAAAGTTGAAAAAGTGTGACACACTGACATTCAGTATCTGTCTATATTTCTGAGATGAGGTATTATGCACACTATTTACATTATTTGAACTATTGTCCTCACCTTTCTGTCATATTTATCATATTTTGTCCATTGTACACTCTGGCCTTCTTCAGGTGGTTGGAATGTCAAACTGAACCCTTTATTTCGCTCACTGGGGTAGACTGTTCTAGCTCCACATGTCATGTTTAATGGATGTCAGTTATCTCCTGTTAATTCACCTCTCCAAGTTCTCCACTGCCATAACCAGGTATTGAACTAAAAAAATAAACTGCACCACTGTGTCCTTAAGGATACATGGCACAGTGGATAAAGGCATTGGTTAGATCCAGTGAAAGGACCCAAAGAGTTCTGAGTTCAATACCTGGTTAAGGCAGTGGAGAACTTTCAGAGGGAAATTAACAGGAGATAACTGATAACTGACATTCATTAAACATGGCATGCAGAACTAGAACAATCTACCCCAGTGAGGGAAAAAAAGGGTTCAGTTTGACATTCCAACCACCTGACGATGGCCAGAGCGTACAACAGCCGAAACGTTGTGATAAAAATAGCAACAAAGATGAGGACAATAGTCCAAATAATATAAATAGTGTACATTGACATTCAAATTTTTTATATAGAAGAAGATGAGATATTTAAAAGTTAGAGGGTCGTGTCACTTTAATTGAAAAAGTGTGACACGTTGACACAGAGACGTTCACATTTATTATATAAATGTATAGGTTTGACACCAATTAAAGATTTTTTAAGATATTTTATTTATTTTTTTCATCAGTTTGGATCAATTTTATGCTTTCTGGAGAGTTTATGCATTTTTCTAAGCAATTTCAGATTTCATAAACCATTATCAAATAATTTTTTATGGGCCTGATAAGATTGTGTCTCTTTAGCTATGCATTGTATTTCATGATGGCTTTTGAGATTTGCGTATTAAAGCATCAGTGTTTTTTTTGTTTTTTTTCAATTATCATACCTTAATAAAATATATCTAGTATATTTGTTCCAAAATTGACTATAATGTTACTGATGCTGATTGTTTCTTTTTTATGGTTGAGGCCTTCTCATATATGTAGTCATTTTTTACAGGTTATATGGTATGGAAGTAATTAAACAGTTTATGTTCAAATCTCCCCCAGAAACCAGAAAAATGGTCAGAACAGAAGAGAAAAATAAATTAAAAAAATGAAATGATTATTTGAATTCACCCTGAATATATGTGTGTGCGTGTTTCATTTAAACCTTTTAATATTTTTATAGGATTTACTGTTTATAAAGTATAATGTTTTGATTTGAGGAAAAGGATCGTTTTAATAAGGCTTTTCTCTGGTTTTAAAAATATATTACACTTTCAGTTGCAAAAATATTATTTCTGTACATAAACAGTGTTGGTATATGGTCAGTGTTAGTATGACAGGGGGGAAGAGAAATAAAAAAAATAATGTTATTAAAATCATCCCACTGATTTTTGCAGATGGTTCTTTTCAAATATCATCATAATGACAGTTTGAAATAGCCAAAGAAATTTGGAAAGAAAGATATATTTCCAGATTCAAGCATCTGTAAAAAAATAATGCTAAATTTTTGGCTTCTACAGTATTATTGTACTACAAGTACACACACATCTCTAAGTCAATACATTTTAGATATACATTACACCTGTACAAGAACATACACTCAAACATTGTTGGAAAGCAACAGTTATTGGCTACTTTGTCTAAATGATACAGCTGGATGTCAGAATATATTTCAACATGAGTAATAAAGAAGTTAGAAAAAGAAGCCAGTTGCTTGCCATATGAAGAAAGAAGCAGGAATCTACTTAGACGTGAGATATTTGAAATATCACTAAAGTAGCATGGTTTATAGCTACTTAAGCACCTCTTCAACTGTTTCTTTCTTTTTCTAATGCTCTTCCACCTTCTGCTGTAATCACTGGAATTGTCCTTTCCACGCCCAAAATTCTTGATACTAATCTCTTCTACCTGCCTGTGCCATCCTATCCCCTTGATCTGTTGACTCATCCAAACAAGTCACTTTTAGATTGTCAATACACTTTGCTTTGAGCCTCTATGAAGATATCACTAAATGACATGCTTTTATACTGTGTTACAAAGAGAAGAAAAAAAAAACAGTTTTGTTTGACTTTTAATCATTTTGCAGAAAGTGTTGCAAGATTCACATATGTATTTCCTCTACTGACAAATTATCAGTGGTATTTGCCCAGAATTATTTTCTCTTCATAACTTAGATGTAGACACCCACCATGACACTTACATAATAACAAACCACCCGTATTTTCTCTGTATTCCATTGGTGAGAAGTAAATTCCACTCAAACAGCTTCTTCCCATGAATCACTGCCCTGTGGAACAGACTCACAAGAGGATACTTCCCTGATTACTACAATCTTAACCTGCTCAAGTCTAAAGTCAACCATTATCTTCCTCTCCTATTCACTACTGCCCCTTAAAGTAACCCTCTATCTTGAGTGGCTCCCAGAGCTTGTATAGAGTGAACCTTACTGTGAAAAAACAAAAAAAGACTGAGTCCAACTTTCTGTGAATATAAAATTTTGTTTCATCCAACTTCTCATGGCTGAGCTTAAGTTAAAGGAGAAAATAACAAAAATGATCATATTAAACTTTTAGTTGACCATTTCCCATTAAATTCCACAGTACAATAGAGGCCATGAAATAATTAATTTAGTGGTTAAATAAAAATCAAGAAAAGCATTATAATTCAAATGGAACAATAATTCAGAAACTTATAACAGCTACTTGGTTTCTATAGATATCATAGGATAAATAGTATGATATATATATATGCAATAACGATATGTATTTTTATACATCAAGAACAGTATTGGGGAAATTGTATGATCAAGTGTAAAAAGTTTACTTACAAGTAAACTATTCCACTTTATTATACAATTTCCCCTACATATATATATATATATATATATATATATATATATATTGGAACTAGGTAATATAATAGGTAAAAAATTCTAGAAACACTAGGGGATAAGAACAACTACAAATTAATCAATGCCAACATAGGCAAAAAATATCATATAAAAAATTACAAAACTCTGCACAACACATAATAAGATATTAAGAAAAAAGAAAATGATTTCCTAATAAACTTTGTACCAAAAACAAGCAATTTCTACAGATTAACAAAAATTCACAAATCGAGTGAAATAAAAGCAACAGACACAAAAATCTGAATGCATTAACATCCCAAACCCCAGTGACTTTATATTCAGACTCATAGTAGCAGGACCAGCCTGTCCAGCTACTAAACTCAGTAACTTAATAGACACAATACTACAACCATTTATTAAGCAGATCAAAAGCTGTATGAGGGACAATATTCACTTCCTTAGCTCCAAACCCAAAAAGTAGACCTGTGAACACCTATGGCAACTTTTGATATCAGTAAACTATATAGCAACACACTCCATGAATTAGGTAAATAGGCAGTCTCATTCTGGGTTGAAAAACATCCAGAAACACTACATCCTAGATTCACTAAGGAATTCATTATTGATAGTATAGACCTAATTCTAAACAATAACACTTTTGAATTTAACAACAAAAACTGTATCCAAACCTTAGGTACCACAATGGGAATGAAAATGGCACCAACATATGCCACAATAACATTAGCTTACCTAATGGAAAACCTGTATGAAAAGATCAAACAAATATATGGGGAAAATATAAAAACCAACTTCACTGAATCTTGGAAGTGATACTAAGATGATTGCTTTATTTTATGGAAATCCTCATAGGGCAATAATAACCAATTCCAAACTCTACTTCAGAACTTAAACCCAAAAATGAAATTCACCCAAGAACATAATTTTAACAAATTACCATTTTTAGATATACTCATTAGAAATAAAAACAACCATATAATCATAGATATCTACCACAAACCTATAGACACCCAACAATATCTTCATTTCAAGAGCCATTACCCAAAAAGCTGTTTAAAATCCATCTCCTATTCCTTAGCACATAGGGTTCATACTATAGTAGCTGGCAAACACCTCCAAAAAACCCACCTAGAAGAACTATATAGAACTCTAAAAAAAATGAGGCTACCCCACAAATAAACAAAGATTTTGAACTAGCAGAAAAAATACCTTTCGACCAGCTATGAAATCCAAAGAAATGTAATGTCAAACAAACTTTAGCATATGTCTCAACATATAACAAGAACAATCCAGAACTATTTATGGAAATTACAAAAAATCTAGACCTACTTAACAAGAATGATAAAACAAAAAATATACTAAAAACAACCAAAATAATTAAAAGCAAATGGCAATCCAAAAACCTAAAATACATATTAATCTCATCCAAATTTAGTCAACAGAGAATACAGGGGGTCACAAAATGCAACAACAAAAGATGTGTTTGTGATACCATTATAGAAGGAAACTCCTACACTTTTGAAAACTCCACACTGATATTCACAATAAATAAAAATTTAAACTGCAACTCCAAAAATGTGATTTATGCACTCAAATGCACAAAATGCAAGAAGTCATATATAGGTATCAGCCAAGCACTAAACAACAGAGTTTCCCTTCACAAAAGCAACATCAAATTACCAGGCAACAAAAAACTCTTTGTATCACAACACATCTACAAATGTAAACAAGATAAATTTAAAATTATGCCAATATATCAAACAGGCAATTATTTTCATCTACAAACACAAGAAAAAAACTTCATAAAAATGTTAAAACCAGCACTAAACAGATCATAACCACACACATATAAACACACAGCATACACACATAATGACCAAATACACTAGTTAGACCACATATATGCATTTATAGAGAACGAATATATATACACACACTGGGAAAATCAAACACAATAGACTACCCACAAACACACACAAGAACCCTACACAATATCAGAAGTGTGTGTGTCTGCATATATATATATATATATATATGCATGTGTGTGTATGTATGTATGTGTATATATGTATATACTAATTCCTTATAATAAAAAAGTATGTTTGGAGAAGAAATATGCATAGTAACATTTCAGCTACTACTACAAACAAAAAACAATGATTAAAGATCAAAAGCATAAGGATAAATTATTTCCTTTTAATAATATGTGTCTGATGAAGGATGTGAGACCAGAAACATGTGTAGCAAAAATATGGAAAATAAAGTATAATATATATTTTTTTTTAAATCCACATTATAACCAAAGACATTTGCATTTTTCGTTCGTCTTCTCACAGGGCCTGACTCAACATAGAGGCCTACATCAAATGCCTTGATGAGATAGTGCTGCCCTGGATAAAGAGAGTGGCTGCTGGAAGACCCTATTTCTGGAAACAGAACTCTGTACCATGCCACATAAGCAAGAGAACTCAGTCATGTCTGTCAGATAGTTTCTACAACCACATCACTCCTTATATCAGACCACCTAACTACCCAGACTGCAATCCCCTTGATTATTATGTGTGGGGCACAGTTGAGCAATGGACCACCAACACTCCTTGTAACACCAAAGATGAACTGAAGACAAAGATTATAGCAGAATTCACCAAATTAAATGAGGAGACCGTCCAGAAGAGTTGCAGGAGATTCTGAAGTCGTCTGGAGGGTGTGGTTGAAACCAATGGTGATTTTTCCTATTTCATATTTCAAGATATTTTTGTATTTTGGTAAATATATCTGTTAAATGTTATATTTCTTTTTGCATAATTCAGATGGCATTTTATCCATCACACACACTCTCTCTCTATATATATATATAGAGAGAGAGAGAGATGATAAAAATATAATTTTAAGGTATGCTATATTTGTGGATTAAAGTGCTCAATATCAGGGATAGAGCATATTTAAATTAAATCTAAAAGTAAACATTGAGGTCAACACCCGGATGCAACAATTTGTTTCACGTTTAATATATATATATATATATATATATATATATGCTGAAAATACTATGAACTGTTCATGTGAGCAATGATTTAGTTTTAAGGAAATAGAAACGAAAAAGATATTTTACAAAGAATCAGAAAGAAAAAGTTGAAATTACTTGGACACATATTGAAGAAAGAAGGCTTCAAACGAATGTGACCCTCACAGGAGATACTGAAAGAAAGAGAGGCAGACAGAAACATTCAAGATGACAGAACAAGGAGTGGGAGGGATAGTAAAAGAAGAAACATTGCTTACAATTAGAAAGGATAGGAAGTTGTAGAGAGTCATGATCAGTAATGTTATAAAGGTATGGCACAAGAAGTTAAAAAAATGAATGGCTCTACCTTTAATGCAGTATACAGATTTAAAACTTAAATGCCATTAAATCTGGCTAAAATCAAAATTATCAGAATCTCACCACACAACACATTTCTATATACATCTATTTGCATATAATTTATCAGTTTTTTAGTTATAGGTTAATCTGTCTAAAAAGTATACAGAATGTTTCTATCATTCTTTCTAATCTCAGATAGGGAACTTAGTTCATGCAAGACTTTCCTATTAAGTCAATTTTTGGCCACTGACCAAAGCTGTCTTTGGCCAGTTGCCATTATAGAATATGCCTGACTGAAGGCCTCCCCCCAAGGATCTTAGCTAGTTATTATCATACGACATGACACAGCATTGGTCATTATAAGCAAGTAAGAATGGATAATAACTGACCAGTTGGGAAATGGCTACACACCATTTGTACCATTTATTGTTTGCCCATGAAGAGTAATGCAAGAAGCCTTTAGTCATTTCCCAATGTATGGAAGGTTGTAATAGAATGAGTGAATGTCAAGCAGAGGAAGTTATTAACTGGAACACAATTGAACATTGTCAATTAGACATGCACAGACATGGACCCCTGCATCTATGCAAACAATAAGATGAGTACACTGATGAATATGATAGGTGTATCAGTGTATCTGTCAAAATTATTGATAAGCAAGATATCTGCAGAATTTAATCCCATCTGCAAAATATTATGTTCAATGTGAATAAAGGATATTATACATTAACTTTTATGAAGTCATTACACAATAAAGGGATTCAAAATGACTATTTTCATATATCAGAAATAAAGTTCTGTATTTTAACTAAATTCAGATATGAAGAGATGGTCACTAATCATTAAGTATTCCCTACTACATTCCAAACAAATCCACTGATAGAAGACAATGATACTGCTTAACATCCTGAAGAAAACATTTTCTACCAAGTGTTCCAAGAAAAAGGACTCTACCCTTTCCAAAACAGAAACTGTGATCTGGAATTGGAATGAAAGCAATGATGGCATATATCCTGAATAGATATAAATAAAAGTTCAGGATGTGGAATTAGTATATATTAAACACTTCAAATACCTCAGTATATGGATCAGTTATAAAAAATTATTATAGGAGAAAAGGAAATTGAACATAGAATAGGCTGTGCTAGGGTTAGTTTTGCCTAACACTGCAATCTGCTATAAAACCAAAACATTAACCTGAAAACTTTAATCATGTTCTTAAATAGCCTCATCAGATTTAGATATTCATATGAATGTCATTCATGGCACCAAACTTGTTCAGAAACATTTAAACTGTCAGCTGTCATGAACTGGTGCTATAGAATTAAAAACAAAGGACTGTACCAGAAACCACATTACTTGAGAAATACCAACAGCAGCAAAAACTGGAATGAATACCATATATAACTTGAGGAGAAAATAATGTCATTATCAACATCCTAAAATTTCACACTACTTCAAATAAGAAGTTAGGAAGGAAATCCCTATCAATACCGGAAAGAGAAAACAGCTACTAGACTTGAGAAACCTATTTTTCTGAAAAATTGTTTTAAGAGAAAGATTTTATATTACCATTACCATGCCTTCAATGAGCCACTTTGGTAAAAGTTATTTCAAAGTCTATATCTGTCAGTTATGGGTCATGTGTGATACACACTTAGGTAATCATATATCTTTCGATACATGAATGACAAGGCAAATTTTTTCCTGCTGTAGCTTGTCATTTCTTTCTGCAGTAGACCAGTTGCCATCCAAGGCTATAGAACCTGATCTGTCCTGAAATTTACCTATATCTGGGGGGAGAAGAAGAGGATTCATACCTTTCCCAAGGGTATTAGCACGTAAGTGAATGTAATGGATTCGACTGGAATTTGAACTCGGCTCTCCAATTCCTCAATCCAAGCTGCTATCCATTACTCAACCATGCCTCCTCTTCAAAGTCTATATAAAGACTTTAATTAAGTTAAATAAATATTTTATATAGACCAAGTCTATATAAATCATTTTATTAACTTAATTATAGAGTTTTTAAAATGAGTTTGATATAAAATAATTGTTATGAGACACATATTTACCCACTATTCAGAATAAATAAGTGTTGTGTAGAAAGTCTGACTAACCTTCTCTGTACTTATTATTAAAATATGGACTCATTCAGGTGTTATGTGTAGAACATATCTTCATGGAACAGAGGCAAAATGTGGATTGCAAAGGTGTAGTGTTTTTCACATTGAACTACTGTATTCTCAATCCATGTTCTCATGAGATTAAACCATTCTTAACCTTTTGTTCATAATGTCTTCCATACAGTCTTACTAACCAACAACTATGAATGTAATACAAACTTTATAGCAATAATGACAAATATCAAATAAGAAATATTAATTTAGAATATACAAATTCCTAATATATTAAGCCAGCATTCTATTAGAGACCATAGAAGCTGCTGCAAAATAGTCCGAATTGATCCTCTATAGAGGACATGTATACAAAAAAAATGTTTGCCCTGATGATATTTTATCTGAAAAAGAATCACCTTGAAAGCAATCCATCACCTTTGATAAAGAATATTATGGGATTAAAATATTTGCAACAGTAAAAAAAAGGAAAGTGGTGATGAGATAAAAGGAATATCAGTATTAAAAGAGACAAAAATAAGTGCATTTCCAAAAATGCCCAGAACGAGTTTGGTAGGTGCAGCAACACATTTCAAAGAGCTTTGGCAGAAGAAAGATTCATTTATGAAAAAGAAGAAATTTAGAAAAAGAATTAGAGATAAAAACCGTCTTCTGAAAGGAATAAAAAAAAGTGTATTCCACAAGAGAATAAAAGGAAATTGAGATTAAGAAGATTAGACATGAAGAGGAAGAACTGAGAAAGAAATGGCAATAGCATAATTGATAGAGAAAGAATAGTAGGTGGATGAAAAATATAGGTTTCAGGATGTGGGTGATTATGGCTTTCCACAACTTCCTATGTTTGTACGTCTTAGTAAGGTTTATCTTTTTGCAATATCTTCCAATTCCTGTTCTGCGAACCATTTACACAAGCTCATCAGGTAGCTTCTCTATTGTCCCTTTTGCTTTCTCTGTCCTGAGAGTGTCAGATTCTCTGAACCCTCATTCCTCATTATGTGTCTGAGAAATATCAAATGTTTCTTTCTGATTGTAAGTATAAACAGCATTTTTGTTTCAATAAAATTCAATTGGCTTTATGAAATTAGTAAGGATGAATTATGATTGTTAGTTTTTAATAATAAATTCATATTGTACTCTGAGAAAAGTAAGTGAAAAGACTTTGAAGGGAATCTGTTAAAATTTATATCAGTACAGATTTTAATATTTTCGTACACTTAAAATTATTACTATTTTCTTTTTATTCTTTTATGATACAAAATATCTGACTAGACAAGACTGGAATATGACAGGGCAGATGTCATTATATCACTGGCAAACATAGTGACATTTTTCTGGTTATAATTTACGTGCACACATATACACACAAATGCAATAAAGGAACTGAGTTCTCCTCCTTGGTACTTCAGCCACAGGAATTTAAGCATACTACTCTATTAGCAATTAGGTCTCATCATTTTACTAATAAAATAGGTAGATGTAACTGTAAATTCTATTCTAATAGTTTCTTTTTTCATACCACTTGCCTGTAATTCATTGTTTCTCTGCCACGTATAATATTCAAAAATTCAAATTCAGTGTCAATCATCATCATCTGTCTTCTGGAAACCTGTTCTTTTATTGTCCTTTCATTTCACTAAATTCTTTTATTTTCTTTCAATGCCAGTAACCTCCTGCATCTTAGTGTCAATATTGCCTTGTTTTTTTTTGTTTTTTTTGGTGGGGAGGTGGTGAAATGATTATAAAAAAATATTGTTTACTAGAATTGTTTTTCATGTATTTCATTCTTCTTATTTCATATGTCAGCAAATTCAAACCCAGTGAGTAAATTTCTACAATAAAACCACACAGGAGGATTCAAAGTGGATTATTACTATTTTATAACCATTCAGGAGACCTGCACAGATCTGAAAGAAACAGGAGATATTCTAAAATAGGGCACTGCTGTGATTGTATTGTGACTTCATCAAGAAACCCAGAGAAGAAGCAAAAAAAATTGTTTTATTTTTTATTTTTTTCTAGTTTTGTAGCTGATGAATGGTTATGGACATTATTATTTTTTTTTTGTAATTTGAAAGCCTTATTTTTTAAAATGTTTTTTTTCAACTGAATAATTATTTGAGTTCCAAGCCAAGATAAAGGATGTGATTTCTTATTCATTCTAAAATTAAATTTTAATGCTATAAGATTTAATCTCAATGAAATCCATTCATTCCTCTCTAGCCCCCTAAGGGCGTTTCACAAAATTATCTCACAACACTACCATGGAAAATTGACAAAGTAATTTACACACACATGTACATACAAAGGAAAAAAAAAAAGATAGAGAAGAAAATAGACCAATGCAGTTTAAGTCTTTCATTTTGCCTTCAACTTGTTGCCATCATCATCACAAAAACAAGTTAAAAGCATTTTGATTAAATAATGGATTTCAAGGTAAATGAAAAAAAGAAAACCAAAATTTATAAACAATTTCATTAAAAACAAAATAGAAAAGATAATCTAGTGTTACATCCAATCTGTTTTCTGTTCTCTGGTCTTTTCTGATATTGTGCACACCATGAAACTCTAATGTTTCTTGGAAAGAAGAAAGTTAAATTTATTCTGATAGGGTTTTATAGTATACCTTCATAAAATCTCATCACTGATTGAGTAGCAGCTGTTGGATAACGGAACTTTGGATATTGTAAATTATTTCTCTTAATAATAGACTTTTTTAACAACCTCCTACAAAATTAAATTTATCAAAATAAGCAAATCATATGAATGAGGGAAAATATATTTGTTACAATTTACTTAATTTTTCATTAATATTTCTTTCATCTTGATTGCAGTTGCCTTTTCATCATAACTACTCAAAACTGTCAATAAATGATAGTTGGTGAATGTTCCATATGAAAGATGAAGAATAAACACTCAAAGAGACACATACTTATATTCTTTTCTCCTTATATATACTGTTTAATCAATAAATAAAGTGTGTTTTACTCAAACACAAGCATCCACTAAGAATTACATTTAAGTAATAATTGTTAAAGAAAGACAAATTTTATGTAAGATTGCCCAGGTAAAACAAGCTAACTAGATATGGCTTCTGAGATCAACATGACAATATTTTATTATATCATTTTGTTCTTTGTACCAAGTTCACAAGAATCATGACACTAACTTACTAGGATAGAAGAGAAGCTTTTTATAACTAAACTGAGTTAAACAAGCTATTTTTTTCTGTTGAAATTTCAGTTGCTTCATGTTGCAACTATCATGTTGCAACACCAATTGTCATATATTCAACAAATTTAAATGTCAAGCCAGATCAATACCTAGATGGGTGACCACTTGGGAATACCAGGTGCTGCAAGTTTGTTTTTGCATGTGGTGTAATAGATAATGGCTCAGAATTGGGAGCCAGAGAGCTCAGTTCCAATTCCAATTCCAAACGGGTTGTTATCTTCACTTATGTGCAAGTTCTTCTGAGAAAGGTATGAATACAACTCTTTTCCCCCACAGATATGGGTTAATTAGCAACACTTTCACCAATAAATCATCATTATCTTCAAGAAATTCTTAGAATTTACTAATATTTTCTGGTTTTAAATAATCTGCAAAAAGGTTGATAAGCCATAAAA
Organism: Acanthosepion lycidas; assembly: GCA_963932145.1. Lineage (NCBI taxonomy): Eukaryota > Metazoa > Mollusca > Cephalopoda > Sepiida > Sepiidae > Acanthosepion > Acanthosepion lycidas. The sequence goes on along the minus strand of OZ010587.1, from coordinate 49,962,693 downwards.
AAATGAGAAACCATTGCAACTAAGCAAACTGTTATCTAGTGATAAATAAATACTAATTCTTAGTATAAATTTTCAATAGAAACGAACAGTTTGAAATAAAAAAAACTAATAATATGAAGAAAAATAGGACTTTTATTAAACCAATTCATTTTTGTGAATAGGAAAACACTAACAGGAAAAGATCATTTGTATACATTTGGAATGACAAGGGAGGAAAGAAAAAGAAAAACTGAAGAAAACACAATATGCTGTTAGATTCCTTTGAGAAGTATGATAAAATATATACTTTTGCATTACAGTGATATTTAATTGGTATGCAGAAATGAAGATCAAACTAGAAATAGAAAAATTATGTTGAGACTTGATATTTTTTTAATGAGTAATAAGGTGGATAGAAGAGGTTGCAAAAATTCTGGATATTTTATATAATATTATGTTTTGGGTTGTTTAAAGGAGCTGCTTCCATTTTTAGGTGTGAAGATGAAACAAATATATTAAGAGAAGGATTAAAAAAAATTACATTAGAGAATGAAAACATTTTGAATAAATTTTATTTTGTTTATATTCACATTTTTATGAGTTTTGTTATTAAAAAATATATCAGAAAACTGGGGTTACGGTCAGGAATAACATGTAGGCACATTCTACAAGAATGTAGGAGAACAGATCTTTTCATCATAAAAACCATTCCAGATTTCTCTTTCTTTAAAATTCAAAGTGAATTCATTATAATCACTATAGAAACAAAAGCTGACAGAAAAAAGGGGATAATAAATAAATATATTTTTCTTCATTTTTAATAATAAAAAATACTAATGTGAAAGCCTTATTTCATTTACATTAACTCTACTTAAATCTGTTTATTTCTCTCTTTGATTTATTATTTTTGCATTTATATTTTATGCACACCTCATCAGTTTATTTTATCTCATCAGCAAGTGCACACTCCAACAAAGGCACATTTTGGTTATACTTGTAAATATGGTAATGGTAAAATTAAACGTTTCTATACAGGAAACATGTGGCATTTATTGACCAAACAATGTTACTGCAGTCCATATGACATCAGGACAACCTTCAAAAGCTTGACGACACTTTGCAGATATCTCTCCCGAGTAAGACCCCCCATAAAGGAGAACATGACTAAAGACTGTGTGTACGCTATCTCGTGCAGCAAAAAAAAAAGAAAGAAATATAAAGGAGAGACAGGCCGCCCTCTCAAGGTAAGGCTTCAAGAATACCAGAAAGCTGTAACACAAGGGGAAGTAGAAAAATCAGGCGTGGCTGACCACATATGGAGAGAGAAGGGAGATCACCACCCTCTGTGGGATCATGTTGAGATCATAGACAAAGAACACCACTGGAAAATTTGTAAACTTAATTAATCAGCACATATTGCTAGGCCACAAAAATCTCCTGAGCCGACCAAGCATAGAAATAAATACAATATGGGAACCAGTAATAAGGAATGCCAGAGAAAAGCAATAATAACAACAAAGTTGCAATATGAGCTCTGGTAAAAAACATGCAATGATAACAGCAAAAATTGCAATATGAGCACTGATAAAATTGGTTGCTGAAGACATTAGGTTTATAATACCCAGAAATTCATACACAGATGTCCTCAAGGATACATGGCATAGTAAATAAAGGCGTTGGTTAGATCCAGTGACATAACCCAGCTAAGGCAGTGGACAACTTTCAGAGGGAAAATTAACAGGAGATAACATGGCATGTGGAACTAGAACAGTCTACCCCAGTGAGCAAAAGGGTTTGGTTCAACATTCCAACCACCTGAAGAAGGCTAGAGCATACAACGGACGAAACGTTGTGATAAATATGTCGACAAATGATGCGGACAATAGTCCGAATAATGTAAATAATGTACATAATACCTCATCTCAGAAATATAGACAGATAATGTTACTGTCAGTTGAATATTATAAAATCTTTTATTAAAATTATAAATCTTTTTACTAAAAGAATTTCAAGTCCATTAAATGTTAGCGCTCTTTCATGTTACATATGCTACCATTTTTTGTTGTTACTTTTGGAAGTGTTCAAGTGATGTGGTTTTTATTATTTGGTAAAGTTTTTTGTGATTCTGTATTAATTTTTGTCAATATACAGATCCTGATTAAGGATTGTGTTCTTTAAAATTTGTAGGATTAATTCATTTGAAGCCATTTTAATCATTGATCAGGAAACTATATATTCACATGAAAATATATGTTAATTTTTATTCTTTTATATCACCAACAAGAATGAGCAAAGTTAGAATTAGGTCTTGCAGATGATATAATAAGATGAAAAAAACTGACTAACTTTTAAACATCCATTGATCAAAACCTAATCTTATATACAAATTTCAACAAAATCACACAATTGCAAGCAATACCTAGTAAACAGTAGCATAGTGTGAATTGCCAGTGTTTGGAGTAAGACAACTACTGTGGCTAAACCCATTAGCACTTCTTTTCACCAATTCAATTGTGAAATCCCCTCCCAACCAAAGCACATATATTTTTTAAAGAAAATAATGATGTAAATTTATTTTAAATTCCTTATTTTAATTTATTCAATTTTTCAATAATTCTGTTGAAACCTACAATAAAATTTCTCTCATTTGACAATACTGATCTCAGTTTTTCTTGGTTCATTGTAGATCACTGGCATGTTTTGATTAAATTATGTTTTGTAAAAGAGTGATCATTAAAGAGACTCTTAATGTCACAACAATGTCAGTCAAACTCTCTTACAGCCTCCACATGTACACCAACCAAAGCAAGTTTAAAGCTGTCCAGTTAGCAAGCTAACTCAGGTGACAGTATGTTTCATTGACATGAAGCATCTTCTTTCTTGTACTTTCAAATTTAACTCATGTCATCATGAAAGAGCAGGATTTCCATTAAGAGCCAGCAGTTTGCAGACTCTTCAGCTCTTGTTCATCTCATATTGCCTATTTTTAAAAGCCTTAGTAGTATGTCTACTATATGACTGGATCAGGACATTCACAAAGAAGTGAAGAGTAAATAATTTTTTCCAAGTCTGAAATATCTGATGTTTTTATGATGTAAAGTCCACAAAATGAGATATTCAAAATGGCCATCCAGTGGCCAAAAGTAAATAAATAGATAAATAAATGAAAGCTTTTGGGAACAAGTGCCACTTGACCAGAAGTTCTGCTCACAGCTTATATAAACACTCACAATTAGAATTGTGTTCAGATTCATGCCTTTTGATAGAGTACAGGTTTTGCAAGAGAGTTAGAGGCTGCCCATTAGTTAGTTTGAGCACCCATGGGAAAGTTACTGGTCATGCATCATAATGAAGAGATGGGCAGTGGGTTAGTAAGAGAGACTTTACTGTTGTTCATTAAGACACCAGACATTTCAGACTCAGATAACCTCATTTACTATCCACTTCTTTGTGTCCTGAGGCAATCATGTGAAAGATCCTTAGTGTCATAAGGTTTTGAAAAGTAGCCAGTACAAGGTGAACAATAGCTGAAGATACCACTGACTGCTGGTCAAGGGAAGAGCTGATCTGTTAGTCTGTCATGACAGAAGTGGTAGAAGTTGTCCCAAGGCTCACATACCAACAACCTTCCACCCCAGACCATGCACATATTCCTTGAATAAACCACCTAATAAACAGGAATGGAAACAGGATTTGCCGTTTCATTTCTCAACATTACAATATTTTCACCTTTCCATGCCAACATACAGTGAGCTTGTTGTGGATTTGAATCAACCCACAACAAAGAAAAAGGTGAGAAAGTTTTTAAATCTAAAACATTTTTATTCTTGTGTTTTACAACTAAATTTTTCTCAGTGTGTATGAGTGTTAAAGTTCCATGTTCGTAGTTTGTTAGGATGAAAAGAAATGTGATTTCTTTGCATGTATGTGTGAAAAAGAGAGGCAAAGGAGAAAGTGTGGAGGAAAGTGTAATTGTAATTTGTAGCTGAGTGAGGAAGAGTGTAAATCTCATGTAGCTTGGTGAAGAAGAGTACAAATGTCATGCAGCTTGGTGAAGAAGATAGGTGAATGAATAAGGGAATCTCTGTTAAACCATGGTGTCATGAATCTATTGCAGTATGTTGCCTGCTTCTTACTATTTTGTCTTGTCTAGAAGCTTTGCTTAAATACTTGCTTCAAAGGGATTGCAAAGCATGTTTTTTTATTGTCAGCAGGAATGCAACCAATTGGTTGAAAAATGTTACATATTCATTTTCAAACATTAATGTATTAACCAGAAGGATGTGTGAATACCCCAAACACAGAAATCATTTTTTGATGTTTGTCTGTTTTGGTGTTTATTTTCATCTTTGTTCCACAGGTTTTTCTTTGTTTTGGTGTACACTGATGCAAATGATAATGAAGATACAATGTGAAGTGGTTTGTCTGGTTGGTGAAAGATTTCTCTTTTATACTGCTAGTGTGTCCCAGGTAGGATATGCCCTTTGATCAGATATCTGTAAATTTCATATTTAATGAAACACCTGAAAGTGGGTTAATTGGATAAATATTTGCATTTACTGGATGATTATGTGATGGAAGAAGGTATGCTATTTGTGATTTAATCTACATGTGATATTTGCTGAAAGTTAATAATATAAAATAATTAAGTAAAATTAACTAATTTAAAATTAAACAAATAAATAATTTATAATTTTGCAGATTACAAATTATGTGATAGTTGGGAAATTTGCAATAATTGCAAAATTATATGTATAAAATATGATAAAACAAATGTATATGTGTATGTAAGGGGTTTATATGTATATAGAGAGATATTAAATAATAATAAGAAATGAACTGGTTCCAAACTTAAATGTCAAAATTTAATGAAACTTTAATGTTGTAAGTATTTCAAATGTTTGACATTTTGCACCTAGTGTAATGGTTGCTAAAGGGCCTAGTATGCATTATTATTTAGTTATATGGAAGCAGCAGCAATAGTGTTAAAATTATGAGAAAAACTTGTAATGTTCTGTAAAAATATAAAAATAGACATGATCAGATATATACATACAAGATCTGTCTGAAAAGTAATGGGACTAGTGTCACAAACAATTTATTTCAATTCCAAACATGGTTTCTCTTTCAAAGTAATCCCCCTCAAGTCTAGTATACTTTTCCATACTTCTCTGCAATGCATCTATGCACTGCTAGAACAATTCTTCTTGGATACATCTCAACTCCATCATTATGACCCTCTTGATGGCATCAACACCTTCAAAACTGATCTCTTTGGTGATCCTTTGGTGCTTGGACAAAAAGAAAAAGTCACAAAGAACAAGATCAGATGAATAGGGAGGTTGTATCAGTTGTGAATAGGGAGGTTGTATCAGTTGTGAATAGGGAGGTTGTAAGCAGGTGCATTGTTGTGGCGAAGTAGTCATGATTTGCCCTACCACCACAAAAGCATGTGAAAAAAAATGCAATGATTGCAAAATCTAAGATTACAGTTATATACTCCCAAAATATTATGTTATCCTCTTATGCCCATGGCTTACACAGAACATCCAGTCCCATTACTTATCAGACAAACCACATACATGTTTAACTATAATTTTCTGCAAGTCTGCTAAGATGTGACCCTTTAGAGTTAAGGGCTACATACAAGTGTTTACTTCTTTTAGATCCTGCTGGTCTATGAAGCAATATGGTGAATATCTGCTTCCTACTGAGTTTGAAAATCTCCTCAAAGACACCATGTGTCTTTTTATTCATTTCTTTGAGTTTCTTTCAACCTGTTATTGTTTCTGTTTGAAAAGTGGTTTCCTTTTTCTTTTTTTTTTTTGTATTTCTTTGAAATGTATTTTGTTTGTCCATTATTTCTTTGATAGACATATTTGTTGTTTGTTTCTAGTTTTCATTGCATATTTTAAAAATAATAGGATAACACCAATATTAAGGGTGGACCATAATTAGTTGAAACCTGCATACAGTTACACACAGGGTTATCACCCTGGTGTCTCTGCCACTGCTACTGAGATGAAAAAGTTTATTTCTTTTAGCTTTTGTTTATAATTTATATCTGTCAATACTAATAGAGATAAAATTATAAAAGTACATTTATATTTAATACCTTACAGAAAGTGCAAAATGAATTTCATTTGCTTACCTGAGGAAGTAAAAAATAAATTCTTGTTATTTCAATAAACATACTATTCATTGCATGATTTCATTACCTTACATACACTTTGTCAGATTTTACTATGCAAGCCAATGTTTTCACAATTAAAATTGGTAGTAATGAACTTATATTGCTAAGATATATACTTATGATAAATGAATCATAGAAATGTCAAGTTATATCTGTTGTTATTAAAAATATCTACAGTAATTTACTTAGTGGTATGAAATTGTATGATGCAACTTGAGGATTGTATAGTAGTATAATGTTATTGATATTTGCTTTTAGTTTCAATTACATAAAGATTGTCATGGGTCATAAGAAAGATATGGATTCAAAAGAGAAACTGTAGAACAATCACGCGGTCAAGATAAACACTCAGTTGTGGAACAAGCTGAGTGAATAATAACTCAACCTTGAGAAAGAGAGCTATTTATGGTGCCATGGAGCATCTCATTGTGCTAAAGTGGGATAGTCCATTGCTTGGGCTGTGATTGGCTGCTGGTACATGAGTGGAGGTATTTCTGTATAAATACCAGCTTGATTCACCAGTTAGTTTGCAGGGTTTGTATTGAGTTACAACCTGCTTTATTTTTGTCTGCCAGCTGGATGCTAGCTGGGACCCTTACGCCGGTAAGTGCTGTTTATTGTATTGTTATTCTACAGAAACAATATATTATAAAGACAATTGATTGGAAAAACAAATTTGGAAAATGTGAAAAAATTAAACAGAGATCAGAGAGAAATCAAAAAGAAGCTGTAAATATTTACAAGACAATAAGATGAAAAATCTGATTTTCAGAATTTTGCAAAGAGATTTGAGAAAATTAAAATTGTAATAAGTAAGAAAAATGAATTAATACACATGAAAATATTTGAAGCAGCCAGTCAATGTAAATATAGGTAAAATTTGTAAAATGTTAAGAACTTTGGCTAAAGCTCTGAGTTCAACTGAACAATCACTTAAGTAAACACCACAAAGAAAAATGTATAAGTTGAGTGAAGAAGTGCATGAAAATTGACTTTTCAAAAGTAATTTTTCATGATGAATGTAGAGCTATATTGGAGGAACCTGACAACAGGAGTAGAGATTGATTCCTTCATGGAAATAATTAACAAACATGATTCAAAAGATAACAAAGTGAAAGTAAATTAATACTTCTGGCTAGTATCACAGTTAATGAAATTATAAGTACCTTAAAATTGATCAAGACATAAGTAAATTGTTCAAGACATAAGTAGAGAATTACCATAAGAGTTTGAACAATGTTTTTACATAATACATCTCACAACCAAAAAGTTCTCATTGAAATAATATATATATTCATGCAAGGCAATGCTCCTCCTTTTTCTGCAAAGCTGACTAATAATTTAGTATCAGTATTTTTCATAAGGATATATATTATAAACTGGAACTCGCACAATATATTTCTTATATAATTATGAATACATCAAGAAAATTTAACAGCATTAGTTTTTTAATATCAATTTTATTTTGAAACATCCATGTGCATAATAATTACAATTCATATATATCAATGTTTTTGTACATCAAACCATATAATAATTGTCAATGTGCATTTATTTATATATTTCCTGTCCCATCTATAGTAGGAAGGGAGTTAAATCAATTTAAGTTAGTAAATTTATGATTATTTTCCTTAGTCATTTTAATAATCTATATATATTTATCTGCATTTAAAACTAGTTCCCAATCAAAATGAACTGTTTATTTAATCAGTTCCTTTACTCTTATATTTCTTAGATTGCAATCTTATTTGTTAAAGCATGCCATGTGAGGCACTCAGATACTTTTGTCTATTAAGTGATTGTCTTGCTTCAACTAGGCTTTGTCATCATTGTTTTTGTCATTCTGTTACTTATGTTTTTCTTCCAAGAGATATTTCCATTTCATTGTTATATTAAACATATCAAATTTTTAACATGAAAAGGTAAAGAGCAAAAAGGGATTTATATAATACCAGTAGTAATCAATGAATCATAGAAACCATTGGATATCTAAAAATATAAAAGAAATGGAATTATTAAATGGTTCATTTATTTTAGTTATGAGTTCTTTATCTCCATTTTATTGAATCTCAATACATTGTTTCAAGACCTTTTTTATTGCATCCCAATATTAAAATTTTCTAACAATTGCTGTCATTTTGACAGCACAGTTACACTAGTTTAAAATAGATAAGTTTTGAAAGTAAAGAACTATTACAGTTACATCATTATGGAAAGGTATTTATCTATATATCATTGTAGATATTGTAAGTGAATATCCAACCTGATTATTTTAAGCATAGAATGTCTGTGTAGCTCTAAGTATTAATCCAGTTTGCAGTAAGGACAACCATGATATCTATTCTTGGTGGGAATATGCAAAGATCTCTAACAACCATATGAGATTTTAAATATTTGAATAAAAGTGTAGCCAAGAATCATTTGCAACAATGAGTTCTCACAATTTGAATTATTTTTGAATGCTTTTATTAATCAATTTACTATTTAATTTTAAAATTTATTTTCCCTTCTATTACATTTTCGGCAGTTAAATAAACTCTTTAATACAACCATTATAACCTGTATCTAAAAATGATTATTATGCTAAACTTACACAAGTGAACAAAAAACCTTCAATCAATGAATTTTATTACAGCGTTAAAAAATATATATACTTAGTGAATATATAGACTATAAAAAAATTAGTATTGTTAGTGTCTGCTTGTGTCAAATGTTTGATCATTATTAGTTTCCTGGAAAAAAATTATACAAGGCTATACAAATGAATATAAATTGTTTAATATATGTTTACTGTTGCAAACCCATTTTTAGACTCATACAAATTCAACCAAGAGAGACAAGATATTTATTCTTTACTGAAATGGTATTTGTGTCAGTTGGCATATCACCTGACAGAATGAAAATCAAGATTTGTCAAAGGGCAGAAAAACTTCTTATAGGAGACAATAAGGCTAGGGTTGGATCTCAAGCTTTGAAAAACAACCATCCTAGAGATAGTGTCTTGAAAAAATACTTTGTGTACTTGAACTACCATGAGTGGCTAAATTGGGCACCAGGAAGAACATCCAGCATTGTAAAACCTTGCCTTGAATCATTATGACAAATCCTTTGTCAAGCAAGACTCACCTTGTTTTGTATGAGCATAATCATAGTTCTACCTCAACAAAGAAAACATGGTTATGTATGTATGTATGTATGTATGTTTGTATAACAGTATTAATAGAATATTGCAAATTTTCAAATAAACAAGTGGATAGCTTATGGCACATTTTTTGTGTTCACAACAAGTCCATAGTCATAAAACTAATCAAAACTTGATTAAAATTAATAGTCAGATATAAATTCCACTTCGGTATAATAAAATATTAGACAGGTTTAAATCCACTGGACATAATCATTGGAAATACTTTTAAGTCTTTTGTTCTGTACTGTGAAATGTAAAATACCATGTTATGGATTCCGTGAAAATTTCTGTTTCCTAAAGTAACAGATTGTGCTGAAAAATTCTAGCAGAAAAGCTCACACCTAAAGGTTCCACAGAACATTCACTACTTTGGAAGAAGTCTTTCAAAATGTCTTTGTAGGCAACTTAATCTTGTTGACCCTTTTCACTGGTCATTTAATCTTTTCAGTCCAGTCTGGTTATGATTTGTGGCTGACCTTTGCTGCATGGACAAGCCCCACTTTCTTAGTTAATGGTCCAAAGCATTGAATCTGTCTTCTTGCATTTGATATGGCAGCTTAGATGTACTCGACATTTATATCTGGTCAATGAAAGAATGATTCAAGCACATTTTCCATTAGATATTTCCAACTTTGAGAGTCTTTCAATTATCTGATTACTGTTTAATACTGAAGTGCTATTAAGGACAAGTGACAAGGGAAATACTCTTTCCTATCCCTATCCATTGGCATACCAATATACAGTCACATCCCTATTCCACTGTATCCTATGATTTCAGAATGATTCAGGTACCAAGTGACTACCAGTTATCTCCTCAGTCTTTAATGTTAAAGCATCATCAAGCACAAGAAAAATTATATATTTAGCTCCTACAGTAACATCTATAATCTACCAAAATTTGTGAATCAAGTATTAAGAGACTTAATCTTATTTCATTAATGCTACCATTATTAAGTAATTCTATCCTTTATTCTAGCCATTGGTACACCATTATTGAGCTTTCCACATCTTTTCCTATGTGCTGTGTCCCTTCAAAATGTTGCCAATCATGGCTCTCTATAACTATCTACCATTTGTAGCCCTTGGTAAAGTTGGTCTTTTTACTATATCTCCTAATCCATGTTCTGCCAACCATTCACATAAGCTCATTAGATAGGTCATGTACTGGTTTCCTTTGTCTCTCTTGCCTTCAATATATCCTGTCAGTGTCAAATTTTCCAAGCCCACTTTCCTCATTATGTGCCTAAGAAATCTCAACTATCTCTTTCTCATGTTAGTTATAAATGTCATTCTCGTTACCATTTTCTCTTAAACTTCATTGTTAATCACATTGTCAGTATTTTTACCATTCTTCTGTAGAACAACTATGTTGCCTTAAGTTTCTACTCTATCTGTGATGAGATGGCCCAGCATTCACTGTCATATAGGAGGACCAATATTACATAACAGTTCAATACATATTTCTTTATTTGCATTGAAATTTTCATGTTTCTCACTACTTTACTTAGCTTCTGAAGGCACTTTCACTATTTCAATCTATTTTCAGAATTCGGCGTTGCATTTTACTTCTTTTATTATCTCATTACCTAGATATGTCAATTTTTGCACTTGTTTATTTTGGTTTCTCCATTTTGTAATTTGTATATTGTGCTGTTCCTTTTGCTGGCAACCATACATTCTATCTTCTTACAATTGATGTTTAGTCCTTTCTTCTTGCTTTCCTTTACTACCTTCTGTAGGAGTTTCTATAGTTTCCTTTCTTTGTTTGCAATCAGCATTGTCATCTGCATATCTAATATTGTTAAAATTCTAATTCTCTCAGGATTGCTTCACTGAAAGTCATTAATGATAAGGACAAAGTAAATTTTATTTCCTTTCTCAGGTTTCTGGAAAAATTAGAATCTATTACTTATTGGTACAGGTGATCTTAATAGGATTTAAATAATCTCATAATAATATTGAGTCTAACATTGAAGTATGATTAAGAATATATTCTAAAGCATGCTCTTCAATCCTAATACTACACAATTGCTTTCTTATCATAGTTTTGCATAAAATTCAGATATCTTAAAGATCCATCTTTACATTATTTGCAAATAAATAATAAAAAAAATGTTATTCAATTTTTTACACAACCTATATATTAGCTTCGTATTTCTATATTTATCAACTTTATTCTTCAAAAATAAACTATTACATTTTATTCAATTATATATTCACCATTATTCACAATGCCTTGTTGACACTTATTATCAATGCTGCTTGAGTAAAATTTTGCATGTTTTGATGTGAAAAATTTTCAATAATCTCTTCAATGTAGTTGTAATTAGAGACAGTTTTTCCATTGAAACATTGAAAAAAACAATCAGTTAGTGCAAGATCATGTAAATATGATGGATAGAGAACAGACTAACTGAATTTCAAAATGTTTTTCTGTATTGTCATGAAGAACAACAATTTTACTATTGACAAGTGCAGGGCACTTTTAGACCAAACTTTTATGAACTTGTTGCAGCTTCTGGACATAAAAATGTGCATTTAGTGTTTCATTGCTTTTTAATAACTCAAAAAGAATAATGCTACAATGAATCCAACACACATGCAATACTAACTTTTTCTATGAAATTCAGCTTTTATGGTTGATCGTAAAGATTTATCCTTATCAATTCACTGCCCTGTGAGTTGACCATTATCGTATGTTACTGTACTCCAAATCTATTCTTACTAACTACATATAATTGGTTTCCAAACAAAAGGAAATTATTTATGACTTATATTGCAAACCATTTCCTATTCCAAGATGTGATATCACTACACTTTTTTTCTGCTGTCTTGAAAGCAAAAGATTTTATTTTTTCCCTTTCTTCATTTGACATGTTCACATCAAGTTACATCTCTAAATAAAATCTCTATTTCAACTATAATTCCATAATTGTTATTTTACTTACTTTCACAGAATTATGAACCTTTAGACAACCATAAAACATTGTCTTCATAATATAACCATGACCAAATGATAATATCTATTTTAACTCATTTTACTTTCTCAATGCATGTAAAAACTTCCAGCCCAATGATCTTATCTATCAACTATTTTCATGGACTATAACCAAAGTTTGTATCTATTTTGTTTATACTGGGACACACCCAACCCATTGGTACCAATTTTCTTCTTCTGTTTTAGCCTTGTCATCATACCAAATGGTCATGGTGACATCTGTGAATATTTTGATTTACCGATCTTTACCTTATACTATTATTGTATTTGTTTTTTTTTAATTCTAGTATCATCCATTTATCCAATAATAGTTTTATGTAGAAACACGAGCTATAAAAGACAAATAACAGGAGGAATTCCTTCTCCAGTCTCTCTTATTTTTAATGTTCATCCCTACTAGTTACCATCATATCTTTTCTTATCCTCCACCAACATGGATTATCTCTTGATCTTATTTCTAGAATAAAGATGATTTAGATAAGTAGGAACTTCTTTGTAATCTGAACAATTAGTGAACCCTTGTTCTGCCTAATAAAATTTGTTTTATAACTGTACTTGATATCAAGAGTTCTTAGCTAGAAAAACATTTACTATTTGCCATTTTACTATTTTGAGAGTGACGATGTGTTAAAGAATGTTTTTATGATTATTATGTTCTTTTATGTGCTGTGTCTCCTTCAAGGTGATGTAAGCAATCATAGATATACACAACTCCCTGTCCTTTTTTCATAGATATACACAACTCCCTGTCCTTTTTAGCTGTAAGTAATGTCTGTCTTTTTACTATTTCTCACTGTTTCACTCTTACATTCAGTATGTCCTGTGAGTGTCAAATTCTCCAAGCTCTCTTACCTCATTATGTGTCCCAGAAATTTCAACTGCCTCTATCTGATTTGAAGCATAACAAATATTATATAGAATCAGTTGCTAGGTTTAGAAGGAACCAAAAACCCAATCCTAAACAGGAAACAAGGGATTAACCTCTACTTCTGTTCAAAAGACAATGGAAAAGTCTGAACCAGGCGAATGGAAAATACTAAAAATTTAATCATAGAACAATATCTACATAAAATACTAATTAGTTGTTCAGAAAAAAGATTCAAGAATTTATCCATCGTTTTTTATCATTTTTTTGCTACAAATTACTCTTCTTTATAGCCATGAATTTTCATTAAGCTTTTTCACTGTCGCATAAAATATGTTTAATTATGCAGAACATTTTAAGCTATTTCAATTTTTGCTCTGAGTGACCTCTTCATAGCAATAGAAAAGTTGAAAATTATTTTTGCAAATAAGTCTACAGTTTAATTCTTTACACTGAATTTTCCAAATAGAAAAACTGAAATGACTAAATATTATTACTGATTACTTATTTTTCCATTTTATACTTTGTCTTACTTTTTGACAAAGTCATCACATACTCAAAGTCATACCAGTTTTAATGTCATGAAGAGTTTCTTTTATATTTTTTTGAACTAACTTGCATTTCACAAGATTATCTGAAAATTATGTTGACAAAATAAAATCGCATGAAAACTATTAAAATATATTAAACTTATTCAAAAACTTAGAATTAAGCAATACTAAAGTTTTCTATTTACAAACATATCATTGCATCCAGGGCCAGTTTAAGTTAGTACAGGGCCAGTAGAATATATTATTAAGGGATCCTAAATTCAAAAATACATATAAATATTAAATCTAAAATTATTTACTAGACTGAAGGAGATTATATTATTTACTCTATAGATAGAGCTTATAAAACAAGGAAATATTTAACTTCTATTAACATAATAAACAAACTTATAAAAATATGACACAAATGATTCTTACAAGAGATTTTTGTAGATTTAATGGCCTTGATATAATGTTAACTGAAATTACAAATAATCAAAGATGCAGCTCCTCTGACTTCTGAACATTAACATTGATAGATCATAAGATGCCAGTTTCATGAGACAGCTTAAAAGTATTTATGGCAGGGCCTGCAACATTTGGTACTAAGTTAATCTGGCACTGATTGTACCTGTAAACAAAGATTTAACAAGAAATAACTGTTTTTTTTTCTTTTACAAAATCAACTTGAAAATGCGAAAGCAATTTGACAGTATATTGCTACTCATTTCAATCAACTCTAAAATCAGTTTTATGTCAGAAATTTAATGACTAGTGACCATGCCTCAGAGAAAATTTCACATTTTAATTTCACAGATTAATAAAAAACTTTCTTTATCATAATTCTGGTAAATGTTGTGTACATCAGTTTTATGCTTTCAAATGTTTGCTGCTTAAGTATTTACACATTATGCATTTTTAATTTACATGTTTTTGTTTTATCTTGTACACTTGGTATTTATTTTAAAATAAAAGTTTTTGAATAGAACTTTATATGATTTTTATTGTTTTGTGGATGTGTGTAGGATCTTAATTTTTGGTGTTCCTTTCTTTTATCTGTTTTTTTATAACTAAAGTTATGCATGGAGCCTCCCAGATTTTAGGTAGTTTTCAGTCACAAATTAGTTGTCTCTTGTCCCACAAACTTCCAGCATTTTTCAGCTGGGTTCAGTCTTTTCTTCTTCTCTTTTATTTGAGGGTTGCCTTCTTGTTAGTTGAGAGAAGTATAATAAGAGAAATTTAAAGAAATAAGAGTTTTAAAGCAAAGTCCAAAATTCTATATTTTAATTTGAATTGTTTTTATTTTTTGTTTAGATATTTTATTTTCATATTTCATTTTTATTGGGACTTGCTCTAGCTTTACTGATTGAAGCATATTGACACTGGAATTGCATACTTGTTATAAAGATGAGACTGGTTGTTAAATAAATAAACTGTATATAAAAACTTTGAAGAATCTTGAAATAATATCAAAAGATTGTAACTTGGTATAAACTTTCCTTCAATCAATTTCAATGGAAATTTTTAAAAATCTATAATAAGTCATCAGTTTCAAAATTAAAAACTTAAAATTAGGTTCACCAGATTTTTAGCACTCTAACAAATATAACTTGTCCAAATATATCTCGAATAATTCTGAGCTATATTCACCAGAATATTTTACTCTTTAAATCAAGTTAAAATAACTGATCAAATGTTGTTTCAGTACATTATACAGGATGAATCTAAATCTTTAAAAACAACATATTTGAAGTAGGTCCTTCAACTGAACTATTAGGTTGGTGCAAAAACAATGTCGTTTTTTGACGTTAAAAAATACGTCAAAAAACGACATTATTTTTGCACCAACCTAATAATATGATATGAAACTACTGTCTTCACTTGAAACATCAACCATATTACCATCCACATATACCAGTGCTACTAAATTCCCACAAGATCTTATTGCATCAATTTCACCCTTGGTTGTCCCAGTATAAAAGAAAAAAATAAATACCCCTTCTTCTTGCCATTTTTTTTTCTTTGTCATTCTCATTCTCCTGGACAATGGAATGGAAAATTATTACATTTGTGTCACTCAGTATACAAATAGGTTTTAGGGATATTACCACTTTGATAAATATGTGGGAATAGCAAATGCTATATCCATTGTTGTTTTCTTAGATGTTCTGCAACTGGAAAAATGACTGTGCTTATCCTTTGTCAGTAATGCTGTTTTCATAAACCATAGTGATTTTGACAGGCCTCTTTCTTCAGAATAAAATCTATTACCAGGCTATAAGGATCCTCCTGATACCATTATGCATTATTAAAGTTTTTTGCTTATCCAAATGATAGCTGTCATGTTCTCATATCAAAGTATTTTTTAATTCAAGAAATGCAAAATTATGAATAATCCTTCTCAGACAAGGAGGAAGTTCCAAAAGAAATTGTTTTCAGTTCATTTCAGAAGAATATTACAAGAAATATGATCATAGCTTTTGACTTGCTTAAATCATCATGAAGGTATGTAGAGACGATTGGTGAGTTTTGTAGAACTAGTGAGTGGTGTGACACGATCAAGGTGTGATATGATTTTCTTGTCATTTTATATACATTTGAGGATGCAGACTCTTAAATTAATTGCTTTTATTAACTGATGGTACTTTTTGTTGTATTTGATTTTGCTATTATTTTGGTATTATCTGTGAGTAGCTGTCTAATGTTACTCTTATACTGCTTATTCATGTGCTGTCTGATATCACCCAGGTTCAATAGGTGGTAGGTGAGTCTCCATGAGAGGGTGTTTGTGGTATATCCTATGTAAGATGTTTTTGTTTTTATTTACAGAGAAACATTCTCTAAGTGGGAAAGTATATTCATAGACAACACATTTTTATATGGTGGGGGGAGGTGAAAGTTTGAGATATATTATTTTTAATCACTAATTTCACCCTTGTATGAGAAGGATTATTTGTAATTTAGAATAGTTGATCCTTTATATATATATATATATGTGTGTGTGTGCATGTGCATTTGCATAGTTTACATGCCCTAAAAACACAATGTGAAGTGTTGCACAAATATGTTCTATTCAGATTAAATTATACAGTGCTTTGTTTATAAATTTATCTCTATACTGACTTCCTTTCATAGTTAAGTACATGCTAGCATATTAAGGAATGCATTTATATATCACCTTGATCTCCTGGACTAACCAGAGTGTTGGGTGCTAATTCAGGACTCATAGACACAACGATTTGCTGATTTAGCCATTATATGTTACCACACTATAAACTATAATAAAGATATTGTGCCAAATTCAAAGATGTCCTTCTAGACTGATTGCTAAGCAAAGCTAGAAAGTCCAGTTTACTCTGCTATTGAACTCATAATGACAGAGAAAAGATAGATTCATACTGTTTTCCATGGCTTTTTGTGCAAAAATGAATGCAATAACCTCTGCTAAAAATTGAACTCAGTGTGCTGAATCTACTTTCTGCATTGACAACTACTATGTTATACTGAAACACTATGCCCCATTCTGTTTTTGTATATACACAAATCCCATTACCATCAATCAAATTTTATATTGCTTATCAAAAAGCAATTCAATATAGCTGTGAATTAAAAAGTTTTCTTTAATACCTTAATTAATAAGTAATATAGAAAAATGTTTTAACAAACAATACAACTTTCATGGATCTGGTAAAAAAATAAGGTCTCAATTAATCCAATGACAGTAAATAAGAGATGGTAGAATGTTTCCTTTAATATATATCTAAGTGTGAGCTATGATTGGCAGTACAACACTAACTAAAAGTGTTTCAATTCTGGTGTCTTTTGTTATTTTATTGTAGACTTTAGAAACTTTTAGTTTGCCATCTTTCATCCAGTGCAGTTTTAGACACTTCAAGCCAAAAAATGCAAAACCAGCATCTTTTCAATTTCTGAACTAATAACAATATTCAATGTAATAAATATAATGATAAAATATGAAATTTACTGAGGACCTAAAGACATTCACAATACAAAGAATTTTGATAATAATTATGCCTACTGGTACAAGATTTGGCAGTGGAATAATATATACTTTTAAGGCAAGCAGATGCCTTGCTGATGAAAGTGTGCAGATGATTTGAGGACAACGAAGTGTAAAGCTCAGATCAAACAGAATAATTTCAGTTCTAATAATCTAAAATCATCACCAGAAGGACATTTTGGGAAGATGCCAGGTTTGAAACTCAAGAAAATGCTAAAAATTGGTTATAGACTTTCTTGATTAGCAACAGTCATGTTTTTTTTAATTTTATTTTTTTTTTGTTTTTTGTTTTACACACATATATTTATGCATGCATATGCACACATATACATCATTGTAAGTGTTATTTTTTTTCTATCAACTTCAGGTACACAATTATTCATGGAATTTTTAAGTCTGTTTCTTGAAAAAGACACCCACTACTACCTTTATTAGCATGGTCTGCATTCTTAAGAGATTTCCAGTAGCATATTTATCCCATCATGCCTCATTTCCCTCTTACCTTCTGGAAAACAAATTTGCAGTTTTTGCTTGGTGATTAGAATAGTGAATGAATAGCAAAAAATTCTTAAGCTTCCTCATGTTTGTCTTATATTACAATTTCTATTAATTTTATTGGCTTTTTTTTTATATAAAGCTTCATTCAGAGAGGGCATCGATAAGTTATTTGCTGATAAAGTTCTTAGATAAATTTTGATCTGAAATTTTCACTGTATAATGTTTGATCTATACAATTGATTGAGAAGCATTCAGTTAACTGCATTGACAAGGAAGGAGTTTATATTGAAAAATAAGTATTTGTTGTGCAAAATAAACCTGAGAAGAGTTAAATTCATACTTGTTTCATTACATGAAAATGAATCCCATTAAGTACAACTGTAAATTGGAACATGTTTACACTTATTGAATGTGCAGGTAATCTAATGGTTAGCAACTTGGAAAGAGAAATTGGTGAGAGTTCAAATTTGTCACATTCACTAAATACCATTTCGAAAGGCATATATCCATCTCTTCTCCTAACAACTATGGGTTAGATAGTAGGGCTGACTGGGCTCTTTTGTCTTGAAGTGGAAAGCAAACTACAAGAAAGAAATCACTGAATTCAAAATGAGCCTGAAGAGGGACAGGGTATATCAGGCTATCTTTCCCTAGATACATCTCTACTGCTATAGCTGCAGTCATACATGTGATATTCCTATGACCCTAATGAGTTACAAGGAAGCATAGAGTGATTTGACTACAGTTATTGTTACATTTCATTGTCTCAACTCCTAACTGTTATCAAAAGCTTTTGAATATTGCTGCTATATCTGATATGGTGCTCCTAATATATATCTCAAGACTCTTGACAAAATTCAAAGGGCTTATAATGAAAATGATCCTGATCTGGTATCTCAATTTCAGTCTCTCTCTCTCACCAATGTAACATTTCTTCCCACTGTCTTTTCTACAAATATTCTCATGGCAATTGTCCTGATGTGCTTTTCTCCTTCGTGACTCAATTGTATGAATTTAAACATTGGCACTAAGGTCTCACCATTTTACTGTTGAACTAGCTAGATGCATCTGTAATTTCTATTCTAATCTATCTTCTGATTTCTTATTCCTGTGCCACCTACAATCTTCAAAAATATAAATACAACACCAGTCACCATTTTCTGGCTTCTTGAATACTGTTCTTTTTCTTGTCCTTTCTCTTCATTTCTCCTCACTAAGGTTTTCTCAATCTCTTTCACTCCCAGTAACCACTTGTGTCATTATTACCTTCTTTGGGGTGAAATGGTTAACAAAAATTGTTTTGTAAATCTTTCATCATAGAAACTATCAAAATGTGTAAATAATCTATCAAAGTGTTACAAACTTTTCCCACAAGTCTTTCACTCATCTTTACAGGAATTTTCCCTTTCCTAATTTTCTCTTGAAGCAAAGAATTGTTTTTGATAGATACATTTTCTCTTATGAAGGGACCAAATATTCACTGACAACAGGCTAATGTTCTCAGCTAACATGAAGTGGAAAGAATCCATTGCTCAGTTAGCTGATTCACTGTGTCAGGCAAGACAATTTTTCTCTCAAGAATCTTTCTTATATGTCTATAAGTCTACCATTCATCCATGCATAGAACATTGTAGCCACATATGGTCTGGTGCCCCTGAGCTCATTATTCAAAGAATAATCAGTAATATTATCAATCCTGATCTGGCAGCTCAGCTTCAGTTACTTACCCACTGCCGTAAGGCTGCCTCTCTGTGTCTTTCCAATAAATACTTGCTTGGATGAACTCTTTGCTATGGTACCTAAACTTTTTGAATTTAAGTGCAATACTAAACTCATATGAAGTTGAGCTGCCTAGATGTAGCCATAAATTCTATGCAAACAGTTTCTTTTGTTGCACTTCTCATTTGTGGAAATCCCTTCTGGCTCCATGCTTTCCAGCCAACTTTAATTTTCAAAAATTTAAATGCAATGTTAATGATTATCTACTATCCTCCTGATTACTCTTTTCTCTTCCTGCTCATTATTAATGTTTCTGTTCCTAATTCTTCCACATTTAGTAACCCCTACAGTCTTAGTTGCTTTACTACCTTGCTTGGGGTTAAATTGATTAAAAAAATATGTATTTGAAAGTTTAGAAAAACTAAACGTCTTCATTATTATAGACAAATCTTTTTTGTTTCTTCATTGCATCAAAATGAACACACTATTTAAGAAATAAGAAAAAATTGTTTATGTACACACTGATTATCTTCAATATTATTTTTAAACAACTAATATTTTTATGAATATAATTGGATCAATTAAAAGTATCAGAGTCTATTTATATCTATACAAACCCATATCTGTTTTTTTTTTGTCTCTAGGTACTTGCATGCATAGAGATATAGCACCAAAATTATATACCAAGTCATAAATAATTCCTGTTTTTGTTAAATGAATACTGGTGGCTGTTCCCAAATCCATTACCTTTAAAATATATAAATAAAACTGAATGGTTTTTTAAATTTTGACATCAAAATGGCTCATACCTTGACATGAACTCAGTCTCTATTGACAGAAAATCAGTGTTTTTTATCATGTAAAGCTGATGTTTATATTCTTTTGGAATCAAGAACAGATTGTTATAGGTTATTTAATAGTCATTACTATCAGGTTGAGTCATAAATAATGTACACTTTTTTTATCAAATTTTTTATTAAAAGAATAAAGTACATTTTATTCAGTTATATATTTACCATTATTTGCAATAACTTGTTTCCCCTTATCAGGCAGATCTTATGTATCCTTTGAGTAAACTTCTGCAGGTTTACATCTGAAAATTTTTGACAATCCTTTGAATCTGGTTTTCAGTAGAAAAGCTTTTCTACATCAAAGTGATTTACAGCAATAAAAAAGGTAATGCAATTGGAAAGTACAAGGTCAAGTCAATATGGTGGGTGGGGTAGAATAAACTCCCTGAGTGCTAAACTTTTTTCTTGTGTTATTCTTGCTATATACAGTGTAACTCGGATATAAGATAAACCCGGTTATAAGAGAGATTTTCTTTGGTCCCAAATTAGAGCCATACTTACCTAAACAAAATAGACCAAACCCGGATATAAGAGACTTCTTCTCCGGTCCCGACAACTCTCTTATATACGGGTTACACTGTATGACCTTGCATATTTCCTATTGACAAGCACAAGGTTTTTTTCAACGAAATATTTATGAACATGTTGCAACCACTGAACTTATAAATGTGCATTTAGTGTTTCTGTGCATTTTAAGAACTTTAAATGAATAATACCCTGATATTCCCACTACACATACAATATTACCTTTCTTCCATCTTTTAGGATCAGTTGTGGAGATTTATCCTTGTCAATCTATTGCCTTTTGCATTGAACATTGTTGCATATAACCCACTTTTTATCACCTGTTATGATGTATTTTAGGAATGGTTAGTGAGGATGATACATTCATCATTACAATTGGTTCCATAATACGGAAATTACTTTTGACTCAAGCTATTATATTATATTTCCTCTTCAGATACATGCACAAAAGTCTGGTAAATATGAAATGATGCTTTTTAGGCCAATTTTTATAAATGAAGCATTTTATAAAGAAGCATTTAGAAAAAAAATCTGAAGCTGTATATTCTTGTTAGAATTTGGAAAGTGGGTCAGGCTAAGAAATTTTCAATAACATCTCATATATATATATATATATATATATATATATATATATATATATATATGCTAGAGTAACACAAATATTGAAATATTTGTTAAAACTGAAAGTATTAAAAGTGCTCAATACAAAGTCAGTAGACCAGACTTGCAGAGCTGTTTCATCTTTTTACCCCCCCCCACACACACACAAAGTGCTTAAGTTTTTGAACTCCGTGTAGTTGATTTGCTGAACAAACCATCTGAGGAGACTGTAGAGATCGAAACTGCTGTAGTATGCTCTGGTCAGCTTTCATTGTTTTTAAATATATATATATATATATATATATATATATATATATATATATATATGTCTATATTTATAGCCATATAGAACATATACATATTTATCAAGCATAGACAGACATCTCTGTCTTGTATAAACTGATATATATATATATATATATATATATATATATATATATACCTATTTTGACATAGATACGCAAGATTATATGTACATATATAATTTTATCCAATTACTTCTCTATGTTCTTGTTAGAATATTGCTGGAAACAAGACAACTCTAATGATAAATGAAAAAGTGTGACAGATATGATAATAAACTGGCTACAGCTTCCTTCTAGAAAAGCCCGAAACTAATTCACTGTCAAGTGATTTCTACAAATAAGTGATAGAAAAAAGTGGTAGTTATTATTTGGCAAAGATCTGCCTCTGACTTATTGACATGATACCAACAACCTCAACACACTTTGATTCCATTAGTATTTGATATATAAAGCAGACTTTGAGAAACAAGATGAAGGACAAAAATGAAAGATGATGATGACGCAAAGCAAATAGCAATAAAACAGGTGCCTTTGCATTGGCAAAATCACTGATAAACAACAATTACACTGCTTCTTAATCTTATTTTTATAAATGAACAAAATATTTAATAACAACATTGTGTACTATGGCTATGTTTAGGAAAGCAGGGACCTTATAACCATTTAATTTCGGATTTAATCAGTTTTATTCTATGACCATGTTTATGATTTTTGCCAAGTCTCTGACTGCAACAAATGCAAGTTAACAAAACATATAATAGGAGACATACAGAAGCGAAAATAATTTCTCATTAAAAATGTAAATGATACCAATTTTTACTTTCTTAAAAATAGCCTCAGTACTGGTTAGATTTCAGTGTGCAAAGAAAAAGATGAGATTATTAAAATAAAGAATTGAAGAGGAAGGGCCCTTATTTTTAGATAAAACATACAAGTAAAAAAACAAAATAACTAAATATACCTTAATTTCAAAACATGTTTAAATTTTTTTAAAATGCCTAAAATATTTTAATAAGTTTAGCAATAAAATTATATCAGAAATTTTATAGTTTAATTCATTTTATTTCATTTTAATTCAATTCATAGATATCTGAAGAATTTTCCTCCTCTTCTTTTATGTACCATCACTCTTCAGGATGTGGCTGATTAGGTCGGTTACTGTTTCCCTTTTGTCATCATTATGTCATGTAAGTGTCAAATTCTCCAAGTCCTCTTTCCTCATTAAGTGTTGCAGAAATTTCAGTTATCTCTTTCTGATTTGATGTGTAAGTGGTTTTTCTTCATTATCTTTAAAATTTCCTGGTTGCTCACATGCACCATCCATAGTATTTTCAGCATCCTTCCACAGAATCACATCTCTATGGCCTCAAGTTTCCTCTTCATTAGTGAGAAAATTGTCCAGCATTCATTACTGTATAACAGGGCTGATAATATACAGCAGACCAGCACTCTTTACTTTGCTTTTAATTAAATCTTCCTGTTTCTTAATATTTGTTCAGATTTGGAAGACATCTTTCACTATCCCAATTCACCATTAGATATTGGTGTTACATTTTCCAGTGTCTGTTAAAACACTTCCCAGATAATGATGAATAGATCTTTTAAATGTTTATACAGAGTATGGAAATAGATTGTGCTCTGTTTATGAAAATATCAGCTATTCAGCTTTATCTATGACAGAGATTGGTTAAACTTGATGGACTGATTAAAAACACGTTGCCAAACTTGATGTAATATAATAAGTTAAATTTTCTTCTGTCTTTATCTTACCTGTAATCAAGTTCTTGACAGTTGTCTCAATGATTTTATATTTTCAATGTTCAGCATTTAAGGAAGTAGTTGGGATTTGAATATGCATTCATTTTTCAATGCCTCCATCTTTTTCAAAATGTGTCAAATTTGCAACATGTTCATAATTGATCGCTGGATACATACACAAATAGTAAATATAAGTTAAAGTTTAAAATATCTGAAGATTGTGTTACCACAGGAAACTGAATAGTGGGTTTTAATATAATTGTATTAGTTATATATATATATATATATATATATATATATATATATATATATATATATCCAGTTAAGATAAGAACAAATGGAGTATAATTCCACTGTCTGTAGCATTTAATTTAAAAGAGAGCTTAATACAGAGTAGAGTCAAATATTTTTTATTATCAGAGATTAAAACAAAAACATGTTAAAAATTGCTACACAATAAAAATCGTTTTTCAACACTACAAATGTGTCTCCTCAGGTGTGAGGAGACACATTTGTAGTGTTGAAACACAATTGTTATTATATTGTAATTTTTCACATGTTTTTGTTTTAATCTCCGATAATAAATATATATATATATATATATATATATATCATCATATCCAATGACCAGACACCAGAAAGTATCTGTCTGCCTGTTTATTATATATCAGACAAACTGGCAGACAGACACTTTCTCATGTCTGGTCATTGGATGTGATAAAGTAATTTGATTTATGATCCCCTCTTATCCTCAGAGATCCCAATGCATTTTTCCTTACAGTATCATATAAAGAAGCTGAAGAAAGCAGATCTTTTCTACTTTGTCTCATCATCTCAACTTCTGTTTCAGATACTATTATACATCCTTCACACACACACACACATATATATATATATATATATATATATAGTGTAACCCGGATATAAGAGAGTTGTTGGGGCCGAAGAAGAAGTCTCTTATATCCGGGTTTGGTCTATTTTGTTTAGGTAAGTATGGTAATAATTTGGAGCCATAGAAAATTTCTCTTATATCCGGGTTTGGTCTATTTTGTTTAGGTAAGTATGGAAATAATGTGGGACCTGATAAAATCTCTCTTATACCCGGGTTTCTCTTATATCCGGGTTACACTATATATATATATATATATATATATATATATATATATAACCCCTTCTCACAACCTTACAAATAAAACTGAGCAATGCAATATATTTAAGAAAAGAATTTAAGGTATACATTAACCAATAAAATATTAAATATTCTTTGGTTTCTCTAAAAATTAAAGTAATTAGTTTTTTTATATACACCTTAACATTCAGAAAACTTTTAAACATCTTCATTTAAGTTATCTTCTGATGTAAATATTCTTTACTTTTTAGAAACTTCCAATAAAATCTGAGATAAGAAGAGTTTGAAAAGTACAGTTTATGAGTAAGACTTATCCTTCTCATTGAAGTAGGACTGCTCTGCCACAAAACACAGAATCATTATAGTTCAATGCTTTAATGTATTTTTTGGATCTTCCCACGAATTTTCCCTACTTTTGCTTTCTGTCATTTTTTTCCATAAATCTTTCTTTTTGGTTTTCTTTCTTGATATCACTCCCCATTTTATCATTGTCAGTCTTAAAGGCTTTTTTTTTTTATATCTTCCTTTCAAAGATGTTTATTTTGTTTACCTCTCTTCTGTTGTTCTTTTCTAGCTTTCATGCATTTTTGACTGATCTTTCTTTCACTCTCTATAAGTTTTATCCTTTTTATTTTTCCTTCCTCTTTTATAATTCATCAATTTCTCTCTTTATTCCATTGTTTCCTATGCTTTGGATATTACATTTTTCATTGTTTTGTTTTTAATGCTTCTCTTTTTCTCCCTTAATTTTTACTTTCCACTTTACTTCTCTCTTTCCCTACCTGAAGTTTCACTTTTCTTTTCATTTATTTCTTGATTGAATCTTTTCTTCCTTTGCCTTCAGTAAGTATGCATTCTATAAAACCTATTCTCTGTCTGTCTACTATAGTTCTTCAAAAATATAGCAAACATGTTAGCAGTAGTAAGCATAGTGCAAGCAGCTACTACAAGTTCTTGGAATAATGGTGCATCATGACAACTGTGCCGGTTGGCACACAAGCTGCTTGTATGGTGCAAGCTATAGCAGACTTCTCTCATTTCATCAGTTGTGTGACTGCAAAATCTAACACAGTGGCACATCGAAGCAGTCACAAAGTGACATAGTTTCTTGATGAACTAATATTGACAGCATGCATCAAACTGAGAATGAAGAATCATTTTGATTTACAACAGAAATTAGATCAGTAGAAAATATGTACTAAATAAAAATGGTAAAAAAGAATTTTTTTCTTAACTCCTTTTAAAAAATAATTTTGTGTATTTTTCTTATTATTTTATTATTTTGTAACATAAACTTAATACAAAGCTTTAACAAAAAGCAAATGAATAAATATATATATATATATATATATATATATATATATATATATATATATATATATATATTTATAAATATTTATGATTTATTTTTATTTTCATTTCTTTCACTTTTTTTATTTTAATTTTTTTATTTAATTTTTCATACAGATTTTAAAATTTCAAAATATTTTTCTAAATGGCAGGTGAGCAAGATTTTAATTTATGATTGATGTTCATAATTTTTAAGTGGCAAACCATCAATGAAAACCAAATATTAAACAGAACAAAAATGTATGATGGTAAATAATAAAAAAGCAGAAAAATGCAAGTTGGGTTTTCAC
This sequence comes from Acanthosepion lycidas, assembly GCA_963932145.1. Taxonomy (NCBI): domain Eukaryota; kingdom Metazoa; phylum Mollusca; class Cephalopoda; order Sepiida; family Sepiidae; genus Acanthosepion; species Acanthosepion lycidas. The sequence continues at coordinate 49,935,898 of OZ010587.1, read as the reverse complement.
TTGGTTGCTCTTTTTAAAACTTTTAATTTAGTTTCTTGTTTTAAAATGATGAAAAATTAATACAAATCATAATTTTACTGAATATGAAAAATTAATCCGAAAAATAATTTGGTTAAATATCACAGTGAAGATTATTTTTCTGATTGGTTTCTTCACAGGTTTCTATATTTATATATTTGAGAGTACTGAAAAATTCTTGGATTAACCAAGAAGGGATGAGAAAAAACCCCTCTGTTTGATTATTTGATCAAATTTTGGCAAATAGGTAATTCCATGAATTTTTCAGCACCTCTTGAATATGTTTCTTTTATCCACAATTTTTCAATTAAAACTTGATAGTGAGAGTTAGGTCTGCTGATGTTAGTTGACTGTATCACATTTTGTTCTTTCCTATCATGGTATATAACAGATATATTTAACAATATGGTTATGCTAAATCTCAATTTTTCAAATGTCTTCTTTACAGCTTTTGTATCAAGTTCCATAATTCTAACATCTATATTTTGCATTTTGGTCATTGGGAGGTATGGTGATTTGAACTCATTGTTGAAAGGCTAACAAATATTGCTAAAGGTGAATGCACATTTGATATCCTTACTGAACTATATTGAATAATTTTACTTAAAACATAAAAATGAAAAAAACAAATGCAGAAATAGAAGTAAAAGAAAAGAGAACAGGTGTTTTTCTTTTGATCTCTTTTACTTTATAGTTTAATCAAGTGTTCATTACCATTGTTTCTCTGATCAAAGTGTAATGTTGATTCACTATTTTTAATTGTTATTGTTAAGGTCAGAGAGATAATATAAGTCGACATTTAATTTAGATTTCAGCTTACCATACATCCCAGTTAGGTTTGAAAGGAACATGTTCTAATGTTCTGCTGGAGATATAACCAATTAATATTCATTGTGTGGGTGTTAGCCCTGACGTTTAAAGAGTGCTTCATTATAAAAATCCTTTCTTATACAAGAGCCTAAACCAATATTGAAAGTTGTAAATTATCCCAGTTTGTGGCTTGGGAATGAAGTCTAGTCTTGAAACTTACCATTTTAAAATAAAGGAAATATTTTCTGCTTTAAAGGTGAAATCAATTAAAAAAAATAACCAGATAATTAATTTGCTCTTAGCAATTGATAATAAGAATGCCATTTATGTGAATACATGTATCTACATGAAATTCAGCTAAGAGTTGCCATATAAATCACTGGGCATATGTTCTTCATTCTTATCTGAAACCAATTCATTCTTTTATGTACTGTTAGCCTTCAGGTTGTTAGCAGTCATGGTTTTCCTCAGCTTCCTACACTTTGTTGCTCTTAGCAATATATGTTCCCTTACCATTCTATGATCTGCCATCTATTTACACACATTTGGAGAGCCAAGTTCCAATTCCAGTCAGGTTTATTATATTCACTTACACACAAATATCCTTGAGAAAGATATGAATCCATCTCTTCTCTGCCCCAGCTATGGGTTAATTACTAGGACTTATATCAGTAAATTATTATTATCTCCCCAAAATTATTATAACCAAAAAGTGTTTTCTGGCTTTAAATAACCTGCAATAGTTTGATAAGCCATAAAGAAAACAAATTAATTAATCGATACTAGTAGTTTCCTACTTTTGTTTCTTGCCTTCAGTATGTCCAGTAAGTGTCAAATTGTCCAATCCCTTGTTCATTATTATGAATCCTAGAAATTCCTTCTGTCTCTTTCTAGTTTTAAGTATGTGTCCTTTTTGTTTCCATTTTGCTTAAAATTTCCTCATCTCTCACATACTCCATCTTTGGTATTCTCAACATTCTTCAGTAAAACCACATCTCTATTGCCTCAAGTCTCCCTCTTTATCTGTGCAGAAATTATCCAGCATTCACTTTTATATTATTTTTCACCCAATACAAATCCCAGGAGATACTCAAGGTAAAGGGTTACTGAATGAAGATATTATAAGGATACAGGAAAAAAAAATTAAAAAGTGCAAATTATAAGGATATGTTGACCATAGACTTGAAGAGGTTAAGATCATAGTGTCCAGGGAAACATTCACATGAGAGTCTGTTCCATCAAATAACAGAAGAAGTTGTCTGAGGGGAACTTCCTTTTTACCAATATAACATGAATGGTACAAAAATAATTCCGTCTTCTGTATATGTTATGACTGGTTCAAACTGTAAAGTGTCTGAACTAGCAAAACTGAGGATTGTAGCTGATCTGAACATTTGCTATGGAGATAGTGACAGAATAATGAATAATGTTTTGTCTGTGGGGAAAGTGGGTGTAGGGTGGGAAATAATTCTTCACCCACAAAGCTGTGTAAATGCTTTTGAACTCTCTCTCAAGGCTGGAAGTTAGGATTGGACAGCTCCATCCTAGATATAGGAACAATACAGCATTCTTGGCCTGATCTGACTCTTTTAAATATAAAATATAATAGGAGAAGTCAAGTACTTTCTGAAGTGGTATAAGGAACCAACTCTTTTTCCAGCCTCTTTAGTGATGGATTGTATATATGAGTTCTGATTGGGATCTGGATTGAAATAAACGATAAGAAATAAACTATATGATTGCATATGTCCATTTATTCTTAGGTAAAAGTTATGATGAAAGAAAATCAAGAGTTAAGAAAAAATAAATTTCTAACACCCAAATATAATAAGTGGTTGATATTCAAGGGATTTTATACATATTTCTACAAACTTTGCATGTGATCTTATATATACAGGAAGAACAAATGTATCCTGCAGTTTTACTCAAGTGAACATAAGATAGTTTTCTGACCAGAAAAGGACAAACACAGAATGAGATTTTTACAAGACTCATTTAGAGGAAATCTTTAACCTTTGAATAAATGTTGGTTAACTTTTGTTTTCTGCAAGAGTAAAAATCAATATTAATGAGTCTATGCATTAGTGCCTCAAACTCATAACAAAAAAAGCTAAAAATATTAAAATTATTGCTGTGGGCTCAGAGATTCAGGAAGAAAGTAATTTTTCACCACTTAACTGAATATCTTAAAGTTTTCAAATAATAAAATTGTTCAAGTATTATAATTTTTAAAGTAAAATTGTTATATCTTATAAAGACAAACTCTTTTGTTTTTAATTTTCAGTAGAATATTTATGTGCACTATGATATAATGACATATAATTATTTTTCCCCCAATACTAAAATTCACTCAATACAAGGCTCAAGAGCCACTCAAAGTAAAGGTCTACAGTCGACAAAATGGTAATGCTTAATGAAGTGCAATAAATGATTGATGGGAAATATTTTAACAAAATATGAAAGATGGGATACATGATAACAAATTTGAACTTTAACTTTTTGTATTTCTTTGTTGATATCTTTCTCCTTTCAATGATTATTTATTTAAACAACCAAAAGAAATCTAAAGAAAATGTTTTTACCATAGAAAGCCTGCTACTTTAAAACACTGCAATTAATTTGAAAAATTTTAAGAATCAAGAAAATTTTAAAATATATATCCATGAATAAATCAGTAGTGAGATTTGTACACAGGAAATGCATTCGAATAAAAAGTAAATATAGTGATTTGATATAGGAAAATAAAAATGAATAAAAGAAAGTTATGGTGAGAAAAATAAAATGCAGATATACAAAAAAATAGTGAATACTTATAATTAAAAATACAATTTTACTGGCTACTCATATGTGAGTAGACATACTGTTTGATATTTTAAACAGCGTGAATTGAACTACATCTGCTGAACTGCACATTCAAGAGACTTTGTAAAGAAAATATGCTCTCTGACAGAGTTTGAACCAGCATTGACAGATTTTTATTAAGTCTTTCAAGTGTGCAGGCCACTAGATTTAATTCACTGTTTAAAAAAAAACATAAACATGGTATCAACTAAATAATGATTCTAGTAATAAGAAATAATATTGGATTAAGATAAAATCCATTAATTCCTTAGAAAATTCATTAATCTTATATAGTATTTAGAATGAATGAATGAATAAATGAGGTGTGTGATATGAATGGAAGAGAAAATGGGAAGAAATAAAGATGAGGAGGATAAGGTGGAATATTATAGTAGGAGGAGTGGAAAATGATTGTATTTGTCATTAAACAATGTAATCTCTGAAAAAGAAATGCACTAAAACCTCATGAATTGCAATTAAACTTACTCATTTATGCAATTAAAATTTATTGACCTAATAAATGAAAATATTGTGTGCAAAAACTTCTCTACAAAATATATTTCAAAACAGTAAAATATAAACAACAAAAAAAAAAAACATAGACATAAAATGACTTTAATAATAACAGTATTTTGGAAATATAAAAAATAATCAATTTTAATGTCCTCAAAGCCATCAAAGTTCGAATAACCAGATCCTGAGGGGGAAAAGATCAAATTAATAAAAAAACAAAAAAACAAAAGCTTTCCCAATTGACTATTGAAACGTTTTGTCTAATCCATTTAATTTTTACAGTTGATTAAACATGGAAACAGATGTCAGTTGTGGAGTGGGAACCCTTTGACTATTGTCAACCTTCAGCTTCACATGATGGATTGTGAGAAGCACCTACAGATCTACTTAAAGAGCTATGACCCACTGTGGTGTCTAAGTCTAATATACTTCTTAGTTGGAGGAGTTCTATCCCTTCTGTCTCTAAATGGGTTTACAGTATAGTGCTCAGCCTCAAATATAAGCCATGGTATTACAGTATTAGTGTTGACTTAATTTAAGCTTAATAATGAAGAATATTTTATTAATAATGACACAAATGCCCCCAAAAACAGATAGTTCTGATATGTCAAAGAGTAGCCATCAAAGTTTATTATTCAAGTGAAAAAATTTAAAAAATAGGATGAATAAGAATGAAAATATTGTATTCTGACGTTATGAGAATTTATGATAAAAACAAATCTTTGATTCATAAAATTGATAAGAATGAAAGAAAAATATAGACAAGTGTAGCTGTTTTGTCTCAAACAGCTAAATTTACAGCAATTGTGTGTAAAATGTGAACAATGAAAATAAAAAATAAGAGAATTCAATTTGTGAGTGGAAAACATGAACAAAAAATGTATTCTAATTGACAGTAACCTATTGCATCAGAAAACACTGACCTTTTATACCAAAAATTTCAGCAAGGTATATATTGGCTACTAGCAACACCAAACTATTTACTGCAACTAACTGATGCTTATTCAGATTTAGGAATAGGTTTATCCTGAAAATTTATAAAAAATAATGAAAGACTGTGATTTCTGCCACATTTCAGAGTTTAAAAAGTTGATTAATAAAAAACAAAATTTAAATTGTGAGAAAACCAGGTGTTTTGCAGGAAAATGTCCAAAAGTCATTCATAAAAGTGATAAGCAAACATTAGAGCATTGTGGAAGGACAGACTAACTCTGGTACTATGTAGCAATAAATATACAGTGTAACCCGGATATAAGAAACCCGGATATAAGAGAGATTTTCTATGGTCCTAAATTAGAGCCATACTTACCTAAACAAAATAGACCAAACCCGGATATAAGAGAAACCCGGGTATAAAATACTTCTTCTCCGGTCCCGACAACTCTCTTATATCTGGGTTACACTGTATACAACAAAACCTGGTTTACTCTTCAAAGTGAAAAGACCATATGTTATAAAGGGTAAAAACAGAAATTACTCATGTTCAGGTATAGTTGAACCTGAATTTTGTTTATGGAATGGTTCCAATAATGTTTTAGTCCAAAAATAAAAAATATTTTGAAGTTTAAGATAAAGAATTAAAATTTAGACTCCTTGTAACTTTTAGCATTCTGCATTAATATTATTATTTCCCTTTCCACTACATTCTTTTTCAAGATCTCTCAATTGCAGTATTCTTATTGTAAATTTAACTCAAAGCTGTTTTCTGCTGCCATATCAGGATATGACAACACAACTATGAAATTCAAACACACAATTGCTCAGAGATCATAAACCTTTACACAGCAATTAAAGTCAGATACAGAGTGATATAGGTTAATAATAGACAATGCACCTGAATGAATATAAAAATGTTGAACTTGTATTTTTACTTCTAAATATGACATCATTAGTTCAGCTCTTTACCAGAGTATAATTTGGTGTTTCAAAGCCACTTATATCCATCTGGTAATTGACTAAATTTCAGGTAAAAATTGGTTCAGATCCTAGTCTTGATATTGTGCAGTCTTGAAAAACATTTACAGTTGTAGATGCAATAATATTCATCAAAGCTGCAATGGATGAATTAAAACCAGAAGCTAAATGTCAATTGGAAGAATGCATGATGTTACATTGTTAATGATTTTAAAGACTTTCCTGAGATCAATAGAGATGTTAAGAAACTCACTGATGCAGCAAGACTGTCTGGTGAAGAAGAATTTGTTGATAAACTTGAAGTGGAAGCACAAATTAAAGGTCACTGGAAAATGATTGATTTGATTTTTTTATGGCTTATCAACTCTTTACGGGTTTATTTATGCCAAAACATATTTTGGATTGTAGGATGTTACTTACAGTAACCGGTATTCCCAATCAGTCTCCCATCTAAGTAATGACCAGGCCTGACATTGCTTAATAGGTCACTGAGAAAAGCTAACAAACAAGAAACTGGAAAATGAACAAATTGAAACAGAATCAGGAAGATGGACATTACAGAAATTTACCAATGTCTTTATAATAATTTGGGAGAAAAACAAAAAAATTATAGAATATGATGGAATGCAGCTTTAAATTACTTCTTTTATAATTAAAGCATCAAAATTTCTGCAGAAACATTACAAGGTATTGAAAAGAAATGATTTCCAATCACAATGTTTTCTAAAAAGTTTCCACCCCACAAAATTTTCAACGACTGCAGATCCCCAGTTGTCCACATCTTTCAAAAGTTTTAGTGTAATCAAATATGGTGTAATGATTGATTTATTGCCAATTAATCATTCACTTTAGTTTAATTCTATATTATAATTAATGAAAATGTTTTTTTTCTTTTTTCTAGACAAAAATTTTAAGTTTTTATTTTTAACAAAAAGAAGAAAAAACTAAAGGAAAAATTAATTACATTTTTAAAATTGGATAATAGTTTTCCATATCAAAATTTGAAACATGATGATTCACTATTATCTGTACATTTCACCATCCATAGGGAAGTTTTGAAACCTATCTTACATGAATAATGATGTCCTGCAGTATCTTTAACATTCTTTCAAATTAAAGTGATATTTTCATTTATAGTGAAGAATATATTTTATTCTTTTTGATTTCGTCCTGTAAACATTTTTTTTTTAAATTCTGTTTTGTAAACAAATCCTCATGGGTAATTACAAGTTGATAATTAGAATAAGTGAGATTTGATTAAAACAGAAATGAAAATAGTTTCATTCACAATCAATTATTTTGATTCTTTTCTTCTTTCAAATTGCTATTTATAATGATGAAAAAGAAAATCAAAACTGCATTGACTTTGTTTATTTAGGATCTTCTTTCTTATTCCCAACATTAAAACCCAATCCTCAGAGGAGAAAATTTAAAAAAGAAATACTCATTCTAAGTTAGAACCATTTTAGAATTAAGTATATATATATATATATATATATATATATATATGTAATAAAAATTAATTTTTATTAGCCCATTGTAGACATCTTTTTTGTTTATAGCATTTCTTTATTTCAAGAGGTAATGTACCTGAAAATTAAATAAAACATTATAATCTGTCTATCTATCAATATATATATGGTTATAAATAAAATTAAATATTCACTTATCTTGTCCTTACACATCAGCCTGATGTAAAATTTTATAATCAAGTCCCTGGTGTGTGAATGCAATCTCTGTTCAATTCTGAATAGGGACAAGATAAGTGAATATTTAATTTTTTTTTTATTATTATTATTAATGCTCTGTCTCTTGCTATCAAATTACAAAATCTACTTGATTAAAAATGTTATCTTCCAGAAATACCATAATTAACCTTTTTGATGAAACGCAATCCTTATTACTGTTTCATATATATATATATATATATATATATATATATATATATATATATATACATATATATATAGTTGAAGTAATCTTGCATACTACTCTATCTATAATGTCTTCTTGCTACATCAGATTAGTCAAATCTGACATGCATTATAAAATAAATGTATGGGAAGTAAAAGATAAGTTAGACATAGTTAATCTCCTTCAACATACAATGTTGCTCTGAGCAAAAACAAAATATTTTGATGCAGATGTATTTTCACACCCACAAACACTATTGCAACAAAATATTAGAATCTCCATCTCTATTAGAAAGCAAAAAAAAAACGAAACATGCACAGGAAATATAAAGACAGAAAATAAGCAGCAGCATCAATCATCTGCTGAAGGCCTTAGTCTGTAGAGAACACTTGTTTCCCGAGTTTCATGAAATTAACCTACTCCACACGACATAGTGGCAAAACTCCCAGGACAGACAGTAGACACCTTCTGGAATAAAACCTATCAATGCTGCCATGCAGCAGTATATACAGTAAATTGATGCATAACAGGCTACACACTACAGTTTTAAGTAACTACTAAATTATGGCACATTGGCATGGCTAAATATGATATTATTTAATTGGTTATTTACATGCCATGATGATGCTTAAATATGACTTATTTGGACAACACAAAAAGAACAGTTAAATTTAAGTTGTTTTAAAATGTTCTAATTTTTGAATTTTTTCTGTTTCATTCTTTAAAATGTTTAATTTACATTTTAACATTTATAATATTTTTTAATATTTATGTTTAATTTACATTTTAACATTTATAATATTTTTTAATACTCTTGAGTAATTAAACAATGAATGTTTTTATTTATATTTTGTTTATTCTAAACACAGTTTTCATTTATAAGATTTTGAAATAGCAATGTTTTTGTTTATAAATTATATCAACTTTAAAAAAGAGTGATATTTTAATTTATTATTTCTTTTTAAAATTCTTCATTCACATCACTTTGATCAATACATACTGTAATAATCAGTAAATATTACATGAAGCTCTGCTCAAAGCAAATAACTTTAAATCAGATGTAAGCAGTTGATATCCATTTAAAAGACTAAAACACACTTTTAAACTAGAGTAAAAGGAAAAATTGCATACTTTGATGCTTGCTCATAAAAAAAAACTTTTCTAACAGGAATGACTAAATACCAAATAGAAGAATTCTTGATGTTAATAATAAAATGTGTGTTTGTTTGAATTAACTAAAAAATTAGGTATTAATGCTTCATGAATCCACAATAGGTGATAGCAGATACATTTAGTGTTCTTACACAAGACATTAGAATAATTATATTCAAATATTTGTCAATGTCATTTGATGAAAATAAATAACAATAATGATATAAAATATTGAAAATCAATATACTTTTAAAATGCAATCAATAAATTTTAACATCATAAACAAATACCAAGAGAAACAACATTCAATGTTTGATTCCAAAGAAACAAGTGAATATAAGTTAAGGCTAATCATATTTCTGTTCTTATGAAACATTTTATAGAGAAAATGCATCTGCAATCATTTGAAAAAATAAACTTATTAATTAAACATAAAATACTGAGAATAAACCTTTTCTGTTTTATTAAAAATTAAGTCAGTAATGTTTTTTTCTTACTTTTTAATTAATAAATTCAAGGTAGAGTCTAAAGCTACTTCCATCTTGTTCTGTCAATGTCATCATTTTAACTTCTGCTCATGAATTATTAAAGACTTTGTATGAAGAACAACTCCTTTTTAAAATGGAAATATCATACTGAATCCTTAAATTTTAAAACCTATCAAGTAAATCCCAACTGTGATCCTTTTGCAAAGTATTCTTTTCTTTCATCATTTACAATCAAATTAACTTTATTTATCTTAACAGAAATACACAAAACTGGAATTTAGTTAAACTGCTTAATGAAAAGTAATGTAAATCTATGTTGTGTACATTCTTATTAGTCTTGTAAAACCCAACAAATGCTGCATGCATGCATATATAAATGAAATGGAACTAAATTTACTTACCAATGGAGGCTTGCCATGAGAAATAATGTCTCATTGACCTATTTCTCCTCAGAGATGATACTTCATACCCCAATAATCTTGAAATGAATAACACTTGATTTAATGTTGAATAAAAAGTATCATTATACTTTATATTTGTACATTTTATAGATTTTCTTTTTATTCTTCATCTAAAATCCAGTTCTTCTACTTTTAAATCCAACAGTTTACTTTGTGTGTAAACCAAGAATTCAAATTGAAGTCATCCATTTTTTTGTTATTACCTCAAATTCTAGAAACAAATATTCATGAGAAATCTTTTTTTCTTACTTCTTTTTATCCATGGATAGACTTGCAGATTTGTAGCTCAAATCTGTTTTCACTTAAAACAGATTTTGAAAAGTTTTTTTGTACTTTTTGACACCTGATGACACCTGAATGAATTATCATATTTCCTGGTTTCAGCAATGTTTGTTTGTCTGGTCTATATCTTGACTGTGGATTATAATCCAAACCTTTCCAGTATTGGAAGCAATTTGATTCTCTCCAAATATATAATAATATGTTGAGGAATTATTTTCGTATCATTATTCTTTTATTTTTTAATTCTTCAAGTAAACTTTTTTCCAAATACAAAGACCATCATTGGTAACAAAAACAAACAAACATAAAATCAATTAGCAAGAAAATTCCATTTCAGGCTTGTAGTTTATTATTTCTGCCATAAATCCATTTCCGGATAATTTATCAGATTACACAATCCCATGTTGCTTTCAGACAAATGAGAATGTTTATCCTTGTTTCTGATTCAGTTAGGATTACAGCCAGAATTTTAGACTTGTCAAATTTACTTGAACCATTTGAATAAATAAAATCTGTAATCTAAAATTTAAAAAACAAAGCAGTCATGGAGATAAAGTTCTCTTAACTTCTACAAATTATTCACAGCTTATATATATATATATATATATATATATATATATATATATATATATATATTCAGTTGTATTACTTCATCAGAAATACTTCTTTTGTCAATGCATAGAAATCTATTTATCACAATTCTCAAAGCATCTCAAGGAAATTTAAATTAAAGATATACAAGAATGATATGACAGAATTCTTTTAATTACATAACAGTGATGAAATCATCATATATAAATTGTTTCAATTCATCACATGCTTATCCTTTTATTTGTTGTTTTGAAGAATTAACATGAGAAATGTTTTGTGTAAAATTTCAATTTCTGTTTAATATCATCTGGTTTATATTTTTCATTCATTTTTTATCTGTTTTTTCAAAGCAAATTTATTTTGGTCAGTTCAGTTTTTTCTTCTTTTCAATGGCTACTGACTTGTCAAATACTAAGTGAGTTTATTTGATATATTTATTAATTACAGTTTTTCTTACTCAGTGAATAGTTATCCATATATCTATATATTTCTAGAGGATTATTATTATTATATGGCATTTTAGCGGCCTATATTAAACTAAGAAAATATTTATTAATTTATTTTCATGAAACAACTAATAAGATAAAAAAAAAAAAAATAATCAGTTTCAACTTTCAGGTTCAAATTATCAGTTTTTGTAGAATTCTATATCAAAAGTCTAGCATATTATATTGATAGATATGTGTGTGTGTGTGTGACTGATATAGATATAGTTTTATGTGGCCTCAACTAGACATCTTCAGCCTACATTAGGAGAAAGATACTATATTATTAATAATATTATCCAAGATTATTGCTTCATTGATTTTATATTCACCATATTTTTTGTCAGATTTTACAAGTATGCAGGTATAAGGAAGGCATAGACTGTGTGTATTAAAGATCTACACAGTCATTTGAATTGTAGCATTTCAATTCAGGATTATTTATGGCATTAAGATGAGTTTCTCTACTGTATGATAAAATTTGGTTCATGACTGAACAGGATTCACAGTAGAAGCAAGGTTATGGTTACTTATTACTCTTTTTTAAATCACTATGACTTGACAACTACTATTGTTGTCATTCCATTAGTGTTTATATTATAGCTTCATCATGCTAACATTATCAATAATATTATTCCTGTTTGTAATTATTTCTTTTTTAGTCCTATATTACCTAATATTATTTTTTATGCCATTTTATATGTACATATTTTTCTTTATTATAGACTTAATCACTGTTATTCTTGTCATTATAATTCTTCCAATAAACATTTTCCTTTCCTGTATCTATTGCAAAAATGATTTTAAAAATGATTTTCAAACATCATCAGTGCATTTGTTATTATTTCCCACTAAGTCTTCATATGTTAAAATGTTATTTCTTTTTTACTTGATGCCATACTTTTTGAATCTAGTTTAAAAAATATAAAATATATTATTTATATATCACATTATTTCAGTATATAATTGCTAATAATTTTCTGTTTATTTTAATTTCTTTTCACTCTTCTCTAAATATTTGTTCCTTCTAAGCTTTCATGAAAATAAGGTAAAAGCCTGCTAATGATTTTACTGACAGTGTTGGTGTTAATGTTATTGAGAGAATATACATAGATGGCAACCAAGATAAATGTTTTTTTTTCTAAAAAATAAATTAATTTTTGACAATCCTTCTTTTTTTCCCTCTGAAGTTCACATACAAATTAAGTGCAACCAGTGTATCACAGAATTGAAACACGACTTTTTTTTTCTTCTTGCAGCAAGAAAACCCACTCACAAAATAAAAGAAGGGCAGCTCAGAATGAAACAGAGTAGTGTGTACATTGCTGTGAACAATGGTGGTGGTTACCTACAAAGCTGATATGAATGGCAATTTCCCTGACATCCACATTATTTCTTGTGACGTCAGATTTTGTCTTCCTACTACCCCCTCCGCCTCTGCTAGGTGCATGCAATGGACACAACACTTTCCAAATGCAACTGACAGATTCAGCTGCAGTAGAGACTACGGACAGAAACTTTTTTTTATCCTCTTCTCCAGACCGCTACAACATCTTCTATCATTTGCTTTCAGATTATTAGCATCAGTAGAAATACAATAGTCAGAGTAAGTCACTTATGCTTAGTAATAGTAGTCATTGTAGAAACATTGATTGTAGGTAGATCAAAGGTAGAGCATTAATTTGGTAGCCAATAAGTTTCTTAAAAATGAGAGTTTTGAGTAGTAGCAACTCATTTGGCTGCATATTCATAAAAACTAAAAGAAAACATTAAATTCTAGTTCTAAGTCAAAATATTTCCCTAAAATGGCACAACCACAAAATATACTAGCACACTAATACCTACAGTCATAATTTAAGCTATCATTAATCTAAATGGTACCAATTCTTATTTAAGACATTATTACAATAGATAATACCAATACTGATGTTATTATTGATAAAAGTATTCTTTAAATTTCTATTGTTGTCATTAGTAATAATCTAACTACTCACTGTATTAAAATTCTTCTTTTTTCATATCTAATGATATTCTTTTTATTACCCTTTTATAAATACTCTTTTAAAAGTATAACTAATTTTGTGATCATTTTCACAATTCCAGGTGTCACACCTGATATCTATTAATGAAATGATTAATCCTCATATCTCTAAATCAATTGCAAATAAAATTTTATTTTTCTGTTTTATGATTATTATTAAGTTGGAAACAAAGATTGTAATTACTACTTAATTTGAATTAATGTTAAAATTATTAACACTTGTATTATTATTTCTTTAAATTCATACATTTATTGTAATTAAAACAAGTTATAAACTAAACCTACCAATATTGTTGTCTCTGATGCCTCCTTCATTTAACGTTGGTATTGCTGTGTTTACTTAAATTAGTTCAAAGTGTCTGGTTTAATTCAGTTTTAACATTTTAAAATAAATTTTAAGATAAACAAATTATAATTTCTTTTAAATTTTTGGGAAAATATACAATTTATATGCTAATTTTTTCCCCCGAATTATTATTGTCATGAGCGTTATCACTATTACTGCTAATACTATCATTATTTATTTTCATTACTTCTATGGTAAGCATTATTTATATAAAATAGTCTTTGTATCCTCATTATTAAAATCACTATTATTACATTTCCTTTGCAATAGCCTTGTTAATGTTGTAATCATGGATCCGTTCTTTACATTGGTGTTTGTATTCCAATTCAGCTGTTATTGTATTCATTCAGCCTTTCCAATAAATATTTTTAATAAATATTATTGCAAACTCTCAGTTTCATCATTCTTCATAATGCTATTATTTAAACTTCTCCTTGTCATTAGTATCATTATTGTTAGTACTACTACCACAAATAATAATAATATTATCACTATTACTATCATGAAAGTAATGAATATAATTCTTGCTATCATTACTATTATTGATAATAACTATTTTTGCAAAGGATTACAACTTTTGTCATTTAAGTTAATAAAATGTGAGAATTTAAAAAATGAGATTACTAGCATTTTTCATCTTTGAACTGACATCAGATACTTTTTAAATGTTTATTGAAATTCTTGCTTAAGAGGTGTTTGCTTCATTAGATTCAAGTAAGCACATGGCAAGATATAGGCTAGCAGCAGCACTGAATGCTGCAGATGTGTAGCGAACAGACAGAAATAATTCTAATAGTTCCTCCTGCTTACAGAGAGAAAACGGTCACTGTTATAAAAAACATACTATTTTTTTTTTGTTTTTTGTCTCATGCTTTACCCACAATCTTAAGGATTCTTATTTTACAGTCTCTCAAGTCTCCTGGTAGTTTAAGGTGTGATGAAAAGTTGTGTGGAATGGGAATGAGTAGAATCAATTACAAATAATAGTTCTAAACACTAATGTAGAAAATGTGCTGCTACTTTAAGACTTTTAAAAATATTCCTTTAGAAATCAAAGTTTATTTATTGACACCTAGTTTGATATCAATATGATAGGATAAATATTAGTTGTTCTATACAGATATATACAACTTTACTATCACTCATTTCAGAAGTACATAAAGGAATTGAATTTAATACATAAGGAGTAAATAAGGCCCACATCCTGGATATTTCCACTTTGATTAGAGGTGATGCCAAATGATGAAAAAATTTTTAGATGATATTTAAAGATATTTATCAGTTAAAATTAGCTAAAGTTATTTTTTTTTGTAGTAGAAGAATTTATAATGAACTTTTGAAACTTAGTAGAAAGCTGACAAAGTTAGAGTTTGTTTCTGTTGAAGTGGTATAATCTAATAGAAAACAAGAATAGTTGTCATTTTGTATATCAATAATTATTTTCCATCATGATCTTGTTGTTATTTTAAAAGTTGAATTATTTATGCCTTCTGAGCTATCAAGACTTTTTCAACATATTTTTATTTATTAGTTTTTAGCATCATCATTGTATTGGTGCAATTATTTTGTCATTGTATTAATATTATTTTTCTATGCATTTGCTATCACTGCTAGTATAATGAGTTGTCTGCATAATTTATCATCTTATTATTGTTGCTTGTTCATGATGTTCACATTATCTTTACCTCAGATATTATTTTATTCTTATTTTTTGCCTGTACTGTTTAATATTCCATTAATTATTTTTAATCAATATATTTATTATCATCACAGTTTCAGATCGGTACTATCATTAAAATTATAAATCTTGATATTATCATTGGTCCCTAAATCATAATTTGAATTATTCTTTTCATTGTGAATAAAACTTAAGAGAAAACAAATGAAAAAGATAACATTATGAAATAAATATTTATAGAAAGAAAATGTTATCATCAGAAATCTGAAATCTAAAAACCCTTCTCCGCTTAACTCTGTAAGATTACATTCTGAATCTGATAAAACTCAAATCAATAAAAAAAGAAACAAAGTTGTTTTATTTTACTGTTCTATTTATTATTAAACAATGATTAACATTTTTCAAGATTTCTTATTAAGCTGTATAAGAAAAAAAATTAACTAATTTAGCTTGTTTGAATTTGAAAGGCTGCTTCTGTAAATTTTACAAGTACATATGTAAGGACTGAAAACATTAACATAGGTATAAATGTTTACTACAGGAAATAGGGTAACATCAAAAAATGCCTTGAATGTAAATGTTTCTTTTCTGTATTAATATTTTAGATTTTATCTAGTTATAAATAAATGAGGCAGAGAGAATTAAACATTTATTCAAGTTTTAACTGTCCATTTAAATGGTAAAAATGATGAAGTAACTATAGTGAGTGATAAAACTATTGAAAATGAAAATTATTACATAGATGAAATAACATGAAATTAGGCTAAAAAAATTGATTAACCTATGAATGGCTGCTTCTTGAAATGATTATGGTAGCTATTACAAATAATCTCACACTTTTTGATTGAATGTAGAATGTGAAATTATTCCCCAAACAATTTATTTTTAAAACATTAATTATAAAAAGTATGTTTTTGGTTAGTTAATAAAAAATAAGTTTAATTAAAACTTGTTTTTTTTTTTTTTTGTATTTAAAATATTTAATGCTGACATCAAGATATGAAATATATCAGAGATCTTGTTATTTAATAAAGGACTAGATAAAAAATGGGGAAAAACCAAGAGATTTGACTCATCTGTTAAAGAAAGTAACCAATATAAGAGAAAGAAAGTTCAATTCTCTGGTTTCCACTCTGTTTACCCAAACTAATAAAGTTTATAAAGTAATCAAATCTGATGTTCGTTATTATTTTTACCTGTGGAATTTCAGTTTATTTCTGTTTTAATTTTATTTACTTGATTTAACTTGATTATTTTTCATTTCTTTAGAAATATATTTAAATTTCTCAATTTCAGTAAAAATATTAGTACTATATAGTTTTTGAAATATTGTTTTCAACTGTATTGCAATATTTTTCTATAGCTTTTAAAAACAATTCAAAGAATTATCATTGACTGTTATAATTGTCAGTTGTTTAAATCTAATTTTCTTTTAACCCTTTCTGTTACCAATTTCCCTTGTTCTTTATCAAGAAATATTTTATACAAACATAGAGTACACTTTACAAACTGAGATAAACCTAAGTTTTAAATTTATATATACATCAAAGTTAAAAAAAATTTGCAAATGTAAGTAAAATTAATTTGGGACACACTATATATATTTTAGAAAAATCAGAATGAGGTAGTGTTCTTTTTCTTTTTTTTAGAGAACATGTATTCTGTTTAGAGCAATTTTTTATATGTGTAAATCAAACTAGAATCTTTTTCTGAAAACTTTAGATGAATATATTTTTGATTTTCAAATAGACTTCTATTAGTTTCAGGTTTGTACTTTTTGTCAATGTACTCTTCAAACTAATCTTTAGCTTGACTAAAACAATAACTGTCTATTTTAGCAAAGTTAGAAAAGCCAGCAACACACACCAACAGAAATCACTGCTCTTAATCTCTTTTCATTTTTCTTTTTTCTTTCTTTTTTTTTTTTTTAAAGAAATAGCAGCTTCACTTAAATAGATGGCATCTCTGATGAAGTAAAACACAGTGAATGGGTAAGATCAGTCACAGATTCCTTGCTGCAAACAAGTTCATAAAGGGAGAGTGCGCAAAGTGGTAAAAGCAGTGATGAGACACATACGCCTGTTTGCAGTACTGAAAGCTTTGGTCCACTCTGGTGAATATATTGACTACAATTCACAGACTCAGTCAGAGAGAGAGAGAGAGAGAAAAAAAGAGAAAGAGAGAGAGAGAGAAAGAAATGCAATGTGTGTGTGTGTGTGTGTGTCTGTTTCCCCACTTTGGTTTAGTTTGATTTGGCACTCGTCTCTGTTTGAGAAGAGACTTTCTTGAAAAGTTGCATACATGAAAGCAAGCACAGGCATATACAATAAAAGCAGAAGAATATAAAAATGTAACAAGGAAGAAATAATTTTTTTTATAATTTACACACAAGGAAAAAAAAAAGAATTTAAATTCACACAAGTATACTCTGGTAGATAGACATCCCTTGGGATGAACTATTAGATGAAAATAATTATTTAGAGAATACTGACAGAGAAAAGGTAGGTGAAAATAAATACAGTTAATTATTTTTATTTATATCAATTTATATAGCTATAAAATATATATCAAAACAAACACTGAAAAGAATGTATATGTAAAGCCTAAGCTATAAATAGGATGTAGACAAGAAAAATAATATTTAAAATAGGAAGAAGAAAAATATATAAGCAAAATCAAAATCATCAGAAATATTTAATAGCTTCTTTCATTTTGTTATTTTTTTCTTAACAAATGTATCGTGAATAGTTTAAAGAGGAGATTGTCAGTTTATACACACAGATTCACAATAAAATAATACATTGACTGAAAATGCAACATTAAATTAATTTAATTACAATTTTGAAATGTTCAGTTGTTTGAGTGGCTAAGTTATCAGCATTGATATACACCTATGTATTACTTATTCTGAATATATTTCTCTCTGTAAACCTCTTACGATGAAGAGTTTAGGAAGTATTTACCAATACAATTTATTACCAGCAAAGTAGGATTGTAACTATGCATGTATGGGAATTATTTTGTAACATGTTTGGATATGTCTATCTATATAAATTAGTTTGTTGATCTATTAAAATATTCACTTGATAATTTATACTTTTACTATCTAGCTAACAAAACTTGTTCACATCAATCTTTTTTTCCTAATTAATCAAAATATCTAAGATTAAATTTATCTTTCTAATAATAAAATATATTTTAGTTCATTAAATATAATATTTGTTATTTATGTCTTTGTTTTTATTGATTATATTCCATCTTTGAATTTAAGAGTCTTTCCTTCCTCTCATTCCATTTACTTCCCATCATTTCTATTTTTCTCCTCATTCTTTTTTTCCTTCTTTTCATTTTACTCATTCCTTTTTCTTTCCTTTCATTCCTCTTTTACTTATGCCCATTCATTGCTTCTTTTCATTCCTCATTACTTTTTTCTTATTCATTTTTCATTCCTCTCATTCATATTTTGCTTCTACTCATTCTTCTTTTTCCTTTTCTTCATTCCTCTTTTCCTCCTTCTCATAATTCTTCCTTTTGCTTTTTTCTGTCTTTCTGTCCTTTTTTTTTTTTCAAATTCTATATCCCTTTCTCTGTTTTCCTTTTCTATTTTATAATTAGTTTTATTTTCATTACACTATTTACATTATTCAAACTATTGTCCTCATCTTTATTGTCATATCCACAACGTTTCAGCCATTGTATGCTCTGGTCTTCTTCTAGTGATATATATTGGAATTATCAAATGAACCCTTTATTTAATCCACAGGGTAAATTGTTCTAATTCCATATGCTATGCCTTTTTCTGGATGCCTCAGTTTCAGCAATTCAACTCTGTAAATTTTTGTTCACCTCTACTGTGGCTAGGTATTGAACACACAACTCTTTGGGTCAAGTCACTTTCTGGATTACTACAACCAACGCTTTTATCCACTGGGCCATGTGACAATAAGGATGACCACAACAGTCCAAACAATGTAAATCGTGTAAATAATTACAATACCTCATCTCAGAAATATAGACAGTTATTTTCATTACTTATATCTACTAAATTTACATTTCTTATATCTACTAAAATCATAATCACTTAACTTTATTTTTTTATTTTCTCTTTTTCATTTCCTCTGTTTCTCTCTTCCTGGAGTTTCATCTACCTGACTTTCTCTCTCCTAAAATTATCATTTATTTATACTGTGAACTACTTTCTTTTCTTTCTTATCTAATCTTTAAATCATTCCCCATTTTAAAATATTCCTTTTCTACTTTTTCATCTTTTGCATTTCCCTCACTTCACTCTACTCATAACTTCATTAAAATCACTAAAATCATTTCTTATTTTTATACCCTATTCTCCTGTCTTTATTTTTTTCATATATTTTTACTTGTTTTCCTTCATTCTTTTTAATCCAACATCAAATCAAAATTATTGACTTTTTCCATTACCCAGTTTATCTCCAAAAATATTCAAAAGTCATGAGTATTGTCTAAAAAGGAACTTACTTCATACAATTATACTCAAAAGTACTCTAAAATAATATTTCAAATATTTAGTACATTTATTTTTAGGAAAAGTCTAAACAGTCAAAATATTTGGAAAAAATGCTTTTATAAAATAACTGTTGGATTTACATGAAACTGATGAAATAATTTTCTACTCCCAAGAGTTGAATTCCTGTTGAATTGAATATCCTCTATTTCCAAAATCAACATTTTAAAAATTTAAATATAAATAAAATGGACATTTTAGCTTCCAGAGATGAAGAAGTATCACCAATATTTATTTTCCTTAATTATCTTAAACTTAAAATTTCAAGTATTGAATTAATAAAAATTATGGGTAAATTGTTATTACTTTGCTATAATGACTGATTTTTTTCTTTCTATTTCCTTCTCTTCTCTGATACTTCTAAACACTTTTGTCTTTTTCCTTTTATAGATATAAAATTCTTTTTCTCTACAATTCTTTTTGTCTTCTTTTTGTTCTGCCATTCTTCATCTTTATTTTCTCTTTACATCTTTCATTCCTTTTAGCAAGAAGCTTTTCTTTTTAAAACAAACAAATAATTCAAACATTATTTGGTTTCTATTGGTGATATATACATCAAGTGGGTACATGTAACTTTTAATAGAACAATTATGAAAAATACTGGCAAGACACAATCATACAAACTTTTATATTTCATAAATATTGCACATTTTCTAAGTACATGAGACTACTTATATAAAAGGTGTTTTTTGGTACAATTTTGCAATCCAAATACAACACTTTATATTACCTAACTTTTCCATCTTCAGGCGATTAACATTTTATTGCATAAGAAATGGATGTGTGGGTGGCTTAATTGTTAGCATCTCTGAACAAGAAATCAGTAAAGAAAGTTTAAATTCCAGTCAAGTTTGTTGCATGAATAACATTGAGAATGGTATATATATCTATCTTCCCTCCCACCAGCTATGGGTTAAATAGTAGGGCCAGCTGGGAAATTGAGCTTTGGTTGGCAACAAGTCAAGGAAAAGGACGACAGTGAAAACCAGTTGGGTATGGGGCTAGCAGCTCCATCCCATACAAATCTACTTTCTATGGAAAGCACAGTAGCCACACCTAGTGTGCTGAAAGATATGACCCTAGACTTCACAATGGTATCTACCAAACTTTCAGGAGTGAGTTTTTGTAAAAAGTACTTGTAGGCATAGTTATTTAACCTGTTTCAAATATGAACACTTTTATACATATAATCTTATGCTGGATAAACTAAAATATTTGCTCATATTTTTATTTATAGATTGTTGAAGAAACATTTAATTTTATTAAAAAAAAGATAACATTTTTTTTAATCACTTCACCCAAAGCAATGGGCTACTGGGAAAAAAAAGAGAATGAAAAGACTTTAGAAAGAACTGG
>OZ010587.1:49611968-49909468 GCA_963932145.1 Acanthosepion lycidas | reverse complement strand
TTTAACAAAATTTTTAATATAAACGTATTTATTTATTTATACATACATACATACATACATACATACATACATACATACATATTTCATTTTTAATAAATATTTCAGATATGATGTATTTAGTACAGTATATTTATATTTTAAATATGAATATATTTAGTATATGTGTTGATGCTTGTTTTTGCCTGTATGAAACAATATTTTATTGTATCTATGTGCACATGTATGCATTTGGTGTGATTGAGTTGTATAGGTTCCTTATTAACCATGTAGATATGAAAGAATGGAGACTGTGGTAAGTACTATAGCCAACTTGACAAAGTAATTTTTAAAACAATTATATTATTGTGGATAGTGCTGTCTCAAATATAAGTCATTAGACAGACATCTCTTCATATTAGAACTACTGCTACTGACAACACCAATATTGCTCAATGACTATTGCTAAAATTATGTATGCAATTCTTACTGTCATGTGCTTAAAAATACCTTGAACAGTATAAATATTTATATTATGATTAAAAAATTACTTCTGTTTTTAAATGATCAGAGAATAATAATAATAATAATAATAATAATAATAATAATAATAACAATAACAATTTAATTTTATGTCAGGAGAAAAGAAAGGAAAATTGAATTGTACCAATATGACCAAGGCAGACTGTGTCATACTGTAATGTTTCATTCTTAAACTTCTGACATACATTCTAAAAATGGAACATATAGAAAGTAGCATTGAAAAGCACAAAGACAGATAAATAAATAAAACATTTCCATCATATCAAAAATAGAAGATTTATGGAGAAACAGATAATTTTAAAATTTAATGCAACTGTTTTTTTAAGCAGATTAAAAGTTGGAAAGAACTGACTATACAAATAATTTTTTTTTTGCCTCTAGGGATAATTATTGGTTCACAGTCCAATGTAATGCAACTTTACCTTGTAGAAAACTTTGAGTGCTTAAGGAGTCAGAAAATTCAATTTGTTATATTTATAATTTTATGCTGAGCATAAAACTTCAATATTCAAGTTCACAGAAATTCACCAAATTAAAATTTAAAATAAAAGAAACTATTTGAAACAAGCTGGGAAATAATTACCAATGTGTGTTAAATCTGCAAACTGCTAATTTATTTTATATTTCTTGATGTACAGGATTTACTATTGTTCAATAAAAACACATTCACAATATAATTGTTTCAATTTTTTTCAGCATGTCAAAATTATAGATAGAAAAGTATAGCAAATTTATCTTGAAGAAAAAATCAAAGTCTAGGTAAAATAGACCTTTTTTTTAAATTTCAGCACAATATCAATTCAGTTAAAATCATCATACTTCTTTAAAAATATCTATTTCTTAAAAAAGATGATATAAATTATATATAAAATATTGAGAAAAATTAAAGCCTATTTAATTATATATTTAAGCCTATGCGATAGATGGAGTGTATTTATTTAAGCTTATGGTATAGAATTTTACTATTTATTTCTGCCAATAGTATAGAAGGATACTATTTATTTGTGCATATGATCTCAACATATACTATTTATGTATGTCTATGGTATCAGAGGTTACTATTTATTTATGCCTATGGTATAGAAAGATACTACTTATTTATATCTAAGGCATAGAAGGATACTACTTATTCAAGCCTATGATCTCAATGGATACTATTTATTTATGTCAATGATATCAATGAATAGACAGCATAATTTATCAGGACCCAAGATGTGTATATAGTGAAATAGATTCCTGATACAGAAGATGTAATTGACTAGCTGAGTTCAAATTCTTGTCTTCTGCATTCACTTTTTCACAAAATTCCACTACTTCTTATCCTAGTAATGTGTTAATTAGCAGGGTAGAGTTGGTTTTTGAGACTTGATTGACAGTCTAAAAAGAAGAAATCTCTGAATTCCCAACACAACTATCTTTCTCAAGAATGCCTGGCAATTCACAGGTAATAAAACAATCAAATCTGAGGAGAATCATGACTGCCTACATCCTAAAGGGATATGCTAGTTTTTTTGCATTTTTTGGCGGGGGAAAGTATAAATTGTTAATCCCATTTTGTTATATCATACAAGAAAAACATTAATCCAGAAGCATTAAAGCATTTAAACCAGGAATGTCATTTTGACATAAAAGTAAATGGCTTCTGAATTAACTTTTTAATTCCAATATGTATAAAAACAAAGGAAACATTTCAAAATCATAATCCAGATGATGATATTGTGGGAAAATTCTCCTAGAATTTTATCCAGATTATTAATACATCAACATTTAAGCATATACTCTATGCATGAATTCTCACCTTGAATTTAATCATTATGTTGAATTAATTCAATTTCCTGAGCTGTTTTGAAAGACTATAACCCACCACACTACGTACATTGTAACAAATCGCCCTCATTTTCTCCATATTCTGTTGGTGAGGAGTGAGTTCTACTTGAGAAGCTTCTTTCTGCAAAGCACTGCTCTTGCTCTATGTAACTGACTCGCAAGTGGATGTTTTCCCAATCACAACAATCTTAACTTGTTCAACTCTTGGGTTAACCATTATCTTCCCTACATATCTAAGTTTAAAATGTGTCCCTTACTCTTTAAGCCTCTACCACAAGTGGCTACCAAACCTTTTAGAGGGTGAAATTCAAGTAAACAAAAAAGAAAAAAAAATAGTGATTATATATTGCAAAAGGGAATGTTGCATTCTCTGGGCGTTTTGCTTCTGCAATCTAAATGACCAGGCCCAAAAAAAGTTCATCCTCCAAGTAAAAAGGGAACAAGTTAATGTAATGTTTGGAGTTTAGATAAGAGTCAAATATTTTAGTCTATATAAATTTGTTTAGTAAATTTAGTAAAACTTGATCAGACAAGGTCTTTGTAAAGTCAGTACAGATGTACACATCTTTACAGCTAGCAAAAAACACAGTCATCACTGAACATTCATATATAAGATGGTTGACAGGATATCCTAGCTCTGCTTTATTCTAGAGTAAACAATGCACATAATAATCCTTATTTAGAAGTAAAAGGTCAAGAAAAATAATTTTTTTTTATTGGAAAAATATCACATCCAAAGTGACAGACTATTTTTTTTTTTTTTAGCAGAAATAAAGAAATATTGGGTTTGTATCAGATAAAATGCTTGAAAAAATGATATAATTTTATGATAACAAAAGCAGTTAGAAATTCCCACAAGAAACTTGCTAATGATTATATTTTCCTACCTATGGCCAATGTTCATGCTTAAGTAAAATCCATGATATTAAATGTTGACCTTCAGGCAGGCATTCTTTATATTAAAGAATATATCATAATACATTATTTCTACCTCTATTACCCCATTTAACCTTGTCTTCTGTTGGATATATATATATATATATATATATATATATATATATATATATATATGTATATATATGTATATAATAAAAAGGCTTCTACACCATGGAATATTAGTGTTTAAGCCTTTTTATTATATCCTTACTCTGTCCTGGACATTGAGTTCTACCTGGATTCTATCCTCTCGGAATTTTTTATTCAAAAAATATACATGTGTGTCTATGCACCTGTGGATTTTGCATATATATGTATATTTGCCACCTATATATATATATATATATATATATATATATATATATTGGCAACTGATCTAAAAAATTACCTTTCTGTTGTTAACTAGAGCAAAGAATGGCTTCTTAATTTCTTATTAATGCCTCCAAAATGAAACTACTCTATTAATCACCTGTGAGAAGATTCTTGACCTTCCATCAGCATGGCAAATGCTAACCTCCAGGAGAGGGACTCAATGTGATTTTTGGGACTAATGTTTTTCAATTTTAAGAAGTAGAAAGATTATATTGAATCAATTGCTAGGTCTGCTGCTAGGAAAGTTGATACTCTGTGTTGTGCTAGATAATATTTCTTGCTGAAATCTACTTTACATATTTATAAGTCTACCATTTGTCCATACTTAGACTTCTCAGGTTAACATTCTCTGCTGACATGTCGTTGAAAGATTATATTAAATCAATTGCTAAGTCTGCTGCTAGGAAAGTTTGTTCACTGTGTAATGCTAGGCAATCTTTCTCTTCAGAATCTATCTTACATATTTATAAGTCTACCATTCATCCATACATAGAATATTGCTGCTACATATGGTTTGTTGCTCCTGCTATATATTTAGTGATACTTGATAAAATCAAAAGAAGCATCTGCAATGTTGTTGGTCCTGACCTAGCATCTCAGCTTCAATCATTTTCCCACTAGCTTCGCTGTGCTTTTTCTATAAATACTTTCATGGTAATTGTTCTGGTGAACTCTCCTCTCTGATACCTGGACTCTATGAATTTAAGCACAGTACTAGATTGGTAGCAAGATCTCATCATTTACAGTCAAAATATCTAGATGTAACCTTATAAGTTCTATGCTAACAGTTTCTTCTATTGCACTTCTCACTTGTTGAAATCTCTTCTTGCATTCCAGTCACATTTGAGCTTCAAATATCTAAATGCAATGTCAATCATTATCTTCTATTTTCTTAATTTCTGTTTTTTATTGTTCTTCACCCTTAAAGTTTTTTTTTTTTTTACATTCTTTCACAGTCAGCAACAACCTGCATATTTGTGGCTTTGTTGCCTCGATTGGTAGTGAAATTTATTAGTATATATATCTTTACAAACAAGTTTTATTGAATAATACTGACATGGACTGTCTGTTTAAATCTTTATTCAGCTTTCCCAACTTCCAACTAAGTTGTTTTATGTCAGAATTCAAAATGGAAAACTTTCCAAAGTTCATTTTTATGTATTCAAGTACTTTCAACTGTTACTACAGTCATTGTCAAGAAATGTGAGTTATTAGTCTGTTTGTCAAAATGTGTTCAGCAAATTCCGACATTTTTTGCAATTAAATTTATGTCACTTAAAGGTGACTTCAGCTGCAATGGTCAAACTGAATTTATATGTGTTTTTTTAATTATACACACTTCAATATAGAATCTACTATGAAGAAAGAAATTTTATTTATTGTTGGTTGTTTCTTTTGCATTATAATGGCTTCTAGAATTTAAATTCTCCTATATAATATTTAGCTATTACTAAAATTTGTTATGTTAATATTATTTTGGTTGTTTGTGCTATGTTGATCTATATGTGCACTTATTGCATTAAATTTTGACAAATGACAAGTAATCCTATGAGAGAGTGTGTGGCCAATGTAAGTATTTAATTTTCTTTGTTGACTATTAGTGTTGGAGATACAATCTCCCAAAGCATATGAGAATTCACAACTTTATTTTTTGAATAGAGTGGATTTTTGAGATACTGAATTATTGCTAAGAATTAGACATTTTTAAATTTTTGTAATAAATGATAAATCTAAAGTATTTGTTAGGATCAATAACAGTTATATACTGAGGAATTATATTTTTAATGGGTTTTACAATCAGAAAGTATCTAGTTCCAAAAGAAAATAATTTAATAAAGACCTTGCTTTTGCTCATATCAAAATGGCTGCTCATGTTATTTTTTTTTTTCATTAAATCCATTTTTATTTCTTCATCAACAACATGGTTTGGGAAACTATTGTTCACACACACACACACACACACACACACACATATATATATATATATATATATATATATATATATATATATAGATAGATATAATTTTTAGTCTTCACTGATGTGTTCTTTGTTATTCCTTTATACATATAATCTATGTCCTCTTTGGAGTATAATGTTTTATACATCATTATAAGTTTCCTAATCTGTTGGTCTACTGATCTGAGCTCTTTATGAATGGTGCTGAATGTCTTACTACTAATACTTCCCAAGTGGTCATTCCGTTCATCACGTTTCTATTACTTTTATTCTAAGGTATGACTTTCTTAATTTTCTTTCATTTTATTGAGTCATATTCAAATAATTTGAGGTACTTGTATGGATTATATGTAGTTAGCATCTTGATTGTCTTATTATCCTGTATGTCAATTCTATTAGTCATCATAAGTGTTTCCCTTTATATTATTAATGTTTCAAATTTCTCTATCTCAAATTCCATGCTGATATTATCACTAGTTTTTAACTTTGTTGATCAACATCATTTGTTATTTCTTATTCTTATTGTTGTAGCATACCTACAGATAATAATGAGTATGTCCTCATTCACATAAATACAATAGTAAATACTGCATGTTGGTCTGCAGCTGGAGATTCATTGTGGAATTCACTTGACTCACTTCTAGCAGTTGACTATTACTTCTATGTGTCACTGGCAAATCTTATGTTGTTTGTATCCTAAGTATTACCATTCATTACCAACCTTCATTTGATTATTCTATATGGTTACCTTCCCTAAGTTACAACACTTATTAAAAAATTTTATATTGTTCATGTACATGAGGTGATTGAGTTCTATTTTTTAAATTTACTTTGGCCAAGCTTTCTCCTATGACGGCTAAGTTTTCTTTCAACTTTTCATGGGGTTGACTATGAATTTCACTGGTAATTCATTAATCTTGAATATTCTGAGGCATTTAAGGATTCAGCTATGAAGCACCATGTTGTATACTTTAGTATAAATAATCCATACCATTGCAAGATTTTTTTCTTTTTGATCTTTTTTCAAGATTCTCTGATCACTATAGAACAGGCCACTTGCTCCTTTTCTTCCTTTATCATATCCTTTTTGCTCTTCATATATTTTTATTCTTTATACTTGTCTAATTAAGTAGGCATGTACTTGGTCTGTAGTTGTTTGTCTTGGTTCCTTTTATTATGCATTTTTGGATGACTTGTTCCACCTCTGGTCATCCATTCTAAGATTTCACCTGTCAGTTGGCAGTTTTGGAGCTGCTGAGCAAATTATTATTATTATTATTATTATTATTATTTAATCTTGAATAACTTCAAAGTAATATCTAATATCTTTGGTATTTCAAGTAATATCTAAATATAAAACAAGTTTTCATATTGTTGATTTGTAAACAATCATTTGAAAGAGAAGAATTGTATTTATGATTACTTTTCTTTCAATGAACCATATATTTTTTAACTTAAAATTACTTACATCAAGTTTTTTTTCTCTAACTTTAAACAATGATTTAGTCACAACCAGATGAGAATAAAAGTTCACTGATCTGCATTACTGAATATGCAGACAGTTAGAAAAGTAATAAAAGAAAATATTTTTTTATAAAAGGATTGAGAGACATATTAACAGATATAATTATGGCAATTTTAAATATTTTTTGTATAGATTCTAAGTACAAAATCAATAATGATTTTTCTTGTAGCCAATCACTTGTATCCTTTGAAAAAAGTTTGAATGGTAATAAACATAATAAAATAAAATCATTGAAGGAGACTTTTACTAGCATCATTCACATAAATCTAATTTGCTTATTTCTTCTCTTCTTCAAAAAACATTTTGGAAAGTAAAAAAATAAAAAATACACTTTATAAATTCCAGGCCAAAAAGAACAAAAAATCTAAAGATTAGTGATTAAATTCTAAAATAAATTAAGTAATGTAAGTATGACCTTTTTGGAAATTATAAATATGATCTTTTTTGGAAATGTGAGTATGACCTTTTTGGAAATGTAAATATGATCTTTTCTAGGAATGTAAGTATGATTTTTGGAAATGTGAGTATGACCTTTTTGGAAATGTAAATATGATCTTTTAGGAAATGTAAATATGATCTTTTGGGAAATGTAGATATGATCATTTTGGAAATGTATGATTTTTTGAAATGTAAGTATGACCTTTTTGGAAATGTAAATATGATATTTTTGAAAATATAAATATGATCTTTTAGGAAATGTTAATATGAAATTTTTGGAAATGCAAATATGATTATTTTGTAAATGTAGGTATAACCTTTTTGAAAATGTAAATAAGATCTTTTAGGAGATGTAAATATGATCTTTTCTTTTAGGAAATGTAGATATGATCTTTTAGGAAATATAAATACAATCTTTTTTAAATTATAAATATGATCTTTTAGGAAATGTTAATATGAACTTTTTGGAAATGCAAATATGATTATTTCTGAATTGTTGGTATGACCTTTTGGAAATGTAAATATAATCTTTTTAGAAAATGTAAATATGATCTTTTTGCAAATGTAGATACGATTTTTTAGGAAATGTATGTATGACCTTACTGAAAATGTAAATATGATCTTTTTTTTAAAATGTAAATATGATCTTTTTTTTAAATGTAAATATGATCTTTTTTTTTTAATGTAAATATGACCTTTTTTTTTAAATGTAAATATGACCTTTTTTTTAAATGTAAATATGACCTTTTTTTTTAAATGTAAATATGATCTTTTTTTAAAATGTAAATATGATCTTTTTGAAAATAAATCTAAAAGATGTGTATAGAATGTGCCATTATTCATATTTATGTTGTCATTAATATTCAGTTTTTTCTGAGTGGGTAGAAGTATTAATAATAAAAAATGCTTGGAATGATTATGTAAAGTGTTTGTAAATTGGTAGAAGTTTACAAAGTGTAACAATAGGACCACAAATAGTATAGAAAATATTAGATTTCCTCTATCTAATATCATCCTCACCATCATCATCATCATTCATATTGTTTAAAAGGAAGTTTTTCACGCTCAATAATATATGAGGTATTATAATTTTCTGCCTGGTGGAAACGATAAAATCTGTGATATCCATCACAAATGTATTTGCAAATAAAATTTTATGCTTTATCTTTAAAATTTTATGTGTGTATGTGTGTAATTACATTTTACTTAGGCCAACTACACTTTGCTCAATGTGTGTGTCTGTGTCTGTGTGTGCACAAAGACCAGAAAATATAATAGTTTTAACATGGGAAAATATTTTTTGAGTTTTTAGGGATGTATATCTTCTTATAGTTCATTATCTTTTTGGACCAAGTGATTTACTGTCAAATTTTCTCTCTGTGGTCATTCTTTCAAAGTTTGAAAAATAAAATTTAGTCACTAATGTGATGCTGAGAGTTTAAAAGTTTATAATTTCAGCCCTGGAGAATAGGAAAATCAAAGACATGAGCTATTCAGCCAGCTCTCACAGGTCACCAGTATTTTAATAAGTTTCAAATACTTAATTACCAATCAGTGTTAAAACCAAATGGTAAAAACCATTAACTTTACAGTAATCATATTTTTAAATAGTATGTAAATTATTTGAAATTTTATGCTGATTTTTAAATATGTCTAACAGCCTTGAATAATTGTTAGTGTTTCTGCCTGAATAATCCTGCAAAGTATTTTGAATTAAGTGACATTTCAAATATAGCATCAGGAAATAAATTTTTATATTTCATTTCAGATATTTTAAAACTGGTAGTTGCTTTTATGCCAAACACCTCACATTTTGAAAGAGCTAGCAGCCACTGGAACTAATATTGCTTTACTTGATGATCAATGCTTACTCTAACTTGGATACAAATAGGTTCATAATTTTAAGTATAATGATCATAAATAAACAAAATATAAATTTTCGAAATCAAATTCTAAACATCATCCTCGTTTTCTAAGAAAAATGAGAAATTCCTTATTAGTGAAATGATGAATCATTTTTATTTCAAAGTCCATTTGTAAACTTTCACCTGTTTTTAGGACAAATGTAAAGTCCAGTCTCAAAGGTACTTTCCTCTCAATCTTACCTGGTGGTAATTATTATTACAAGAAGCAATGATCAAGGTGCTCTTAAAACAATATCAGCATAATCTTCTAAAAAAAGTCAATTTAATGGTGAAGTTTACAAAAGATATGTATAAGAAAATAACCACAGTAGTCACTTGAAAATCACAGAAAAGGTCTTTGTTTTGAAACGAGGTTAACTGGATAAGACAAGGTATAACTGCAAACATGATACAATAGTGGCAGTACGGTACCACTGTAGGCACTGACATTTTATCTTGTGGAAAATCTTGAATGTACTGGGTAAATGTGGGTTGCTGCTGTTGCTGCTACATCAGACGACCAACTGCTATGAAATGCTGCGAAAGGTGTAAGTGGGAGGATGCTGGTCATTGTATGAAGGTATTTGGAAGATATGTGTGTGTATATGTGTCGCTCGAAGGAAAAAGATGAAGAGCAGGAGAAGAAAAGAACAGTAAAAAAGAATAGCATGGTTTGGAAGAAAGTTGGAGAAAAGAAAAAGGGGGGAGGTAAAGAAAATAGAAGAGGTAAGAAAAAAGAAGAAAAAGAGAATTGTGGAAGAGAAAATAAGTTATAAAAAAGAATAGACAAAAGAGTAATGGTGAGAGGTGATAAAAATTATTAAAAAAAAATGAAGGTGGAAAAATGAAAGAAAAAGATGAGAAGAATTAAAGAGGAAAGTAAAAAGTGGGGGTAAATAGAAGGAAAAATTTAAAAAAAGAAAGGAAATAAGAAAAAGTTCAATTAAAAATTGGTCTTAGAAGAAAGCTTGAAGAAAATAAGATGATGAAAAATAAAAACACTGAAAAGTAAGATATCTGAAGATAGGGGGGGGAGCGGTCAGATATATGATAAATTTAAAATAAAAGAACAGAAAATAAATGACAGACAGAAGAAAAGGTATAAGTAGGAAAGAATAAATCAAAAAATAACAAAACAAATAGAGGAAATAACAAAAACAACTTTAACGTAAAATAAGTGTAAAAAGAAAGAAAGATACGGGCAAATAAAGTAAAAAGAAATAATAGGGAAAAAAAGAGAAAAGAATATTGAAGAGAAAAATACAAAGACAGAAAAAAATGAATGAATGAGGAGAAAAGAGGTATGAAAGTGGGGGAAAAAATCAGAAGAGAAAAATGGAACAAAAGGGAAAGAAATAGAAGAGAAAACTGAAATGAAGAAAGGGTAATTTAAGCTGAGGATAAAATAACAGATTGAACTGAAAGAGTCTGCGAAAACGGAAAACTAAAAACTGACAAATTTAAGAAGTAGAAGAAATCAAGAGAAACGGAAAGAACTGAACGGAAAAATAAAATAAAAATAAATATGGGGAAAGAAAATGAAAGACAAAAGCATTAAAAGAAATGAAAAAATAGAGAATAAGAAGAGATGAAGATAGACTGAGAAATAAGGAGAATAAAATGAGAGGGAATCAAAGCAAAAATAAATGAGTAAGAAAGTAAAAATAATAGAAAT
Source organism: Acanthosepion lycidas (assembly GCA_963932145.1). Lineage (NCBI taxonomy): Eukaryota > Metazoa > Mollusca > Cephalopoda > Sepiida > Sepiidae > Acanthosepion > Acanthosepion lycidas. The sequence continues at coordinate 49,898,315 of OZ010587.1, read as the reverse complement.
TGGGTGCAAATATGAAGAGAAAAGGAAAACTAAGTATGAAAAAGAAAGAACTGAAGATGAAAGTAAAGCAAAATGTGGTATAGTCAAAAAAGAAGAGACAGGAAAAATCAAAGAAGGGAAGTGAAAGGTACAAGCAAGAAAAGGAAAAAAGAAATGTATAAAAAAGGGAGAAGAAAGAAGGAAGAAGATGAGCAAAAGAAATGATAGCAAAATAACAACAGAGATGAAAAGTAAGAAGGAGGTAAAAGATAATGCAGATAAAATAAATAAATAAAGAGAAGAAAAGAGAGAAAGACAAATAAGAGAAATCTGAATGATGATAAAGGGGGAAAAATAGAAGTAACTAGAGAGAAAAAGAGGAAGAAACAGAAAGAAATGAAGATGAAAAGGAAATAAGAAAAATATAGAAAAGAGAAGAGAAATAAGGAAAAAAATAGAGAAATGGGGGAATGTAGAAAAAAGAAAATTTATGAAAGGAAGTATAAAGGATATAATAGAGAAAATGGAAGTCTTGAAGGAGAGCAGAGACAAAAGAGAAGGAAGGATGATGAAAATGGAAGGATTAAAAAGAAGTAAATAGAAAAGAATCTTTGGTTATTGGTAGCATCTTAACTGTTGTGTTCTATGCTTGTTGAGAAAAGCAAGTACAAAGCAGAGAGGGAACAAGTGTCAGATAAATGAGAAGTGTGTAAATATTAAAAAAGCTGGAAAATACATTTGATGGTTTGAGTGTGCTTATTAAAATCTCCTTACAACTGAATAAGAGGGATAGGGTGCAGAGGAGAGTGGGAAAGGTGAATAGAAGTGTGAGTGGGTGGGTTACTTGATTATTATGTGTAGATGTGTTTGTGTAAGCAATTGCTATACCCTACAGCAGACAGGTATTTTCATGTGAGTCTCTATACATGCAAACAAAAGTATTTAGCAGTCGTGGGAATCTTAAGAATTATTAGAGTCAAATAAAAATACTGACAATATAATGCAAGATAGCCTTGTAAAAATGTTTGGCAAGATTTTTCAATGACCAGATGATACTTTAAGATTAAATATCATGAGACAGATTTCAAAGTGATGAGAAATTTGTTTCTTTTTCACATGTGTTTATCGAAATAAATCTACACAAACATATACACTGTACATACTTGCATATCATGCAACCTTTGAAGACCTAATTTTGAAGCTAATTTGACTGCAGTAAATGAATATATAGTTTGGTCAACAACATAGCCAGTAGTACATATGCTAATTTTATATCTTGTATATGATGCGACCCCTTAAAAAGTAGGACTTCAAAAGTCACATGATACACAAGTATATACGGTAATCACAAACAAATTAGAGTTACTGTGATGGAAATATTCATTTTCTTGCAATAAAACAAATCTGTCACAAGGGCATTAAATTTGTGGAATAGCTGCACTCATGATTATCTTGTTCAAACTCCACAGTGTGGTATCAACACGTGTTGGGGAGAGGGTGTAGGTAGGTATGTGTAGTATATGTTTGCTGGAGGTCACATGTGTATAGAAAATGTGTAGCGTCATGTGCATGCATGTGTGCAAACATACACACATACATATTGGTATATAATGTTTGCATTAAACTTGTTAACGTACTCATATATGCACATTGTTCTTGCATATGTACTTTCTGAAATATACAGCCTCAGCACCCCACCACACACACATGTACATATATATAATTTTAAAGCAGTTAATAGATTGTTTTAGTCTGACATCATTTCCGGTTACTTTAACCATTATATTTAGTGGCTATACTGTTTGGGCAGACAGCACTGTCTTTTAAACACTGAAATTAATATCCACTGGCCTAGAGATCAAAAGACATATATAAATATCTTATTCTTTTTCTATGTGCCATGATCCTCCAGGATGTTGGCAAATCATGGTTCTTTACAATTTCCTGTCCTTTGTAGTGCTTAGTAAATTTTGTCTTTTTGCTATCTTTCCTAAACCTTTACACAAGTTCATTAGATAGTTTTTCTCAGTTGCTTTTGCATTCATTATGTCCTGTGACTGTCAAATTAACATTTACTTGACTATAAAATAGCATTTTTTTCCCCCATTGACTTATCTGTTTGTCTATGTTTCTGAGATGAGGTATTATGTACATTATTTACATTATTCAGACTATTCTCCTTATCTTTGTCACCATATTTATTACCATGTACTTGAACCCATGCTCTGTTCGAGATATTAGAACATCTAGGAATGGGAGTGTATTGTTACTCTCTTTCTCTATTGTGAACTGTATAGAAGGTCTTATTGAGTCCACATGGTCCAGCAGAACCTGAACATCTTCCTATGTAGTTAAGATACTATGAAGGTATCTTAACCATATAGTTGGCTTTAGAGATATAGATTTGAATGCCATTTCCTCAAAGTATTCAATGTATATATTCGCCATTGCTGGTGATAATGGCTAGCCCATTGCTAAGCCCTCATTTTGTCAATATATGTGCGATCCCATTCCGAAGTGTGTTGTTTGTGTACAGAAAGTAAGATTATCTATTGGAATACTGGTCCATTCTTCTAGGGATGAGTCTGAGGTCAATCTGTCCCTGACTACTGAGAGTGCCTCCTCCGTGGGTACCTTGGTGTCCAAGCTCACCATCTGGTTGGATAGGATGAGAGCATCTTTGATTATTTCTATGAAGTTGGCAGAGTTTTGGACATATGAAGGAGACTTTCTGATCAATGAGTCAATTATATCTACAAGGAAGTGACTTCGAGGGTGTCACAGAGGGCCTTGGCAACTAACAATTGGCCTGAGCAGAATACCGTCTTTGTGAATCTTAGGGAGATCATATATGTGAGGTAGCATGGTGTAATGCTGCGATAACTGCCTATACATCTTAGGTGCGGAGTGATCCTTGTTCTTGATTAGTATCTGTGACAGTTTGCATTCCGTTTTCATTGTGGGATCCTTTTTCACTTTGCTGTAGCTACCATTGCTAATGAGGTCTTCCAGCTTTCTTGTATAATCTGATTTATCCATCACTACAGTCACATTGCCTTTGTCAGCCGGTAGTATGATGATATTTTCGTTCCTCTGGAGGGATCCAATCGCCAGCCTCTCAAGGACACATGACACAGTGGATGAAAGCATTAGTTAGATCCAGTGACAGGACCCAAAGAGTGAGAGTTCAATACCCAGTTAAGGCAGTGGAGAACTTTCAGACGGAAATTAACAGGAGATAACTGATAACTGACATCCATTAAACATGACATGTGGAACTAGAACAGTCTACTGCAGTAAGCGAAGTAAAGGGTTCAGTTCAACATTCCAATCACCTGAAGAAGGCCGGAGTGTACAACGGACGAAATGTTGTAATAAATATGGTGACAAAGATGAGGACAATAGTCCGAATAATGTAAATAATGGACTTAACTGTTTATTCATATTTTTAGACATGCAAGGGGAAGGTATTGACAATCAGCTCCATTAGAGTAAGGATTTGTATCAAATATACTGGGTTCATAGTAGCTTTGACCTGTATATACCATTACATGAACTTTCCATATGTGGGTAACACTGTCCTCCTGCCTGTGTAAAGAATAAAAATGCCTATGTATCTGTGTATGCAGAAATACCAGTCTCAATCTTTTCTATGTTACACTATTTCTTTTAGTGATTTTTAAAAAGGTTTTGTACATAGAATGCAATATGATTTCTTTTACTTTTTCCCCTATATAAGACTGTAGTGTGCCATGAATTTCATATGTGTTACTCATATGTTCTGAAAGCAAAAGAACAAATCACTTTCTGTCACTGAGGTCTGGAGGTGTCCATGCAAAATTTTCAAATGATATCTGTCCTTCTCTTTGGAATCTTTCAAGACTTACAAGCAGAAAATGGCATCAGAAGAGACAAAAGTATGAAATAGCAGACACAAAAATGACAGAAGATAAATATTCTCACCATTGTGAGCAAAAATGTGTATTTTTTTTTTACAATAGTGCTCACCCTGAACGAGGCCCAAGAGCCTCTCAGGTTAGAGAATAAAAAGCAGTTTGTGGGGATATGTGAGGAAGATAACAGTTAACACTAGAGTTGAACAAAGATTATAGTGATCAGGGAAGCATCCTCTTAGGAGTCAGTTCCACAAAGCAGAGGTTCGTAGAAAGAAACTTAAGTGTAATTTACATCTCACCAATCTAATATAAAGTGAATGAGCATGGTTCATTAAAATGTACTTAGCATGGTGGGTCTCAAGACATGAAGCTTAGAACTGGTGGAACTGAGGAATGTAGTTTGTCTGAACACTTTCCATGGAAATAACAATAGAGCAGCAAGAGTTTTGTGATGTTTTGTCTGTGGGAAAGGGGTTTTAAGGTGGAAAATAATTCATCACCTACAAGGATGCTTTTGAACTCTATCAAGACTGGAAAGTGAAGCCTGGGCAGTACCAGCCCATATAGTGATTTTCCAAGCATAGCTTAGATGTGGCACAAAGCCAAAAGTATGGGATACCCAGTAAGGATCAAACACACTACTCAGTTGTAATTGTTACACCAGCCCATATATGGCAATAGTACTGTATTTTTGACCTGGTCTGGCTCTTGTAGAGGTAGAGGATAACAAGAGGAGTACATACATGTGAGATATCACAAATGTATATTCTTTCTATGTACAAATAAAGTGATATGCACAAAACTGCACACATATAAACATAAGAAAACACAAGCACAGACATGCATGAGTAGCCTCATGATGTCACGCATGTGTTGATCCCTGGAAGATTATTAGATCTACACTGTTGTTAGCTGTCACCTATTATCAAGAAAGACTTTGATCTTGTTTAGGGAATGTTGCTGACATTTGTACCTGTGCAACTAAGAATGAACACTACACTGTTCATTCTGCTGCTCTTCTGCTATTTGCCAAATATTTGTTTGAACACTCGATAATTTTTGAATGAGTGAACTTGAAATAGATGGCAAACTGATGTTTTATGATAAGCAACTATTTAAACAAAGAAAATTTAATTAGAAACAAAGAAAGGAGTATCGAATTGATATGTAATATCAGTCCTCCAATATGGCATTGCAAGCTGGACAATATCATCAGAGATGAAGAGCAGACTTAAGGCAACAAAGATGTGGGTCTACAGAAGGACGCTGAGAATACCATGGATATGACATGTGAGAACCGAGTTAGTTTTAACAAAAATGGAAATAAAAAGGGCACTTAGAATCAAAAAGATACAGTCTAAATTTTCTGGGACACCTAATGAGAAATGAAGTTTGGAGAATTTAATATTCACAGGACATATTGAAAACAAAAAGGGACAGAGTGAAACAGCTAATTAATAAGTTTATATATAGGTGGATGAAAGAACATGGATTGGGAGGGAGAGTAAGGAGACAAACATTGCTTTGAGCTATAAAAAATAGGAAGAGTGATGACATAAATGAAGAACTGAAAGGAATGATTGGAAGAGAAACAATAAGCAAGAGAGGATTTTTGTTTTTTAAAAACTCTCATGTTATCAATTCATATCAGTGTTATTAGATTGGTGCAAAAATAATGACGTAATAATGTCGTTTTTTGACGTTAAAAAATATGTCAAAAAACGACATTATTACGTCATTATTTTTGCACCAACCTAATAAATACACAAAAAAAAAAAGTAGCAACATCATGTTGAAACACCAGTTCCCATACTATCACCAAAGTTAAGCAACATCTGATCAGTACCTTGATGGGTGACTGCTTGTAAATATTAGGTTTTAAGCTTGGATATGTGTGTAGTGTAATGGATAATGGCTCGAAATATTTAATCAGAGAGTGAGTTTCAATTCTCACTAAGTTTGTTATATTCACTTATGTGCAAATACCCTTGAGAAAGGTATGAATAATCTCTTCTCTCCTCAGAATTGGGTTAATTAGTAACACTTGTATCACCAAACTATTATTATCTAAAAAAAATTCTTACAATATAAAATATTTTCTGGCTTTAAATACCCTTAAAAAGGGTTGATAAGCCATAGAAGACAATTCAACCAGTCAAAAAAAAAAAAGAAAAAAAGAAAAGTGATTAGCATCTTTGTTTCAGAAACAATGTTTTTGATCTTCACCAAGTGCTGGAAAATGTTATAGAATTACTTATAGAAAATACTTATTTTTTTAAAGAAGTTTAAAAGAATACTAAATTGTATTTCAACATTCAAAATAGGGTTACTGTTCTGAGTAATGTATCCAGTTTAATGTTCACAGAAATCATGACAGTAAATTAAGAGGAACATCAATAAGTTTATAGCCTTTTGATTAAAGAAAAGCATTTATTTTACATAAATATCTAATCTTCAACAATCTCCTTCATCGTTAATACACTAAAGTCAACACTCTTCCATTAACTATTCTTCAGCCTTGGTAGGCAACCAGTCAAAAAGAAAGAAAGCTCTAAATTCCCAAACCTGGATGGATGAAACTAATTAACATGGGAACACATGGTTTTCTAAGAGAAGGAAAATCTCAACAAAAAACAAACCCTTCCACAGAATACAGAATACAGAATACAATGACTACCACCCAGTAGAACAATTTGATTACAGAAACCTCATTGAAAAGTCCTTATGTGTCATGAGGCACTGGACAGATTGTCTCTAGCTTATTTCCATTAATCACATTTCAGATCTAAGTTTAGCTAACAACTGTGTCAGGATTTGAAATTATTTATCCAACTTTGTATATTTTCCAAAGATAGTACAGTAATCACTTGTAATATTAAATACGTCAAAAGTTTAAGTACATACTTCTGATCTTCAGCCAAAGGCAAATGGATTTTACAAAAAAATGTTACATATTGAAATCACTACTATTTAGTATGACTCAAATCATTAAGAGAATTAACTTGAGAATTGAGATAATGGATTTGTTACAGAAGAATTCAATAATATGAGGTTCATGATGTTGGTGAGCTTATTTTATTATATTGCTGGGTGGACAGTTTCCGAGAATGAAATTGACAGCCACTTGTCTGTGCCTTCAAGTTGGAACCCATTGGCTCTGTTTTAACATTTTAAGCTCCACTAGCTACACCTGTCCAAGATATTCTATGCATGACCGAATACCAAAATATTTGAAGGGAACTTAGGTTTTCATCTGCACAGTGACCCTATGACAACACCCTTTCATGAGGAGGAGGATAAGTTGTTGTTGCTTGTAAGCAGTCACAGAAAGTCTATTTAAAGCAATTTGATAGGAAATGTAAACTGTTGTACCTGTTATATAATTATTGTTTTCATCTTAATAATCATTATTATAATATTAACAACACCTTCTTTATGTGCCTTGAGTGCCTACATCATGAGGAATGTCTCTCAGAACATAGGCGATCATGGCTCTCCACAACTTCCTGTTAATTGTAGCTATTAATAAATTTTGTCTTTCTGTTATTTCTCTTAAACCCTGTTTCAATCATCATTTACACAAAAGTAGCTGTAGTAATAAGATTAACTTTAGTAATGATTGTACTAAAAGTACTAGTGGCAACTATAACATATTAATGATGACTTCAACTGCAATAATTATGTGAATAATCTGAGCAACAGAAAAATAAGAACAATGTTAATGGCAATAACAAAAAGAGTATTTTTCAAAAGTATTTATTTAATAGCAAGAGTATTCATTTGATATCAAGAGTGAATTTTAATTGTTTTAAAATTAATATACATTAACACTTTACTATATATCATATTAATTATACTGATAGCAAAAATAATAGATTCATATATTAGAAAAACTATCTTTATAATAAAAACAACTGAAGCAATATTAAAAATAGTTACATTACTACAGACTACTGATGATTGGGAACATTAATTAATTTGAGAATAATATTAATTCTACAGATTATTCTTAAAATTTTGTAGAATATAAAAGCATAAGTGATATGATACTTAAGAATCACTATCTGTAAAAAATAATTACATTCTTTATATTTTTGTCATGTGTGAAAATTTAATTTTTTTTTATTGTAGTTTCATGTGACTTCATATTAAAATATTTAGTCAAATTTTGAACTGCCACTTCAAAACATCAAAATAAAGATATTTAAAAATTCAAAAATAAACATTTTGTTTGGTACAATATCTGATTGGGTCATGACCCAAGACCTAGGTTAAGGGAAGTAATAATTATAGGCAATCTGCACAAATTTTGATGCTAAGTGATACTTAAGATGTACATTGTTTTTTTATTTGTTGTTGTTATAATAATAATTGTTGTTGTTGTTGTTATTGTTATGATACTTATTATTGCTATTGCTATTATTATTATTATTTTAGTTGTGTTTTTGTTATTGTAATTATTGTTGTTATATTTTGTTATTATTATTATTATTATTGTTGTTGTTGCTGCTGTTATAATTGTTATTATTACAATTATTATTAGTATTGTTATTGTTGTTATTATAATTGTCATTGTTGCTATCATAATTATTATTGTTGTTATTATAATTATTATCACTGATGTTATTATAATTATTAATATCATTGGTTTTATTATAATTATTATTACTGTCGCTATTATTATAATAATTATTGTTGTTGTTGTTGTTGTTATGATTATTATTCTTGATGTTATTATTATACTTATTATTATTGTTGTTGCTGTTATTATTATTATTATTATTATTATTTTATTTCCTTTTATTTCTGATGTATACTCATTTCTATCTGGGTTCGAACCAGATACCTAAGGTCAGCGATGGCATTGTGACATTTTCCACTGAACCTTTTTGAGGACCCCTATCCCAAAAAAAAACAAAATGTAATATCCCACACATTTTACATAGATAAAGCTCTTCATAATGTGTGAGCTGTACTTGTGAGTACAATTTTTTGTATTTCTTTAAGGCATAGAATACCAGGGATCCCTTTAATAAGTCTATGAGAACTTTTTCCAATCAATCCAAGGGATCCATCTATGATTTGTTATTATTATTATAATTATTATCATTGTTGGTGTTGTTATTATTATTATTATTATAATTATTATTCTTTCATTATTAAAATATGGACATATTTGAATGTTTTAAAAATTAAAACATGAGATCATATGAAATTTATATAAAAATTAACAAAATAATAAGGGAAATCAAGATAAGAATATGAGGATATCTATAATAATAATAATAATAATAATGAGGAAGAAGAAAAGAAACTTGTTGTCACTTGATATTCAATGAAAGCCACTAGTTTCTAATGATATGAAAATTAATATCATGAAAGTTTTAATGAATATTTTCAGGATCTGAGACCAGATAAAAACAAAAATTCATATTGAAAATAAAAGATAAAGATAGTAATCACTAGATGATGATGATGATGATGATAAGGAAAAAGAACATAATGCTAATGGAGATGGTAACCACAAAATGAGAAGTAAAACAAACAAAAAAAAAATCTGTAAAGACTAAGGAAGGCAAAAATTAATGTAAGGTTGACTGAAGTATGAAAAGATAAGAATTTTAAAACAATGGTCAAATGGTATAACAGGAGGGAGGCTGAGAGTAACAATAATGATAAGGACAATAGATATATTGCTGTTGATGATGAAGAAAAGGAAGGGCAGCGGGGAAGACGTATTGCTGTTGCTGCTTCCCAGATGTGAGTAATGAAGTGCATGATGTCACCTGGCATTCACTTCTGTTCCTTTTCCAGCTTTGTGGCATAATTCAGCCTGAGATCATTAATCAATACAGAGAAGTGACTAGAGGATCAGTAACCCTAAGACGAAAAGTGCTGCCATCTACATCCTGATTCTGTGGCAGACCAGGCTCTATCTCCAGCAGCGGTGACAGTAGGCAGCTGTAGAATGGCAGTAGTGGTTGATTGGTAGGTAAGTAGGTAGGCAGGCAGGCAGGCAGTCATCAAAGTTGATGGTAGTGGTGGTTGTATCATCTCAATTTTATATTCTTAGACCCCTCTCTCAAATTACTCTAGTGCCTCATTTTACGCTTTTTTAAAGAATCAGAGTTATTTCTCTTAGACCATTGGAAATAAGGTGTCTCTCTATGTGTTGGGAAGTAGTATTAGTTCTATTATCTGATAGTTCTCCAGAGAAAAAAAAAAAATGGCATATTTTCCGTTAGTACAGGTCATCTAATAAATACAGTGGTCAAGTTTACTTTTTAAGAACCATTGTTGGACGTAGCAAATAAGTATATTTTACAAAGAAGGCTATTGAGGCTGATAGATTTTTTTTCTAATCTCTTTGAATAACAGTCAAGATAAGGAAAATTCAGGTACAAGAAAGAGACATGAGAAAGAACAGAAAAGATACCTCATTTATATTAGTGTTTATATCTGTGGTTTATTAAACCTGGACTTTTCAAAGTCATCTGTTTTTCTGTAAAGGTTATTTTCAAGAATTACTCTAGCATTAAAAGCATGATATTTGGAGCTGCCATCTTTTGTTTGGTTCATTGACTTGTCATGTCAAGTTTGCTCAAGGCTAGATGAGATATTTTATTCAGTCAAGTAAACAGTCTTGTACATTATCACTAAACCTTTATATACAAACTTAAGAATATTATATTTTAATGTCTATGTCAGTTATCAATGTATTATAATTTCTATCTAAAATCGTTTTATTATTATATTTTTGCATAAGATCTCAGAGTCTTAATAGCAAGAAAAACATGGAAGCATGACTTAAAAAATAAGGTTAAATATCTCTCAAGGTCAAATTCTTATTGAAATTTTTGTGTTAATTCTTAAGTCTCTTTACACTTAATCAATATTATGAAACTCTTTCCAAAATAGAAGCTTGTTGTTTCTAAAGCAAATATTTACAATGTTAATTTTCCATAGGTTAATGAAAATAGACATAAAATATATTTATCAATATACGAAGAGAAAATTATGAAGGAAAAGAAAAGAAAATATTGAAAAAATACAACACGGAAAAAATTTGACGATAAAGTATTATTAAGGGAAAGAAAAGGTAAAACGTAAATGCAAAAGAAAGAAAGTAAAAAAGACAGAAAGAGAAAAATAAAGAAAGAAAAAATAAATGGAAAGCAATTAGAGGAAAAAAAAAAACAAAAGTAATATAAAAAATGAGAAGAGAAAAAAATGAGACTTTGAGAGAGAAAAGGAAGTAGAATCAGTGAGAGGGAGAGAAAGATGAAATGTAAAGACAGAAAAAAAAAGAGGGTAAAGTGAGAAAAATCTTCAGATATCAAAAGAGAGAAGAAGGATAAATGCTAAAGAAGTAATAAAGTCAAATAAGATATAAGGAAAATAGATTTTCAAGCCTTAAAAAATTTAAACAAATATATAAGCTTACATATGTTTACATATGTAAAAATTCCAAGATTATACTTCTTGCTTCTCATTTAACTTTGACTTGAACAGAATCTGCAATGTTATTGGTTCTGAACTGGCATATTGGCTTCAGTCACTTTCCCACAGTTGTAACATAGCTTCACTGTACCTTTTCTATAAATATTTTCATGGTAATTGTTCTGATCAGCTTTTCTTTTCAGTAGCTTGACTTTACAAATTTAACCACAGTACTAGACTAGGTCTCCATATTTCACAGTCAAAATTACTAGATGTAACTTTAAGTTCTATGCTAACTGTTTCTTCCCTTGAATTTATCACTTGTGGAACTCTCTTCTAGCTTCTTGATCTTCAAAAATTTAGATGCAATGTTGATCGTTATCTTCTATTCCCTTAATTCCTATTCTTTTATTGTCCTTTCTCTACTTAATAATTTTTTCTCAGATTCTTTCACACTCAGTTACCCCTTGTTTCTTAGTGATTCTCTCTCTCTCTCTCTCTCACACACACACACACACACACAAACAAATATTTCTTGAATATTATTTGCTTACTTCTGTCTTACCAGACTTTAAATTTTAATTATGACACTTTGTGGCTGTCACATGTTTTGACTGACTTTTCAACCACCTCATGAATATTCATGAACTTTCTCAAATTTAAAAACCTTGATAAACCAATGACATCCTTGCTCTTGTATATAAACATGCACAACAAAATAAATCTTACATAATACAACCCCTCAGAGGATGAAGTGTGTCAGTTAAGAATACTTTTCCTCTTTTCTTTTTATTCATTTTCATTCACAGATATGTGCTATCTGAAAATAATATATATATATATATATATATATATATATATATATATATATATAAGGTCAATGATCAGAGTTGAATCATACCAGGAAACAGTAATATTAAAAAGTGCTCAATACACGTATGAAAAAAAATAAAATAAAAATAAAAAACATGCACACCTTTTAAAGTTAAAAATTAGGAGATCAGTTGAATCTGCTATCTTAGTTTCAATCTTACAGTATCGTCAGGTGATTTTTATCAATTGACTTACCAATGCTTTATTTTTTAAAAAAACTAATGAATGCTATATTATTTTAAAAATAAACAAACACATGACATTGGGTGTGATAGAAAGAGAGTAGGAGGATATGAAGAAGGAAGGAGAAGAAGGGGGAAGAGAAGAAAATTAAAGGTATTATAAATGTTTCAGTGGGGTTTAATTAAAATGTACATTTTTTTTTTTTATCCAGCCTCATATGTGCTTAAAAGGAATTTTTAAGTATCTATGCAAGGACTTTGGACTTCATTTTTCTTATTCAAAAGGTTGTTTGGATCTGGAAATATCATTATTGTTAATAAAACATTGTGCGTGTGTTTACGTTTTAAAATAATATAGTGTTCATTAGTTTTTAAAAAAAATAAAGCATTGGGAAGTCAATTGATAAAAATTGCCTGAGGATACCTTAAGTTTGAAATCAAGGTAGCAGATTCAACTGATCTCCTAATTTTTAAAGTACATATATATATATATATATATATATATATATATATATATATATATATATATATATATGTATATATATGTATATATATATATATATAAAGAGAAAGAGAGAGAGAGGAAGCTGATAATTTCTCGGTCCATTAGAACATTAGAAATAAAAGTGTGAAAAAAAACAATTAAAAAAATAATATGTGGAGCTTTTAACTGATCTCCTAATTTTTATAGTATATATATATATATATAATGCAACAGGGATTACAAGACACTTTGTAGCTAGCCATACATTAAAGTTACCTTCATGTAATGTTATACAGCATATGACAAATGACATCTTTTCTCATTTCCTTTCATATGTATCAAGGGCATTAATGTAACAGCTTCCAGTATGACACAGGAAATGAGCAGGTTTGTCATGTTTGTGTCGCTAGACGCCAAAAGCAACAAATCTTAGATTCTAAGCCTCTTGAAAATAGTTAAGTCCTTTGTGAACCAAGCTGAAGTTCTCTGGCTATGACATGTCTTCCATTGCCAAGAGAAAAAACATTCTAAATAGTTAGATATCACAAGGATGGTCAAGTTTATTTAGCAGGTTCAGGATATTATCAAGCCTAACATAGTTATCAGATATGTGGTGTAAAAAGACATCAACTCCTCTCTGATGAGCAGAAAGTAGATCAGATCTGACAAGACCTGGGAGAACTCTACTATTCTATTAAAGTGCTTGCTGAATAAGATCAAGCACCTTGAAGAACCCTGCATACTCTAATTCTTCTCCAATGTGTAAAACTTTAACCAGGACCATAAAGTGACCAGTTATGTTACTATGATTGGTTGGTTTTATTACATGTCAAGCCATGTCGGGTTATTTATTATTGAATTTTGTGCTGATAAGGGAAAGGAGAAATGATAGTAAGCTCTAGATGGTTCACACTGGGGTACCTATAGTGCGTCATATCACCTATGATGTCATAGTGATTTTGAGTAATAAGAGATATCTTGTACTTCTTGTAATGACTTAGGGTCAATATCACTAACTAAATTGATGTGTTGCACATGGTGATCAAGTCTTGAATAAAACATTTTCTAGCAGACTGTGATTCTGCCCACAAAGCATACACAATCCAAGATTAGCTAGCTGAGAATTTAGACTATCATGTTTCTCCTAAGATGTGATTACAGAGTTAACCTGATTTTAATCCCTTGGTTTATTATAATTGGGGTGCCAATGAGAGAGAGAGACTTGATAACAGCCTCTATAAATACCAAGGACTCGTGGGTGTGATGGCCCAGTTGGATGATTCAAACAGGCAATTGTTTCTGAGGTTATCCACAAGGCTGTCTTAGCACAGATGGTAGTTTGATTGAATGGGGGTTTTCTGTTTTTCTAAGTTGAATATATGTACAATGTTTCCTTTTAAAAAATCTACTGATCTTTCTAATAAATACATTTTATATTATTATTATTATTTGTTCTCAATTACCTGGTGCACTCTGAGATATGAGGTGTTGAAAAGTTCTATTTTCCAGAATTTATTATTCTAATGTTTGGTCATTAAATACTAGAAACTACTTTGGGCTGTATATATCAGATTATTCAACATAAAATTGTTGTTTTATTTAAAAATAAAAAAATAAATTATTTAGTAAAAATGTTTTGCCTTTGGCCTGTATATATTTGTTTGGAGATAAAAACTTATCAATTTTCTTCACTCCAAAAAAATTAAAATTTTTAAAGGCTTCCTAAATTTGATTTTGGTTCTAATCTCTACAGCAGCAGATTAGACATTTGAAAAATAGGATAATCCATAAGAGAAATGTTATATAAATAAGCAAGTTGAAATAACACTTTAAACCTCACATAATACAAATTAGTAATATCCTTTTTATAGCATTAGGGCAGGTGTTTGTCCTGTAGCAAAATGAAACCTGTTGACTAAGATGAAGTTGTTTAATATTTGTGTGTACTATTCAAATCTGGTTTATACATGTGTGGAGTGAAGATGGAAATAAACACCAAGACAGTCAATCATCAAATGACAAAAAAAAAAGGTTTTTAAGTTGGAGGATTTGCATATCCTTCTGATTAATAAATTAATCCTTTGAAAATAAATATTTAACATTTTTTAACCAAAGGGTCGCATTCCTGTCAACAATAAAAAAAAAACATGCTTCATGATCCTTTTGCCAGTAAGGAGATAGAGACAGCAAAATATGACAAGTGTCCATGACATGGCTTAAAAGAGATTCCCTTAATCATTCACCCATCTTTCTCACCAAACTATATGACACTTACACTTTCCTCCTCACTTTCTCATGTGTATGTAACACTTACTTTCCTCTTCACTTTCTTCCTTGCCTCTTTTTTTTACACATATACACACGAAGAAATAACATTTCTTTTCATTTTAACAAATAACTAAAAACAAGGAACTTTAACACTCATACACACTGAGAAAAAGTTGTAAAAACATGAAAATAAAAATAAACCTTTTACTTTGTTGTGAGTTGATTTAATTCTGCAACATACGCATATTGTTTTGATGATTTTAAAGAAACCTGTGATGTATCTAATCACTAGTCTTGTTTTGTTTGATATTTTAGCTTTTTATTGTCAGTGAGACATTGTGTTAATCTTCATCAATTATAATATAGATGTGAAACATTTTTTTATCACAAGAGAAGAATTTATATATAAAAAAAGGGAATCAATTTCATATTGTTGAACATGGTTAGTGTCTTTCATTAAAACTGAACTTTGAAGATAAATGATTCCAATATATGAAATGCAAATTTTATTAGAACAATTATTTTCATCATATAACAGCTTGATTTCAGTTTTATGTTATATTTATAAAGCTCTATTTGAACTCATTAAGAATAATATTCAAAGTGGTTTCAAGAAAAAAGAAATAACACATAGTCTCCAATATCAGTCATTGACAAATTTTAGTTACAGGTCCTAAAATGGCCTTTAAGTAAACTCCAACATTTATGATAGCTAAAAATATCAAAGATATGGTTGTAAACAAACCATATACATTCCTTCTTACTCCTTATCATCCAAGAGACCTCATGTGATATGGCATGGGCATGAAATCATGCACCTGTCAGATGTCATTATCAGGCATCTTTGATAGGTCTTCAATAAAATGGCATTTATAATGAATACTGATAAGTTACTATTAACTTGTACAATAACCTATTGAAATGGTTTTAAAATATTTAAAATCATCAATCTCTGGAATTCAAGCTGTTGACCTTTCCAGCAGGTTTATAAATGGGATATAGGAGATGAAACATAAGAATTTTTGTGGAAGTCTCTTTTTCTTCATCTAAACAAACATTAAATGTTAACATGTTACTGTGGTTTCCTAGATATCAGCCACTAAATGTTCCATTTCTTCACTAATAAAACTCTCACTGCCATGAACATTGTACTCTTTTTGGTGTTGAACTTTCAGGACCTAAGTGATCATGGCTCTCCACAAATTCATATCCCTTGAAGCATTTCTTACTGACCCTCCAACTCCCTATTAAGCCATCATTTTACACAAAAGCCTTGGATGTGTTACTTGTTGCTCCCCTCTGATTCTTTTGCCTTCAATATGTCTTGTGAGTGTCAAATTCTCCAAGCTCCCTTTCATCATATATTCCAGAAATTTCAGCTACCTCTTCCTAATCTCAAGTAAAAATGTCCTTTTCATTCCTATTTTCCTTAAAACACTTTGTTGCTCACATGTGATTCTATAGATAAGAACTTATTCTGTGCAGAAATTGCCAAACATTCACTGCTACATCAGTAGATTGATATTACATAGCAGCCAAGCACTCTTATCTTTGTTTCCAGCAAAATTTTTATGTTTCTTAATATTGTGTTTAGTTTCTGGAAGGCATCTTTTTCTATTCCAATGCATCTTTGGATTTCCATGTCATATGTTCATAAAACTGTTTTGCTTGCTGCTATGTTTATACAAAACTTAAAATTCATGTTTAAAAAATCCTTTGATAAAGACATTCATAACAAAATATTATTTCATAAAATCTATTTATTGTTAGGTTAGTCTATGTAAGCTCTACAGCCTGTCATATTCAGTAAGCTGCCAGAGTATTTTGATGTGGAGGGGGATTTCAAGTTAGTGGGCGAGTCCACAAGTAAGAATTTGCACAGTAATATTAATTTCCTCATTTTCTGAGATCCAGTCACCCATGAGCAACTTCTTCATGGTGGGCCTGGACATAATGCATCTGTGAAGAGCTGTTGATTGATTTTTTACTGTTTATCAACCCTTTTTGGGTTATTTAAAGCTAGAACATATTTCAGATTGTAAGAATAATTCTTCTTTTTTTTTTGGCAAGTGAATATTGGACTAACAAATTTAGAGAATAACAATAATTTTTCTTAATAAAAGTCCTAATATTTAACCCATAGTTGGGGGAAGAGATGAATTAATAACTTTCCCTTGGGTATTTGCATTTAAGTGAATGTAAAAATCCCAACTGGAATTCGAATTGAATCTTCAGTTTCTTGTTCTGAGTTATTATCCATTGCACTACCTGTACATCACTGGGAAGAGATTTCTTTTTTTTAAGTATTTTACCCCAAGCAAGGTGGGAGTGTGACTAGCATGCAAAGGTTTATAGAGAGTGAGAGCAAGAGTAAAGAGGGGTGTATGAGGAAAAGATATAGAGAAGGATGGGGATCAGGATCAAGGCATCAGAAGATGTTGATTGACATTACATCTGAATATTTGAAGATTATAGCTATCAGGGAAGCAAGTAGGAGGAAAAGAGTTCCACTGGTAGGAAGTGCAAGAGAAGAAGCTGTTGGAGTAGAAGAGGTGGTTACATTTAAATGTTCTGACAATGAAAGAGTGGAACCTAGATGCCAACCTAGTAGCACACTGAAATTCATGCACCAGTCAGAGCAGTTACCATGAAATTATTTATAGAAAAAACAGAGGGAAGCCACATCACATCTGTGAGAAAGTAGCTGCAACAGATCAGGACCCATCACAAGGCATATATCCATCTCTGTATTTTGTCTAGGAACTCAAGATGAACAGTAGGGGGCACCAGACCATATATGGCAATAGTATTTGATGCAAGGATGAATGTTAGATTTGAAGGATGGATTCAGCAAGAAAAACCTTTTGGCATTACACAGAGAACCAAATTTCCTTGTGGTAGAAGAAGGTATTGAATCAATATAGTTGTTCCACCTCAGGTCAGTGGAAAATATAAGACCAAGAAGTCGCAGAGAGATGATTTCATTGGGCATCAGTCATGTTGATAGGAGGCAGGGAGGGTTCTCTATGGTAGGTAAATGAGAGCAGTATTGTTTTGGAGGTAATAAAAGTTTACAAGCCATTTCCTATCCCAGTCAACCACAGAAAAATGTGTATGTTCTATTGGCCAATACATTTTTGACTGGAAATGTAATCAAATTCATTCCCATATGAAAAGATGAATTTTTCATTTTTGCATGGACTTCCTCAAGAGATTTTGTCATATTCATCAAATATTGATAAATTGCCACAAGCTATCCTAAGTAACTGGGGATTAACTTTTTTTGGAAGTTATCTTAATTCTGAAATGTTTGTATGTTTCCTCTTTGTCATTTATCAGAAAGGACTTGAATTTTCTCCCTGTTTTTTGCTTCTTTTCATTTTGCCCAATATCTGACTATTTTCTACCATTTTCAACCTTATTTTTTGTTTCCCCATGCCAAATGCAGAAACCAATTAAGAATCTTGTCAATCATCTACAGTTGAAACATCTGCTCAAAGAATAAAATCTGGGAGACAGAAATGTCAACTTTCTTCTTTTATTAACATTTTCCATGATGCAAACCAAACACAGAAATTGAACATTTTAAAGCCTCAAGGAACTGTCATATTTGTCACTACTTTTAATTTTACTCTCACAAAATCTTTCAACAATACAACTTAATCTAACAAAAACTTAATAGGAACCACTAGTCCCTACACATAAAATGTTTACCTGTTATATTCCTTCAATTATAATGGATCTTTTCCAAAGAACTGCTGCTTTATGGAATATGCACCCACATAGATTCTTCCCTAAATATTACAATCTTAACTTCTTCAAGTCAAGGGTTGTTATATTCAAATACAAATCACCACCATATAAATAGCAGTTGATGTAGCTGGAGGATAAACCAATCCTAACCTTCAAGACAAAACTACAAGAGAAATAGTAGTGAATTGAATGTTGCAAACTATAATTAGTTAAATATATTCACTACTTTTTCTCTAGTTGTTTCATCTTCAATTTTAGGATTAGTTTAGCCTCCAGCTGTATCAACTACCATTTATATGGTGGCAATTTGTATATGAATAAAATAAGGGTCAATCATTATCTATCACCCTTATCCTCATAATCTTCATTTTTCCTATTACACATCTTATTCATAATAACTGATTTGAACAGGAATCCTTCATCTTAAGTGGTTATTAAGCCTTGAATTGGTTAAATATTAGTATTAAAAAAATCTTGTAATTATTTATTGAATATAAATATGTTTTGCATTTATGAATTACCTTTTAAATAAGAGCAGGTAGTATATGACTAGCAAGTAATAAAAGTGTCTGTTATTGTGTATGCTTTGAAAACCTCATTAAAAAAAAATATGATTTGGAGCCATTGTTGGGGGGATGGTAGGAAGTGTGTGTTACACTGTATTTTTAAATTTCTCTGGGATATAATCAGATATCCTAAGTTTATTTGAAATGTAAACATGCTTCAAATGTAATCTAATAATATTGCAGTTCAATTAATAGTTATTTTGCTGGATTTATTTTTGTTTTATTTTTAATTTGATATTTTATATTAATATTAAACTTAAGAAAATTAAACACTAAATTTTAATTAAAACCTTTCTCAAATTTTGATAAATATTTTATATGGATCTGAACCATTTGGTTAATCTAATTAACATGCAATGTTTTCCACAATGTAAATGTTCAGGCACGTTTTTTGAAATAAGTAAATAATATTCCTTGTAAACTATAATGAACTTTCAACACCGTGAATATGTATTTCAATTTAATTAATACATGGCATATTCTCCTTGGCTGTTCAAAAAAGACCTCTACTCACAGTCTTACAATCTGACAGGCAGTATACAATTGTACAGATGGCATACAATCTTACTGACAGCATACAATCTTATAGATGGTATAAAATTTGGCAGACAGCATACAATCTTACAGATGGCAATTGATATCCTTCAATACATTATTAATATCTTATACATCTGTTGACACAATACAGCAAGAGTTGTAGGTGTGCAAAATGAATGAGTCAGTCATTGTCTCATACATATTCAATAAGGGACTTGTTTGGGAATCATACCAGCTGGACATCTTACAGAGTATGTTGAATAGTATGGGCATTATATCAACAGGTATTATTCTGCTTGAACAGCAACCTGCCTTTCTGTTGCAGGAATGTAAGCAGAATGAATTTAACAATGTTCAGGATATAGATAGTGCTGTAAACAGCAAAAGCGAGTGTGAGTTGAAACATATGGCACCACAAGCTATGATGCCAGATGTTGATAATGTATTATTGGCAAATACGCTCTGAAAGATACCAATCTCCCAGTCTAAATGTCCATGCAAATAACCATCACTTTCATGAAGACAGAACATGCTCTTGTCACTGCATATGACTGAGCACCACACAATCCTTCAGCTGAAACATCTGCAGACATGCACAATGCTGTTGTGGTGTGTGCATAAGTCAGGTGAGAAGCACATGTACCCCTAATCCTGTCAGAAGTAAATTCACAGTGTTCTGTGTTGACACTTTTTGAACCACATTTGTTCTGATCTCTGACATGGATGCCATACATTCTGTCTAATGCTACTTTTAGAAAATTTGATCTTTGAGTTTAAGAATATCCCTTTGACCACTGCCAATATCAAAGAACCACCAACATATGTACAGCATGCAAAGAAATTCTTTGAACTGATTATTCATCCTTTAAAGTGCTATAATCTGACTCCTCTCAAAATAGATCTAATTGAATAAAAAGATTATCTGTCTTATCATTTAGCTGTATTTGATGATTTCACTGCAATCAAAGTCAGCATAGTATATTACTGGTTCAAACTCAAACACAGATTGTATAGTGGGATTAGTGTTATTATGCCACAAGATCACTAGAAACTTGGATATGTGACAAAACAGTTACTATCATTAACTCAGATTAAACAATCTTACACATTCTTAATATTGGCAAAACTTAAAATATGACAAAAATAACATTTCTATTCTAATAAATCAACATATATCTAAATATATTTCAATATGAAGTTTATTTTTAAATAATGGATGTATATGTTTTGTTACTTTTTCTCAACTTTCTATTTTTGGCTGCAACTCACACAATACATCGCCCATATAAATATTGAATATCGTGAAAATTTCATCACTGTCAGATTTTTAATACCATTTCTATTGTGAAAATATTAGTGCGTGTGTGTATATATATATATATATATATATATATATATATATATATTGAAGACGATACAAGTGGACAAATTTTTCTGCAGAATTTAAAAAAAAATGAATTTATGATGATAAGAAAGATCTCCTAAATAACAGTTTATCCAATACATTAGTTATACATAGAAATAATTTCAATCTCAAAAATGCTATACTTATTAAAACAGAATATAATTTAATTAGACAAAAGGTTTTTGAAAGTGCAATTATTGATTCTTGCCAAAATGTTAACATGCCATGGATTTTTCAAATCTTTGGATTTCTTAAAATAAATGCTCTTTTCTCAAGCATTCTTATTCAAGACCATGAAAATTTTAAAAATTAAAAGAAAATGATTAACTCATGACCATCAAAAATAAATAAATAAACAAAATAAACAAAAATACATACAAATAAATATATAATAATTACACTAAAAATATCCATAATTAGCGACAAACTATCATACATCTTTACAATTATACAGAGTTATCTGGATATAGAAAAAATATAAAGATTCTTGCATATAAAGAGATTAATAACAATATGTTTACATTTATTGAATAACTCGGTCCCACCCTTTAACTGTCAAAATGATTAAATGTATCTGTCTCTTCAGTTCAAACAGCTTCTTCTCTTGCACTTCCCATTGGTGGAATTCCCTTCTCCTTACTTGCTTCCCTGATGACTATAATTTTCAAATATTCAAGTGTAATGCCAATTGACATTTGTCACCCTGAGCTTGTTCCCCGGCCTTCTCTGTATCCTTTCCTCAAACACGCCTCTTTACTCTTGTTCGCAATCCTCTGTAACCCCTTGCATGCTAGTGACACTCCCACCTCACTTGGGGTGAAATGCTTTTAAAAAAAAAAAATGAATACAATACTAGACTTAATCCGACAAAAAGTATCTATACACAATGACAAGGAAATTTCAATAAGCCATTTTACATTTCTTAATATAAAATCATCTCATCAACATTTGAGGTCCAAAGACCTTTCTGTCTGCCCCCTCCCCCTCTTCTGACTTTAGAAGTCTGTGAGGAGGAGTGACAAAATAAGAATATAAACAAAACTGTTACTTCTTTTCTTCTCCTCATTTTTTCTTTAAGTTACTAAATTTAAATACTGTCATCATTAGGAAAATAATAATGAGTAATATTTCCAACTCATTATCAATTTATCTATCAATCTTTAAATTAATTTCAATATATTTTTATACCTGTTGTAAAATAGGTATCACATATAAATTCAAATTCTTGTAAAACACAAGGTTTTGTATTTAATTACACACACCCATATAGATAGATAGACAGATAAGAGGTGGATTCATACCTTCCCCAAGGGTATTTGTATGTAAGCAAATATAACAAACCCAATTGGATTTGGAACTCAGCTTTCTGATTAACAATTCCAAGCCATTATCCAATACACATCCAAGATTACAGCACCTGGTATTTCCAAGCAGTCACCCATCTAGGTACTGATCAGGCTTGATATTGCTTATCTATGGTGATTGTACATTTCAACATGACATAGGGATATATAAATCAAAACTGTATGGTAACTGTCTGTTTTTCTGTCTCAATGTGATCTTCATATCAAATACTACTATTTCTTTAACAGACTGTATTTATAGGTTACTGGGTGATTGAAGAAGTGGAAGAAAGATCAAACTGACCTTTCCCAGTTCTTTTCCTTTGGGCTAAAATTTAGGGTTATTTGTGGTCATGACCTGTTGGTGGCTTATTTATTTGTTTATTATGTTATTCTTTTATGTACTTCACTAATTTATTTTGAAGATATTTTTGTTCATGTATTTTTCTTTGATTCCATGTTTTGCTATTTGGAATAAAGATTATTAGATTTAATGGGATTTCTAGTCATTTTGGCTTTGATATGGCTTTAGGTAGTGTAGTAGGAGTTTTTTTTTTATATCTGTATTTGGAAATAAGCTTTGATTCTTGTTAAGGAGTTTATCTTGTTCTGAAAAGTTAATTATAAAACTGACAGTCGGCATGCTGTATTTATTGCAATGTTCAAAATCTCAATCACTACACATATTCTATTGCTTATACTGACCACTCTTCTTTTATAAATGTAGCAAATTTTAAATTATATATATATATATATATATATATATATATATAAGCTTACCAAAATTTCAAAGTCCCCATAATCAATATAGATTTAAGTTATGGTAAAACAAAGTCTTTTCATGATCCAATATCACTTAAGCTTTAGGGTTGGCACACATTCACATCAAAATGAATACTGATAGCTTATATCTGTAATTGGACTTTGAGACTGACCCTTCAAACCAGGACAGTTCTATCCAAACCCAGACATAGGATAAGCCTACACACACAGTCACACATAATACCAAGTTTATCAACTCCAAACAAGAAGACTACATATTCTTACATCACATTGATTTCTTCCTCAAAATAGCATAATTAATCTCTATTAGGCTAGCCAAGTGCTATGGGGCCCACAAGCTGTTGTATTAAGAATCAAAATATCATTCATACTTTGTTTTTAAAACTCTTCTACATTGATAAATATTAAAACAAATACACACATTAGAAAATACACTCATGCCAATTAATAACCAGTCTTCTAAGGGCGCCAGTTACTTTCCATCTAGAAGCATTATAGCAAAGAATTAAAAAGCCTGCAACTATCATGCACATGGAATGATGCCAAAAACACTTTAGTTTTTTGAACTTGTTTCCTCTAATTTCTTGGTATTATAATCAAACTCTAATTGCAGGAGATATTTGGAATTATAATGCATCCTCTGAAATTGGATAGACAATTTCATAAGTTAAACTTTCTTGGTGCTTTCTAGATTAACTATTATTATTTGGTGAGAAGTAATTATGCATAGGTGGATGAAACTTTAGGAAAGTTAAATGTTTCATAAACAATCAAAAATGATTAATTTGAAAAGATTTTCTATTACTTAAAACTAATTTAGTTTGTTCCTGTCACTTTTATTTTCAGGAAAAATGGTTTAAGTGATTATATATATATATATATATATATATATATATATATATCCCTGAATGTAATGAGAATGAAAATAATATAAATTTTAATGTTCACAGCATTAATTCAAATGAGGGCTTAATACCAAGAGTAGAGCAATAATTATTTATTATAATTTTTACATACAGACAAAACAATTTAATACAAAGATGCATTCTTGTTTCGATGTGCATGCAACTCAACTGATGAAAACCAAAAATTTTTTATAAAAATATTAATATATATATATATATATATATATATATATATATATATATATAGGTATCATATTTACATTCAAGTATGTTTGGTTAAATAATTTAGATGTATTATGTCTATTTTAATTTTAATCCTTTCAAATCCATGGATTAATTTTTTGGTAGCTGCAGAAAATTGATCAAGAAAAATTCAAAAATTTTCTTTCAAATAATTTTTATTTTCTCAAGTATTTTCCATCTCTTCCAATATTATTTCCAGAGGTTGAGCATCTGTGCCTATGTGTGTGTGAACACTGCAAAATTCAAAACATTTACCTGTTATACAAGGAAGGTAACTTATGTGATTTTTTTGGAGTATATTTTTATGGGTTTAAAAGATTTTTTTAAATTGTAGTTTTTAACAATTCTAATTTAGAATTTTTAAAGACTTGCTATAGAAATTTAAGAGCTTTGTTGCTATACTTGTAGTTGACTTTATTTTTGGTTGCAATTCTCTTATATAAAGAGCTTTAGAATTTTTAGTTTTTGCTCATTACTATCTTGATTGAGTACTGTTGTATTTTCAACTAATATCTGTCTGAACTTACTGTGGTGATGAATGTTCCTTTAAGTGCTCTGAGATTGACCAATGATCATGTAAGTGAAACATAAGTCTTCTTGTCATGGTCACTGTTGCAAAACCAACATGCATATTATTAACACTTTTGTCAGAGATACAATCTCCCAAAGGACATTTAAATTTATATACGATGTTGGTCTTTTGCAAAACATTAGTTGACGGAGAAGAGTTGTTATGAATGACGAAGTTGGTTGTATTAAATTTAGTATAGTATATAATTCATTTTATTTTTTTACTGGGATCATTAGGGGATATATTCATGTATATGAAATTTTTTAGAAGTTTTCATCCTGTTTATAGTTAGAATGCATTGGATTATGGTAGCTTGATATGTTTAGAATTATTTGAGGATGTATTAGGTTCTTTTTTATTTAATATTTTTGTTAGCTCAACTAATTTGCTCATCACACATAGAGAATGAAATAGTCTGAATAAAGCATTCTCTTTCTATAAGGCGTCAGAGTCCTTTAATCTGAATTCACATTATATATATATATATATATATATATATATATATATATAAAAGTGAACAATGAAGTCAACATTCAGAGGCAACAGTCTGTTTCATGTCAGATGCAATCATCAGGCCATGTGTATTGTATTTTTGCTCAACTTTTTATATGTACAGGTTAATGATGCATTGTGAGTAGTCTATTGTATTATTCTAATGGTTATTTTGTTTATTTGTTTATTATTTACTTAGGTTATTAACTTATTTATTTGTTTGGATTAAATTATTTAACTTGTTTTTGTTTATTGTTTTATATTATTTAATTCTTGTTCATTTTGTTCATGTAGTAAAAATTTGCTTTCATGTCTGTATTTTGAGATGCATTCTGATCATTTATTTAGTAGTTTGTTTTGATCTGGGAAGGTAATTATAGGTTCTTTTTTTTCTCTAGGCAGAGTTTACAGTTTTTGGATTGATCATTGTAGGTTGCTCTTTTCCTTATTTTCTATGATATTTTTGTCGTGATTTGTTTTATGTTTTTTATCTCCCACATATATTTAGAAAGCATTGTGTTGTTTACTTATTTACTATTCGTAAATGATGTTTTGTGTGCATAGTTTATTTGTTTCCAAATATATATGTGTATATATATATATATATATATATATATATATGAGAGAGAGAGAAATGTAAATAGATAACATAGAGAGTGATTTATGATAGTGACTCATTTTTTAAGGTATGGTTTATTAACACTGTAGATATAGACCAATCAAAATAAAAGACAGGTATTTTTTTTTCACATGGTAAAGAAGTTGTGCAAGGTATTGGTGCCATATGCATTTGCTTGATTAAGACAGTAAACTTAAAAATATATATTTTAACAATAAATATGTATGAAAGACAGTAATGGCTGCACTCATTTTGATAGTATCATCAAATGAAAAGAAAACTGCTGGCTTTGCAAATAAATGAACTCATCTTGAGGTAATTGCTGAATTGTGTATTGTATCTGATTTCCTCTTTTTGCATCTTGAACAAATTACTGGAGTTTGGCTTGGATATCTAATCGGAATTAAAATAATAAGATTTTGTCTTGTTCACTTCCTTTCCTATTTCAGATAAATTACTGGATTGCATTGTAGATTTCTAATTGCAACTGAACATATACAACTCTTGAAATTCTTTCTTCTTTTTCCATCATCGGCTAATTACTGAATTGCCATGTGAAGTGCCTACTAGAATTGATTACCTGCCACTGGATTCAGTATTTCTTCCTCGATAATAAATCAAGTCATTTATCATCTTGGAGTAATTACCGGATTCTGCTGTGGATTGTCTATTTAAAATGAATATCCACCATTGGGTTAATTGCCAATCCAATCATTTAATTATGGATTATGGAGAACAAAAGAACAATTTATTCTTTTATGAGACATTTTGTATAACAACAATGCCTAAGCCTATGGAAACTCACCTTCATTTCCATTATTATAAAAATAAATCCTCTTTTAACTTATTCAACAGCTATCAGTGACAAATATCAAGTGTATACGAAAGCCATATGATATTTATTAATGTTCTGTTAATATGGATAATAATGTGTATGTTTTAGATGTGGATAATCACGTGTATGTTTTAGTGCTATCTGGAAGTTTTTCACAAATTTATGCTAAGTTAATGATCTTCATCATTATCAGCTCTCGTGTTAATGAAATTGATGTGAGATTTCCAATTTGAACGATATCAAGAATATTTTTAGTCAAATAATGTCTTTTTAATTAATTGTAGAATTTTTACATTTATAAACCCAGAATTATAAGAGATTTTGAGTTTTATTGATTGAGGTTTAGCAGTTTTATCCTCATTCCATGTGGTGTCTCATCATTCAGCAAAAACAATTATTTTATAAGAAACTAAGATACTTTTTCATTTTTGCTTTACTTTTTATGATTTAGTAATATTGATAGAGACTTCAAATTGGGTTAACTAAAAAACTTGTTCATATTGAAAAAAATGGTTCAGATTGAAAATTCATATAACAAATAAAATAATGCATTGTCCACCATGATACCTTTATATATTATTACTCATTTTAAATTATTTAAGCAATTTAAATTTTTCAGCTTATTTTGTATTTACTTCTTGTTTCACCCTGTTTGTAGGTGTAATGATAATGGTAGTAATAGCCGTTTTCTTATAAGAAACATTTAGCATTCACTGACTGAGCTGCTTTCAGTTGAAATTTATAAAATCTTTCTAAAACAATTTTTTTCAGGAAAACAGTTTTCTCAAGCCCAGTAGCTGTTATTGCTCTTTGAAGTATTCGATTCCTGTTGAAACTGGCTGAGAACTTTTTAGCATCTACTTGTAAGCAGGCAATCTTTTTATTAATCTAATAATCTGAGCTCACCTAATGTTAGGCTTACCATACGTTTCTCTTTGACAAGGACTGTTCTTGTTTGAGGAGTTTGTCTTGGTTTCCTGCTAGTGATAAAAGTTATCAGTATTTTTATCTCTATGAAGCGTGTGTATTTCTGTTATCCCTGAAGCTTTAATGTTACAGTTTGATGATTGGAAACTGTAAACTCTATCTTGAGAAAAAAAAAAAGAAGCTATAATTACCTTCCCAGACCAAAACAAACTACTAAATAAATGATCAGAATGCATCTCAAAATGCAGACACAAAAACAAATTTTTACTACACTACCTGAAGTAGCAATTAAAACTCAGATGCCTTTTAAGTACAAAATATAATCTTAGACCTTTACAGTCAGAAGATTGATAAATATAGTTTCAACTGATATTTTGCTTTCATAACTAATCAAATGAAGGCATTTTCAGTTTACATTGTTGATAGCTGTAACAAAGACATTGATATTTGTTTGAGGGAAATAAAGATTTATAGAATTTAAAAATATGTCTGAAAAAAATCGAAATTAAAAATTTATACAACATCAAGTAGGATGGAGCAAAACAGAACAAAACGTAGATAAATAATTAATTAGAAATATATTTAAAGGATACATTTTATATAGACATTTGAGAGTTTAACCCTTAAATGGTGGGGAAAAAGGTTGCACAAATGTGCATGCCAAACAGGTAAAATAACAAAAGAAAATATTAAAGGATAGTTTTTATGTATATATTTCTGTGATACATAAAGAAGAAGGGTGGCTTGAAAAATCTGATACTCACATGAAAGAATGAGGGCAAGAATTACAGACAGAGGAAAATAATGCATAACATACAAAATGAGCTTGGGTAAATGGATGGTGGAACAGAGTTTAGGAGAAATAACAAAAAGAAAAAAATTAAGAGCCACAAAGAATAGGAAATTGTGGAGAGCCATGATCGTCTACATTCTGAGGGGACACAGATCATAAAGAAGAAATTTAAATATCATATTCTTTCATAATATCTCCACTATCATCATCATCTAACTCAATTGAAGTTGGAAAAAATCTTGAAATGAGAAAAATCTTCCTTGTCATTGTTTTCTAAACCTTCCATTAGTAATATAATATCTTCCTTGACACTTAGAAGAATTCTAATGATGGTAGTATTTCAGTAAAATATGATTATGGTGTGTCTCGTATTGGACTTTCATGAAATGAATGGGCATGTCAATGCATTCACAGCCCATGCTGACATCTGTGCACAAAAACTGTGGTGCTCCAAAGTTTCAGTGCTATATTACCAAAAGAAGAGACTATCCAGTGAACAACATCAGTGTACATTGATGATACTTACATCAATGAGAATATAATATCTGCAGCCAGCATGAAGCAACATTTGGTCAACTTTGGGCTGGTGAGCAATGAACCAGAACAACTGCAAGATGAGATGCAAGTGCTTGGCTTTCAAGTGTAGGGGAAGTACAACACATTCCAATGGAAATGAGGTCACCAGCATGCCTCATGCTCTCACATGACATAGTGTGTTCTCACTGTGTGGAAGGCTGGTTAGGCAGATGGCTTATAGTAGCAGCAGCATTCATTAAGAGGAGAGCTGCAGCAGTTACAAATGGTTGGGACAACAAGGTGGATGATGCTCCTCTAACAACAATAATAAAAGATGTCATTGCAAGAGTGCACCAAGAAGACCCTGTGCAAAGTAAGTGATGCATTGATGGACCTGAGCTCAACATATGCAAGCTCACTGGTCACTGGAATCTCATTGGAGCATAATGGTGCTATTGTGGAGAATATGAGTTGGTTGCACAAAGAGAAGGATGTACAGTACATAAATCTAGCAGAGATTGCTGCCATATTAAAAGGTCATTGACGTGGGAAGCAAGAGTGTTGCAAATCTTTGCTTGTGCAAACAAATGGATCACAGACACCCTTACATAAAAGGCCAGGATATGCACTAAGGCAACAAATGAAATGCTTATCAGATGATTGAAGAGTACAAATTGTCAGTTAACCATAACCGAGAGGATGGTCTGATGAGAGGGTACCAGCGATGACTTGATTTGATCAAGAAAGCAGCTGAGCCCCTAAAACATTTTGGCTGCTTAATAATGTCCATCCATAGATGAAGGAGTCACTCTGGCATAAGGCGGATATTGTACTTTGTCAAGAAGGTTGATTCCACATTCTCTGAGGCATCAGTGAAGTCAGTGGTAAATAAGTGCAAGGAGTTCCAGTCACTTGACCTGCCACCCACATGTTGGCTGAACAGTGAATTGGATGTCAGCAACAGAGTAGGGATGGATATAACTCATTACAAAGGCAGAAACTACATGTCATTCATTGACTGCAGACTGTGCAGTTTGCTATTTGGCATCACTTAAGAGAACAAGATGCATCAAGTATCATCAACCACTTTTCTGTGAGCATGACCCACCAACTGAGATACTTGTTGACAATGACTGGGGACCAGCATTTTGCAGTAAGCCTTTTAGGGACTTCCTAAATGAATGGAGAGCCCACATCCAGAGTGATGCCATCAAAGTGTAAAACAAGTCCACCTCATGGAGTAATGTCATCAAGTGTAAAACGAATTGTGGCAAGAAAATTGTCTTCCATAATGGAAGTGGTTTATTGGTGCAATGATGTGCTGCTGATTGCCCCTGCCAACATGATCCATCAGTACCAAGTTCAACTGAAAGGAATTGATGCAATACCCTAGATGAGACCAACAACAGCACATTGGTTAGGAAGTGAGAGATTGTTTGGGTTCACCTCCCCATATAAACTTGGATGTTTTACTGGCATGACTAGCTCATAGAACATACTTGTTGACAGAATGCCTCACCAGGTTATATCTTCAAGTACTTCAGAAAGTGAAAATGGCAGTCGATCCTTCTCTCAGAGTGCAAGGATGATCAATATCAGAGATGCACCCAGTGATCCCCCCAAGGCAAGCAGATTGGGGCCTGATACAGACTCATCAGAGGATACTTCATCAGATGTGTCATACAGAGAAGAAGTTGCAATCATATCACTATGAAGAAGTGCAAGATTCCAGCTCCAGGTTGCTGTATATATGATCATGAGATCAGGGAGGAGTGTAGTAGAAATGAGGTAGAGAATAAGTTGCCTACTGCTACTGATACACCCTTCAATTAAAGAGACAATGTTTAGTGTGCTGCCTCTGCAAAAAGAAAGAAAATGGCTGCCATGCCCGAACAGAGCCAGTGTGAACAGTGGGATGTTTGGGTATGAAGAAAGAAAGTATCTATCATATTCTCCATGAAATAGTTGGGACAATGAGCTGAGTGGTGTTATCTATGCAAATGATTCCTTCTACTAGCCAACTGCTAATGTGTTGGGCTTCATAAAAGCAGCAAGTAGGCAGAGCCCCATGCTGAATGTATAATGTGATTTCCATGCATTACTGAGGATTTCTGTCTGTCCATATTTCTGAGATAAGGTATTGTAACTATTTACACTATTTACATTGTTCAGACAGTTGTCTTCATTGTAAATATGGCAATAAAGATGAGGACAACAGTCCAAATAATGTAAATAGTGTAACTAGAAGATGTCTGTGTTACCTAGCATTGCCTGAAATTTGTTCATCCTTGTGTTTTCAGTATCTTAGCTATATTTGTATCTTACATGTGGTATTCCTGTGTGAAAGTCTTGTTTGTGCTCTGCTCATCTTGATCCAGTGTTTGACTCCTTTAGTGTTTGATTCTAGTGTTGCTGATTTTTTTCATCTCTTTTGAGTTGTGACACCTCTTCATTGGCAGATACTCAACCAATAGGAAGAAAATCTATTAAAAGTATAGGAAATTGTTGAGAGACATTATCGCCTACATCCTGAAAGGATATGGCACAGGGAAGAAGAATGCTCTGATATTCATGTTCTGACAGATGCCTGTGTGAGTGCTGATGAAAGCCCAAATGGTAACCTCATGAATCCTAGAATTTTACAATTAGTCATTTAGACTTGAACCGTGAATAAATGATATCCATATCATTGAAAAAATGTTGAATCATCAATTGATGATATCCAGAGTTCTCCAATGAATCATCAATTATGCCCACCATTTAAGGGTTAATGCTTCATATAAAACTATCAGGCTTTGCCGCTTGTTATCACTTCTTGACTAACTTGGCCAACAGTCTAACTCTCTGTCTTCGGGCAGAGAGGAACCCGGACGAGCCTCTGCCGAAGGGCAGAGTCTCATTTGGGGTGGTTGACTGCCCCTGAACCCGTTTATGCAGGTTCAAAGAGGGAACATGGGAGGGATAGCTAAATATCACTTTATAAAGTAAGATATATTCACTACTTGAAATCTTTGAAACAAAAATTTTAAATGAACATTTCATTTATAAATTGGCTTGTTATAGTTAAGGAAAGTTTTACAAATAGATGCCAACTTGTTGAAGGCCAAGTAAAATGCAAATTTCAAACACTTTTCTGCAATATATAAGACAATATTCCTAAACAGAAATATTTTTTATATGAAAATCAAAACAATCCTTGATTAAAAGAACAGTAATAAAGGACATTTAATTAATGAAATAAACGTTTTTAAAATTAATATGCAAATTAGTTAAACCTGAAGAATGATATTGACTACAAGTAGAAAATATATCATACAGATATTGAGCTTTTTGTGTGTAAATTACTCTTGAGTAGTTTTTTATTTATCATCTCTCAGTTGCGTCTCTGTCTTTGGGCAGAGTGTGTTCAGGGGCAACCCTGTCAAAGGACAGAGTCACAACTGAGGAAAATTATACTGAAAGGTGCTCAGCCCTGGGGAACAACTGCCTAGGGCGTGCCCTCTCATTGCACTAGAGAGAGGGATTGGTGCTCACACCGAGGCCAGTGCAACCAATGGTTGTAGGGGCTTCAAGAATTTTTGTTCCTAGCTTGGGTGTACGCATTTGGGCTCCCACCAAAAACTGACCTTGTATAACTAATTCAGCTGTTACACTGTTTGGTCATTGAAGATTTGACTTGGGAAATAATATAAGAATAAAGCATACATAATTCACCTAAATTTTCATTTACTTGTCTCAAAATCAACTTGAATGTTATTGACAGAGACATGATATATTTTTTAAGAAGGGTCCTGATAATGATGATTAAAAACAATCATTTGAACTCTGGTCAAGATAATTAAAAATTGGTATAAAAAAACAACATCCTAGTGTTAAATCAATAAAATTGAAAATCATCGAATGAATTTTAATTCCATAATCAAAACACGAGCAAAAATATCAAATTTAAATGCAACTGACAATGTCTTGACAAACAGACTGAATTTTAACAATGAAAAAATTAGAATAAATAATATGAAAACATAAAATGGAGATAAATCAAATCTTATTAGAAATGAAAAATTTGTCATCAGACACAATCACAATGAGAGAGTGTTTTTGTAAGAAAAAAAAACAACAGAGGCGATCCAAAAATGTTTTCATGCCCATCCAGTTGACATAAGAAAACAGAAAATATAAAGTAAAAAAAAAAAAAGGATTGGTAGATGATAAAAAGAGTTTGATGCAAATAGTTTGAGTGATATTTTAAGAGGATGAGAAAACAAATGAAATATGAAGCTGAGTATCTGTTAAGAGAAGTTTTTCTGGTTTAATTGCTAGATATGGACTGGGTACTGTTATAAATTAAAAAAAAACATAGTTACTGTTAAGGGTTCAGATAATTAGTAGATAACACAAAAAGATCCGGAGAAAAACAATAAGAGGCATGTTTGGATAAATAAGGATAAAATAATAAAAGAAAATCAAGAGGTGGTAAATAATATAAAGAAATGATAAAGTAAGAAAAAACAAAAGAAAATCCGAATATTAAGAAGTAAACATCATTATAAAAAGAGAACATGATCAACCAAAAATTAGATTAAGAAGGTGAAATAAAAGGAGAAGAAGAAAATCTATGAAACATGCAGAAAAAGAAGATGAAGACATGAACAAAGTAAGAAAAACATAGAAAAAAGATAAGAAAAGGAATAAAGAGAAAAAAGAAGAAAAAGAACTAGTTTCATTACTAATGAGAATGACAGTAAAGTGAGTAAGAGAATTAGAAGGAAGGAAAAAAACAAAAAAATAGAAGAACAATTAAAGAGAACTTCAAGAAAAAAGACTGAAAAATATAAAAAATCTGAGCAGCAAAAACAATAGCAATCAAGTGGGAGAGAGAGAAGCAAAGAAAGGGAGGTCAGTTTCAATTTTACTCTGTATTATGAACGACCAATTGATAC
Source organism: Acanthosepion lycidas (assembly GCA_963932145.1). Classification (NCBI taxonomy): domain Eukaryota; kingdom Metazoa; phylum Mollusca; class Cephalopoda; order Sepiida; family Sepiidae; genus Acanthosepion; species Acanthosepion lycidas. The sequence goes on along the minus strand of OZ010587.1, from coordinate 49,863,965 downwards.
AACTGAAAATGGGAACATTGATAACAATGCTAACTAGTTTAATCTGATGAATTTGCTCAGGTCACAATGACAAAAAGAGTGAAATAGAAGAATTGAACTGGTAAATCTATTGTAGATATATCAAAGTTTATTTAGAACAAATAAAAGGTGGTTGTTTTTGTTTAAATGTGAAAAATACAACATTTTGCACACTAGATAAACCCAATTTTTGTTAAAGCAGTAAACATTTTTATCAGTTAAGCCAAAAAAATGGTACTAAATACTTCTTCATTATTTTTATTTCACCTCACATAACTTTCAAGACTTTTGTATTTGAGGATTTTCATTTATCTTTTCTTCCTAAAAGGCATTTTTCTTATCTTAATGTTTTTACAGCTCTCAGACTTCAGCTTTTCTTTAAGGTAAAATTTCCCTGCCATCTTTTTCTCCTTTGAGGATTTCTTTTTATATTGTTTTTTCCAATCTGTTTTTTTCTTTTCACAATATAAAGGTTTCCTTCTTTTCCCTCTTTCTTGACTATTTAACCTGTTCTTCTCTGTCATCTGAATCTTTTTGTTTATCATTTCCTGCTAATTTCCTTTTAATTTTATTGTTTTTCATTATTATTTACTTATGACTTTTAACCCTTTGCCTGTGCTGCAGATCATATGTGCTGTATAGAACATGGGATTGCCATGTCTGTTCATCATATGTGGTGCACACAAGCCATGATTTTAAAAGTGTGGTAAAATTCAGGAAACTTAAGAAAAGAGTCTACTATTGAGCAGAATGTCTGAGGAAAAGCCCAATCTAATATTTTGTGCATCAGATATGATCACAGAATGCTTGTTTGTTTTCAGATTTATAACTATTCCATGGCAACTCAGCTTATTTTGTAAATAGAATGTGTTGATATAAAGAGTTTCACATAATAAAAACATGTGCATCACATGTGATACACAGAGCATAGTGTAAATAGCTTACAATTTGTACATTATTACTATGTGAATCACTATATACCAGCACATTCTATTTACCAAATAAGCTGAGTTGCCTTGCAATAGTTATAAATCTGAAAACAAGCATGAATGTTTGGATAGTACACAGGAAAATGTACTGGACTGGCAAAGGGCTAATGACAAACTAATTTTTCCAACCGATTTACCTTTTAATTTTATTGTCTTTTCATTGATATTTACTTATGGTTTTTAATGACCTAATCTTTTCTCATTTCACTTTTAATGAATTCTTTGTTCCATTTCTCATTTTTAGATAATATTAATTTTAAAAAAATACTTTATTCTCAACACTTTTCTTTTCTCTTTTGGATTCTGACTCTTCTTACCTCTCTTATTTCTTGATTCATGTTTACTCCTTTTTCTCCCCAACATTATTTATTCCCTTCATTGGCATCTTCAGGTCTCTTATTAAAAAAGATTTACTTTTTTTTTTAAAAGTTACTTCTCATTATTCATTTATCACTTTGATATTATTATTATTATTAACTGTTTCATAAATTACTCTTTTTATTGTTACAACATCTAATTAAAAAATATCAAATCCATTCAAGAATTCTAACTTATTAAACATTTAACATATCAATTTACTTTGCATCTTCCTGGTACCTAAATACAAAACAAAAAAGCCAACAACAGCTATAACTAAATTCATTTAGATTTCTTGCATTTAAACAAAGAGAATCCAATAAAAATCCCAATATCCATTTTTACTAAATGGATAGCCTATTAGCAAATATTGGATACAACTGAACAGATTTTATATATTTTCAAAATTTCCTCATGTGTCTTTGTAAAATTTGATTATACCATAATATAACTTACAGCATTGGATTAATGGCAGAAATAATCTTGTTAATATTTTTTATATCCACATAGCTTTACCAGTTTCAACAAATATTATATTATAGGGCATTTAACAGCTCCTGTTAAGTACTTATAAAAACAGAACACTTCCTGTTCGCTCTTTCTTCTCTGCCCAGTATGCTGTGGCAATGACATCCATGGGACCCTTGTTCCCAAGCATGGAGATATATTTCCCCTCAATGACTGAAATTTATTCTCACACACACACACATATATATATATATATATATATATATATATATATATATATGTGTATCATCTATACAATTCCTCACTTTTAATGTCTTCCTCATCTTGCATGCATACTAGAGTATTTTTTTCTCTTTTTACTCAGTTATATAAAACAAAAAATATAAAATATCACCTTGTTAAAATTCATTCTATTTGCTGACACTCATCACTAATATGTGTAAAATATTGTCACCATATTTGTTTAGTTTGATAAGTAAGTACCTGAAACAGTTGGTGACATTTTCTGCAAGTTAAATGTGGAATTTGTTCAAATTTATGCACTGAGAGTTAATTGTGATGCAATATAGTTACATTTCTTGAGTTGGTTTTAGGAAATGTCAATTATAACTGTGGTGATTTGATTGTCTTTTATGAAATTTTTCTTTCTGTAATGACACTTGCTGTTATTTGGTACAAACCTACTAGCATCATGAATGACAAGACTTTATACTTGGCTACTTTATTACATCAAAGTCATGAATAGTTCTCCAGAAGTTTCTGATAGAAGTTGATAGGCTTTACTTATTACTAAAAAGCTAAAGTATATAGAGTACTGTTATCTGTTACTGTTATCTTTGTTCTTTGCTGAATCAAACCTAAGAAATAAACCATTAAAATTTCTAATTTTAAAATGCCATGTCCGTTCAGAATGGAGGTGATCATAACTCTTCATGTATTTTGTGTTTTTATTGTCTGTGATTTGCAGTGACTTCATGGGAATGATAGTGGAGTGGTTTCTTGTTGCCTTCTCCTTTGTGAATTTGAATTGAATAGTATTTATCTTAGACTAGCTGCGACTCAAGAGTCATATCTACATTGCTATATATCCCATAGCTCAGGAGAGAAGAGATGAATTCATGGCTTTTCCAAGTGCATTTGCATCAAAGTGAATCCAGTAATTTAAACTTGGCTTTCTGAGTCCACTTACAACACCGATGTCAGTTATGCTATCCACGCATTCCCTCTATGACAATAGGACTTTCAGAAAACTTATTTTCTTAACATGAAAAAATTCTTTGAAAACTTTTACTTAAAAATTCTGTAAAGATAATATATTATGCACCTCATGGCAAACAAACAGAAATTTTGTTTTGTTTTTTAATTGTGTCGTTGAGTTTCATCTTTTTTTTTTCTTCCTGGAACAGTAAAAAGAATCTTTTTAATCTCAAAAAAAGAAAAAGTAAGTAAAACATGTTTTTCATTTTCTTAATAGCCTATCTATTTATTTCTATCTTGAAATAGTAAAAATAAGTTTTCTTTCTACATTATCTTAGATTTTACAAGCATGATATTAATGATAAGTTACTTTTCTAAAAAAAAAAAGAATTATATTAATACACTTCTAATTTTGAAGCCTAATTAGTTTTCTATTAAGTCATATCCTGCAAAATAGTGACATTAATCCTCTTAGGTTTTATTCAGTAAAGTCTATGGCTATACACATGACAATACTCTATGTACCTTTTTAGGAGGAAGTAAATCTAAAAGTAAGGTGGAGTAATGGATAGCAGCTTGGATTGAGGAATCAGAGAGCATTACATTCACTTGCATGCCTTAATAAATCCATCTCTTCCCCACAGCTTTGGATAAACAGCAGTACAGATTGGGCTCTATAGCCATGGTTGGAAATAAGTCTAGAAGAAGAAAAATTCTGAATCCAGCCTGGAGAGGGTTCAGCTACATTGTGCCATCTTGCTCATGAAATACCACTACTTCTGTGGTTACAGTAGAAGTAGTGCCTCTTGACCCTAGGGATTACAGGATTCATGATCAAGAAACAATCTAGCAGTACTAGATTATGGGCAAGGTTTCATCATTTCACAGTTGAAATGGCTTGATGTAACCATAAGTTCTTGTCTCACGCCTCCCTCTTCTGGCTTCTTGTTTTCCTGTCAACTATGATCTTGAAAAATGTAAATGCAATGCTAATTGTTAACTTCTGTCTTCTTAATTCCTGTTCTTTTATTGTTCTCTTTCCTTAATAATATTTTTCTTTTTCTCATATTATCTTACAGTCAGTAACCCCTTGTGTCTTAGTGACTTTATTGAAATGAAATTATATATATATATATATATATATATATATATATACATTTTGTCGGAATATTCACTGGCATACAAGAAGATTGATACCACATAGCAATTCAGCATTCCTTTTCTAACAAAATTTTCCTGTTTTATAGTACTTTGTTTAGTTTTTGGAATGTATCTTGTGCTAATTTGATAATCATTCAGATTTTGGTGTCCCATTTTCCATCCTCTGTGAAAAGATGTCCCAGATATTTAAACCTCTATACTTGTTTGATGTTGACATCTCCAATTTATTGTTCCCATCTTGGGATTTTTCTCTTTTTGATAACCATACTTTCAGCATATGTTATACTGTCAATTTTGCACCCTCCCACCAATAGTAAGTCCTAGTATGATCTCCAGCTCCCTTTGAACAGTCTCACTCTAAGGAGTGGGTGTTTGAACACATCTGGAGAGTAGACACATCTTAGGTCCCTTTATATTTTTGTCTACCTATTGAATTTGTTTTCAATCCATATGCAGGAGGTTTGCTCCCAGTATAAGTTTTGTATTCGTCTGAAATCATTTCTGAATAAATCTAGTTTTGCTCACAGTTCAAATAGACCCTTGTAAAATGCTTTGGTATAATCTGTGATTTCAATTACTTTCTATATATTCAGACATTATTTCATCAAAAATGAAATATATAATAATATGTATGTTAATAATAGCTAAAATGCAGGAAAATTATTGGTAAATTTGATAAAATAAAGATTATTGCACATTTTTACATCAAATTGGAAAGAAAAACTGATTACACTTTCACAAAGAAGGACAGGCAAATTTGGCTTTATTGAAATTGCTGGGTTGGGTTGAAAGAAAAATTGGCAAAACAAACTAATGCTATTCAGTTCATTTAGATTTCACAAGTGAAAATCTGCAGCATTACAATGAATTTTCAATAAAAGAATATTGATTAATCATGTTAGTTATAGTTTTCTACCAATTATTATTATTATTTTTCTAAATAAAAAGTGACAATGATTTCTAAAGGATAGGAAGGCTGCTATCTCATAGTTCATGATACTAATGATCATATTATGTTTTTCATTCAAATTGCATTAATAATAATAGTGGTGATTTGAATATATAACAATTATCATTATTATCAGTCAATGATAGTATAACTGTTAACTAATGTTATTTTATCATTGATAATTTAAAAAATATTCTTCATTTGAAGAAAACAATTATTATTATTATTGTTCTTAATCTTATATTTTAATATAATATGTTTAAATATATTAATATGTGTTTATTATATTTTTTATTATATACTTCTTCTTCTATATGTCATGTCTGATCAGCTCATGGGCGATAATGGCTCTCCACAATTTCCTATCCTTTGTAATTTTTTAGTAAATTTTGCTTTTCACTATCTCCCCTAATTTTTGTTCTGCCAACCATTTACAAAAGCTTGTTAGGTAGATTATGCATTACTTTCCTCTGACCTTTTTGCCTTCAATATGTCCTTTTACTATCAAATTTTCTAAGCCTCTTTCCTCATTATGTGCCCTAGAAATTTCAACTATCACTTTCTGATATTAAGTATGAATGTCCATTTTGGTCTATTTTCTCTAAAACTTTGTCATTGCTCACATGTTCAGTCCATGGAATTCTCAGTATCTTTCTGTAGAGCCACATTTCTGTTGCCTCAAGTCTCTTTATCCTTGAGGAGATTGTCCAGTATTCCCTGCCATATAGCAGGACTGATATTACATAAGATTTAAGTAATCTTTTCTTTATTTCTTATGAAAATTTTCTGTTTCTTAATACTTTGGAAGGCATCTTTAGCTATCCTGATGTGTCTTCAGATTTCAGTGTTACACTTTCCATCCTCTGTTAGAACACTTCTCAGATATTTAAATTTTTGTACTTGCTTGCTTTTGGCATCTCCTATTTGTAATTTGCATGTCGGACTCTTCTTTTTACCAACCACCATACATTCTTTTTTCTTACAATTGATGTTTCATCCTATCTTCCCACTTTTCTTTACAATCTTCTGTAGGAGTTCCTGTAATTTACTTTCTATGTCTGTTATCAACACTGTGTCATCAGCATACCTTATGTTGTCAAAATTGTGGCTGCCAAGAATGAATCCTGGTAGGACTTCTAATTCTCTCAGAATAATCTCAGTAGCCTTGGATAGCAGCCAGTCTAGAAGGTCAACTCTGAATTTAAAGCTGTGGAAATAGCAACAGGAAAAGATATTTCCAAGAAGTTGTGCCAATTCTCAAATAATAATAAAATGGAATCTGTGAAGAGCCATACTCACCTATAGCCTGAAATGTCATGACATTAAAAAAAAATACTGAAAAAGGAAATAATTCTAGTCAGTTATTGTGGTAGTGGAATAATTATCTTTTATAAAATGTTATTGTTTTGAAAATAGCAAGGAATAGTGATGATGAACAAGAACAGTTGAATATTTCAAGAACACTCTCTTTTACAAATATCATTCTGTACTGCATTAATACTAGATAGCACAGGTTATGGATTTTCTTCTATGTGCTGTGTCCATGGCTCTCCACAAATTCCTATCCTTTGTAGTTCTTATCAATTTTTTTCCTTTTGTTCCTTGTTCTGCCATCCATTTACACAAGTAAGGTATATTAATTACTCTCTCTCACTCTAGCGTTCAGTGCATCATGTGAGATCCAAATTGTCCAAGCCTTCTTTCTTCATTACATGTCCCAGAAATTTCAACTGCCTCATTTTGATTCTGTTTATAATTATTAGGTTGGTGCAAAAATAATGTCGTTTTTGACGTTAAAAAATACGTCAAAAAACGACATTATTACGTCATTATTTTTGCACCAACCTAATATTTTGTTTCCATTTTCCTTCGAACAACATTGCTACTCAAATACTCTGTATATGGTATTCTCAGCATCCTTTTGTAGAGCCATATCTCTGTTGCTTCAAGTTTCCTCTTCATCTCCAAGAAAAGTGTCCAACATTTACTGCCATATAGTGGGACTTATTTTATATAGCAATTCAGCACACTTTTCTTTCTTTTTTAATGAAATTTTCTTTCTTCTTAATACTTTGCTTAGCTTTTGAAATGCATCCTTGCTATTCTTATATGCCTTCAGATTGTAGTCTCACATTTTACATCCACTGTTAAAACAGGTTATGGTTACCATATTTTGAATAAGTTTATTAATCACTTGTTCTACATAAAAGATTTCAAACTGTCTAAAATGATAATGAACCAAGAGTTTTGATAGCAACAGGAAAAATATTCAATGTCATGGAATTTGGCCAAGATAAATATGCAGGAGACAAAATTTAAAAGAAGGAAACTGGTACCTACAATGGTTATAAAACTTGATAAAGAAATCATAATTTGTGAACTGGATCAGAAAGAAGTGTACAAATATTTTAGAATCCGTAAATGAAAAGAGATCCAACATAAAGCAATGAAAAAAGAAATATGGAAAAATATTTTAAACAGTAAGAACAATAAAGAAAAAAACAAACCTTAATGCTAAAAATAAGACTGAAGCTTTTACCACCTCAGCAATACTATTGTTACATATGTTTATTAATGTGATAAATTGAAATCTTGAAGGGATGCAGAGAAAAAAAAAAGAGAAAACTTCTAACCATAAATAAAATGCATCAAACAACCTAGATTGTCTGTACCTACCCAAGACAGTTGGAGACTGAAAATTGATCCAACTTAAGCTCATATATAAAGCTACAGCAATAATAATTGAATGATACCTCAAACTAATAAATGACTAGATGCTAAACTTTATCAGCATGAATAACTAACAAGAAATATTCAATAATTAAAATTCCTCTTGTTTTCTTTTTGTGTCTGCCACCAGTATGGTGTCATCTGCATATCTTGTTAAGATTGTGTCCACTGATAATAAATCTTGGTAAGTCTTCTAATTTTTTTTGTTGTTGTTGTATTTTAATCATTTTGCATGAAGTAAAGGCAATAAACCCACTAAGATGTGAAGGGTTACTGAGTGTTATGGAATATGAGAAAAAACTATTAAGGAGTGAGAACAATAAAAGAATAAGAATTAAGAAGAGAGAAGATAATGATTGACATTGCATTTAAACTTTTGAAGATCAAAGTTGACTGAGAAGCAAGAAGCCAAAAGAGAGAGTTCCACGGGTGAGAAGTGTGATAGAAGAAACTATTAGCATAGAATTTATGGTTACATTGAGATATTTCAACTGTAAAATGATGAGACCTTGCTGTCAATCTAGTACAGTGTTTAGATTCATAAAGTCCAGAGGGAGTTCATCAGGACAATTGCCATAAAAGTATTTATAGAAAAAGTACAAAAAACTATGTTATACCAGTGGTTAAGTGACTGAAACCAAGATGCTAGGTCAGAAACAATGACATTGCAGATTCTTCTTTGGATTTTATCAAGAATCTCTAAATATATAACAGGACGATCCTGTACCAGATGTGGCAGTAACATTCAAAGTATGGATGAATGGTAGATTTATAGATATATGATAGATTCTGGCAAGAAAAATTGTCTAACAAAGTGAAACAACTTTTCTAGCAGCAGACCTAGTTCTCTCAGGATCACCTTGTTGCATTGGTTAAATAAATCTGGTGAGAAAACACATCTTTGTCTTACACCTCTTTTTTTCCTATCCATATGCAGGTAGTTTGCTTCAAAGAGATTATTCTAATATCTCCACCAAATATTCCAAGGTTACCTCGCAGTTCAAAGAGTTCTTTATGACATACTTTATGAAATGCATTTGTATAATCTATATACATCCTTCTGTATTTGTATTCCTCTCTCTGATACCATTCTAAGCATAAATATATAATTTCTTGTTCCAGTGTTTTTAATGAAACTGCCCTGTTCTTGTTCCATTTCTGGTTTAATTCTGCTACACACTCTATTCATCAGAATTCAGATAAGTTTTATGTAGCCTATTAACCTGATTGTCCAATGGACCTTGGATTCATTTATGTCTGGCTTCTTACGCAGCACTATGAAAATGGACCTAGTGAAGTCTTCTGGTATGTCACCAATGTTGTATATTTAATCAGTTTTTTTTGTAATTTTGTTAATGCTGAAATCATCAATTGTGTTGCTATCAGCCTTAATTACAATCACATCTGTCAGCACTGTGTCATCTGCATATTCTGATGTTGTTAAGATTGTCTCCATAAATGATAAATCCAAATAGGATTTTTTTTACTGGAAATGTTGAATAATTCTGGTGAGAAAGAAATTATTCTCTTATGCATTTTTCTATTTTTGTGTATTTACTGACTTCTTTTTACACCCGTTTGCCGGTGGTTTACTCCCAGTATAAATCTTGGATTATTCTAATAGCTTTCCCAAATAAATCAAGCTAACCTAGTAGTTCAAAAAGTTCTTTGTGTCATACTTTATCAAACACTTTTGGATAATCTATAAAACATAGGTAATCATCCTTCTGTATTTGTATTGCTCTTTCTGATATAATTTTAAGCATAAATATTGCATTCCTTGTTCAAGTGTCTTTAACAAAAGTACACTGTTCTTATTTCCAGTCTTTGTCACATTCCTCTAAGTGTAAGTGCTCTTTGTCAAAGAAAATATTATAATGGTTGAATAAATTCAGCGAGAAGAAACATCCCTGTTTTGTCCACCTTTCTATTTTTGTATACTTTCTCACTTTATTTTCTATATTTCTGTATCAAGACAGTTTGTTTCTGGTAAATGTTCTGGTCTATTTGAATATATTTCTGAAATAACTCAAGTTTTCCTAGCAGTTCAAATAAATATTTGAGTTGTACACTATCAAATGCTTCTGCATAATCTTTTGTATTGCTTGCTCTTATATTATTCAAATCATAACAATTGCGTTTCTTGTTCCAATATCTTTAACATAACCATACTGTTCTTGTTCTATTTCAAGTTTAATTCTGCAAAAAGCTCTATTCATCAGAATTCAGATGATAAGCATTGTTATATGTCTCACTAAGCTGATTGAGCTCACATTCAATGCACCTGATCTCTTAAGCAATGCTACAAAGATGGCTCATTCAGATGGCTCACCCAGTATCTCACCACTGTTATATATTCCATTTATTATTTCTGTTATCTTGTTGATCCTAAAATTGTCTAAGGCTGAAAAATCACATCTGATACTTTTTTATTCATCTAATTTATATTCATGATATTCTCATAATTTCAAGTGTGGCAACACATTAGGAGTCTTCTTCTTAATATTATTATTATTAGTAGTTTTTGGGGGGTTTTTTTAACAATTTACCTAATACAAGGCTTAAGAGTCACTTAAAGTAGGGGTTACTGGATGAGGTTATTGTAAAGTCATAAAAGGAGAGAATAAAAGGTGCATATTACGAGAATATGTAGGAAAGATAGCAGTTGACCCTATACTTCAAGAGGTTAAGATTGTAGTGATTAGGGCAAGTATTCACTCAAGAATCTATTCCAAAGATTCTTGGGAAGAAACTGCCTGAATGAAAATTTCTTTTTATTAATGGAATACAAAGGGAATGGGGATGATTTGTTTCAGGATGCATGACAATGTCTGGTCTTAGGTGGAAAGGTCTGAACTGGTGGAACTAATGAATTTAGCTTGTCAGAATCTTTACAATAGAAATAGCAATAGAGTAGTAAAAAGATTGCAACATTTTATCTCTGGGGAAGGGGTTGTAGAGTGAAAAATAATTTATCACACACGAGTCTATGTAAACACTTTTGAACTCTATCAAGGCTGGAAAGTGAGAACAGGGCAGCTTCAGTTATGGTAGATGGAGGAGGAGTAAACAGTTATCATCAATAGTTATTTTTTAATTTGCTACCATTTTTGGTAGTTATCCTTGTGTGTTTGTAGGACATATAATAACATCTGAAAAAAATTTGAAGATAATGAGATAAATTAGAAAAACTATAAACAAGGCAGACATCAAGAGTGTCTGTTTCCATTGGCTTCTTCAAGGTTAGAATGAAGGAAAGACAAAACTGTATGCAAGGAAAAATGCATTGGGATTTCTGTGGATAAATAGGGAGTAAAAATGAAATTGCATTATCACGCCAGATGACTAGACCCCACAGAGCATCTGTCTGCCTGTTTGTAGATATATTAGAACCATTTATTTATTGCATCATCCACCGCGAGGAAAGTTGGCTCTCTGTGCCACGCCAGGAAATTTTTCTCCCCGGAATCGATACTTCAAATATACAAATCAACCATTCACCCTTGCATGGAGTATTGCTGCCATATATGGTCTGGTGCACCTTCTGTTTACCTTGGAGTTCTTGACAAGATCCAGAGACAGATATGTAATATAATTGGCCCTGATCTGGCGTCTCGTCTACAATCACTCTCTCACAGACACGCCGTCGCCTCTCTCTGTCTTTTCTACAAATACTTTCATGGTAGTTGCTCCGCTGAGCTGCTTTCACTGGTTCCCAGACTCCATGAATTCAAGCACCCTACAAGGCTGGCATCCCGCTCTCACCTTTACAGTGTAGAAACTTCTAAATGTAGCTGTCTCTTCTACTTCAATAGCGTCATACCTCACACCTCTCACATGTGGAACACCCTTTACAATTACTGTTTCCCTGAGAGCTATAATCTCCAACTATTCAAATGTAATGTCAATTGATATCTCCAGTTACCTTGATCTATCCACTATCCCTCTCCTCATCCTTTCTTCTATCACTCCTATATGCTCTCGCTCCAAATTTTCTGCAACCCCCTGCATCCTAGTGGCTTCACGCCTTGCTCGGGGCATAATGCTTAAAAAAAAAAAAAAATTTGGTATCTGTTTAAGCATATACTTGTACATATGTATACATACATACACACTCAGGCATATACATATATTAGAGCCTTTTTCTTTTTTTTTTATGTATACTTGTATATACATGTACATATATACATTCCCACTCATATATAACTATGTGTGTATATATAGAGACACATGCGCACATATACACATTTTAGAGCTTTTTTTTTTCATGTACGCATAATCTTTATTTTCTAGTCTCAATAGAGTCCAAATGTCTCTCTGCATCTTTGCAGGTGCCAAATTATTTTCCACCTGACAACCACTTTCTCAAAGACAAACCATTGCAAGCCTCTTGCTGTTCTGTCACTAGTTCAATGCAAAGTGTTTAGATGAACTACAGTTTCATTAATTCTAACCTTTATGTCTAAGACCCACCATGCTATGCTCATTGTAGCAAACCACTTTTATTCACTTTGTATTTCATTGGTGAGGTATAAGTTCCACTTGAGCAGCTTCTTCCCATGAACTGCTATTTTGTGGAACCAACTCCCAAGTGGATGCTTTCCCAATCACTACAATCTTAACCTGTTCAAGTCTAGGGTTAATCGTTATCTTCCCAACATATCTGCATTAATTGTGCCTCTTATATTTCTTTTTTCTATTCTCTTTGTATTTTTACTGCTTTATCATTCCAAACATTATTTTGCAGACATGGAAGGATTTCACTACAATCATAAGCATTAGAATAATTAATTCTATTAATAATCCTTTATGTGTTGTTGCTTTTTACCTTCCTAACTTCTGTCTTTCTGTTATTATTTCTTCTATGTGCTTAATGAGAACCTTAATGTTGAAAAAACCTTTTTTTAATGCTTTTAATAATTTTCAACCTCATATCAACTTTTATTAATAACATGATTTTGCATTCTTCAACATTTTAGGCCTTCTATGCGCATTAAATATTACAGTAAATATCAAAACAATAATCAATATCAAACTTATTCTTGTTTTGTGCTTCTGATATAATTATCAGTATCAATGCCATTTAAAAGCTTTTGTTTAATTTGTTATAACTGCTTTTATCATTACAAGTTTTTCATTGTGCCATTCTTATTGTACCAACTGTTGTGTAGTAATTCACTTTTCATGTTCATATTTCTTTCATTGTTATTTCTATTTGACCAATACGTTTTATAATTGTTGATTTTATTCTTAATTATTATTAATGTTATTAATTATTTATTTTATTCTTAATTATTATTAATAATAATAATAAGGAAATATCACTTTTGTACAAATGCTTAGGAAACTACTGGCCATCTAATATCTAGGTGATCAATTGTAGCCCCAAATTAATTTAAATATTGACATGATTGGGTACAGAAATATCAGTATTTGAAAATACACCAATATTATAACCGTCCTATGCAGAAAATGGCATGAAAGCAAACCACCACCTGTGATGGAAAATAAAAATTTGACAGAGTTCTGGCTAAAAGGTCAGATACAATAACAAAAGACTTAAAAATATAAGTGCCATCTATTCCTATTGTCTTTTACCTTTTTCTACAGGTTAACTCTGATATATATATATATATGTGTGTGTGTGTGTGTGTGTGTGTGTGTGAAAATATATAGAAAATAGGAAAGAACTGGTTAGGTAAATAATCAAAAGTTCTTTTGTATTTTTGTTATTATTTTTTAAAAATAGTGCTCAATACAATTTATATATATATATATATATATATATATAGAGAGAGAGAGAGAGAGTTTCTAGGTCAAGTTCTAGAAAATCAGTTCTGCAACGGAAATACAACTATAGTTGTTTCAAAATTAAATCAAGAATATAAACATATGAGATATAACCAAATATTCAAGTTATCCTGTCACCAAGAGGTTGATATTGATTATCCACCATGAGAATCAACCATTCATTGTGCTGAATTGAGTGAGACCAACACCATCACAATGAATCATCCCCCTGATAAACAAAGTCAATACTTTATAATCTTGTAACTGTCTGTAAAAATGATTAAATACTTTGTGAGTAAAAGAGAAGTAAAAATATGGTTATTATGACAGTCCCTTAAGCGGCATGTGAAAGAGAAAGTCAGTAGAGAGCAACATAAGGACTTTATAACATCTTCAGAACGATAACTTGTGTAGTCACCAAGAGGAGAGTATAATTATAAGCAAATAACTTTTTTTGATTGCAGAAGGAATTATTATCTGGTGCCACTCAGTCTGTACAAGTGCAGATGTTTACATTCATAGTCATCAGTTATATTCATTTCAATAACTATGAAGAAATTAGTCATTGCAGTGTCTCAAGAATTCACACAGAAAGGATAATGACTGGAGAAAGGGGAGGATAATTTCAGTAATAGGTGGTAGAGAGAGAAAGAAAGAGAGCCAACTTAAATTATACTTATCACAAAGACAATATGAATAATAAACAAAAAACAAATTAATTTCTATTTTAATTTCTGGAATGAGGAGTTATTATTTACATTATTTACACTCAGACTAATGTCCTCATTTTTATTGTTACTATCACAGTGTTTCAGCTGCTGCATCTCCCAGCCTTCTTCAGGTTTGTCTGTTTATCTGAGTAACATTCAAAGAATTCCAAACTAACACCTTCATTTAGTCTACAATCATAGATTGTTTTCATTCCACTGTCAATATCTAGGGATAATTTTGTCTTGTTCTTTATTTCAGTACTGCTCACTTAGTGCTCATCCTGCTTCCATTGAGTCTGAGTTTGTACTACCCAGCCTAGGGATTGAACTCACAATTACTATGCCAATAAATTCCCAAGCCAATTCTTTAACCCTCTATATTAAATGAGGACATTGGTCCAACTGAAAATCATAAAAGAATTATTTGCATGTGTATGCATGTCTGCCAAGAGTTTGATAATTAGAGGGACAAGGTTACTCACATGGGCATATGATTTAGTAGAAGCAGTAGCATGTGTGTGCATGTGTTTGGGTCTATACATATCAAGCAATATAGTCATAATTTAAAAAGCTACATGAAAGTATTCCTGTACTAATAAAAAAATATTAAGGGATGACAACAAATACAAACAAATGGAGGAGAAGGTGTTTTTATTAAAATCATCGGAAAAACAAATCACCAACTATTTTAATAAATAGAAAAATAATGTTGCTGGTGCTGATTCAGAGAAAGAATAGAATGAGATAGTTTTTTTTTTTTATTCATTTTGTTCCATGCAAGACACTAAGATACAAGGGAGTGAAAGAATCTGAGAAAAGAAGAGAGGTCAATAAAAGAACAGAACTCAAGAAGACAGAAGATAATAATTAACATTACATTTAAATTTTTGAAGACCATACAAAAGCTAGAAACCAAAAAGAGTTCAACAAGTGAGAATTGTGAGACTATTAGAATAAAACTTATGGTTATATCTAACAATTTCAAAAGTAAAAAGATGAAACCTAGCTATTAAACTATTACTGCACTTATGTTAAATATAATTGTAGTAAGGGGACTTTATAAAAGTATAGGCTTAAAATTTATATTTATATTGGTAATTATTTCCAAATTTATGCATTCATGCTGAATAAATTTCACTAATAATAGCAATTACATAAAGCTATTTTTCCACTGATTTTTCTAAGACAGTGATTGGATTGTAACCTATGTCTTCTAATGTCATGAAAAATACTTGCATCAAATCTAGACCATTAAAAGGAAAAATTAAAAAACAGGTTTACTGTACTTCCTGCTTTTAAAGATGCTGTTTTTCTCTCCAAAAAACATTTACCTTACATTATATAATTTGGATGTAACTTCTACATAATTTTTCTAGTTTCAGGTGCATCCTTGAGGGAGTATCCTTGTAACAGACTAGAATATATTTAAAATAATATAAAACAAGATAGCTCAGAAGGAAAGCTCTTGACTTAGGTCCAGTGAATTAACCTCAAAATTACCAAGTCTTGAGAAACTTGTAAATCATGAATTGAACTGGTATAACTGAAAATACTAACTGCATAATCTTTAAATTCAAAACCTCAAAAACTTATATTCAGATAGATTCTATGAGTCAAACTCATTTCATTCCAGACTTACCTTAAATCAACACAATAAACAATCCCAAACAAAAATGAGATTTCTTTGAGACAATAATATTCCTCTGGTTACACTGAAATTTCATTATTGAAAAAATCATAATATAAAATAGCATTTGTTTCTGCTTTTCTTTTGTGCAACATTATAGAACTTTTCCCCAAAAGCTAAAACATAATATGAAAAAAAAATCTGTTGATGAAATCAATTATTTTTGCCAAATATATTCTATCAATGTTTGTAAATACTTAGTTTTTCTCTTCATTTCCGAACAAGTAAAAAAAACAATAAGTATCCTTACAAAAATAAAAGACTATTTGTATTCTAATACAATTTGTATTAAATATCATTATAGAAATGTAAAAGAAATGTCTTATGATTTAGCAATGATGTCCTTCATAGATATTTCATGAATGAATTTAATCATCTCATTTTTTACCATCATTGTCCTAATTTCAATAAACTTTTCAGTAGAAATGTTTAAGTTATTAATGTCAAATAGTATACTGAAATTGTTGCATGCTCATTGGTTAAAGTCATATTTTCATCTAACAAAATAAAACACTTACCACATTATCCTTTAGTTTACGTCGTTCTTTAACCTGTCCTGGTAGCTTGCTTATTTTCCCTTTCTTCCCTGAAACAATAAAAAAAATAGGTTTTTTTTACATTTCTTATCAACAAATAGGACCCTCGGTAGATCCACAGTGATTTTTACAATTTTAGCATAGAACATAAAATAATTTATTTGAATGATAGTGAAGAAAATAATAATAAAAATACTACATTATTCTTAATTTTATAGACTCTTATGAATATTATTCTCTATCTCAAAGAAAAATGTGAGAATAAAAAAGTCTTCAAAAACATTATTTTAAAAATGACAATATTAATGTTAATACAATAAATGAATTTTTAGCTTTAGATTTGATATGTGTGTTTATGTATGTGGGTTTAGTACATGTCATTGCACGTTTTTCTTGGATTGTCTTGGATTACAAAACTTTATGATTCTAAATATAATCATGAAATATGTGTAGCTCAATATATTTGGAAAGGATAGTATTGTAAAAACCAAAGTGAGCAAGAGTAGGCTTAAGGAATCATTATTCTGCTGAGAATAACTGATAACAGCATAGTGACTATTTATAGTCCTCTACAAACAAAAGAATTCTCCAAAGGGAGGTAATCATGAATCAAGGGAGATTACTCTTGATTAATTTATCCAAAGTAGAGTAATTCATAACATATACTGGCAGCAAATGGATATAAAATTAATTTAGTGAATATACAAAAATAGAAAGAGGCTTAAAACAAGGATGTGTTTTCTCACCAGACCTATTGAACCTATACAATGAGGCAATTTGAGAGAATTAGAAGTTCTACCAGGATTCATTATTTGCAGACACAATCACAACAATAGGCAGATGATGAACTGTTGATAGCAAATATAGAAAGAAAACTACATGAACTCCTACAGAAGGTAGTGAAGGAAAGGAGGAATAAAGGACTATTGCAAGAAGATGGAATGCATGGTTTTTAGCAAAAGGGACATCCCAACATGCAAATTACAAATTAGAAATACCAAAATCAAACAAATATCAGAGGTGTTTTAACAGAGGACAGAAAGTGTGATACTGGAATCCAAAGATGCACTGGGTTAGCAAAAGATGACTTCCAAAAGGTAAGCAAAGTATTAAAAACCAGAAAATGTTATTAGGTTGGTGCAAAAACAATGTCGTTTTCTCACATATGTTACTATGTGAGAAAACGACAATATTTTTGCACCAACCTAATATTTATTTAGAGATATTAGAAAATGAAAATCTTTTCAAATAGATGTCAAAGTAAATTGGGAAGTATGTTACATATTAGACCAAAATATTTGACATGCACTAATTGAAATGAAAAAATATTTTTTTTTATTGGCCTAAATACCAAATTAAGATATGATCAGCAGTCTTGGTGTAATGACATTTTCCAATATTCTTTGATCCGAGTACATACATATTCATTTACACTACCTTATCAGATTTTAGAAGACATGATTTTCTTTTTGATTTATCAATATATATCTGAGTGTATTTTCATCTAAACTAGTTTTAAATGTCAAGCTTAGTTATCCATCATGTTTTAGAAGTAAAATAAATGTTTAAGTTATGTTGAATAGCTTAATACGACAACCAATAACTGATACAGTTTTGGCTGACTAGTTAGACCATAGTTGATATATCAGAGAGATGGCTTCTTCACAATATCAAAATGAGGAGATGATCCCAGCATCCAGCATCATTGGGAAGTGGCTGAAAACAAGACCACAAGTTGACTGCAGCCTTGTGTGTGAAATTGGATAGAAAGAACTGTTTGGAAGCCATTGATGGTTGTGGTAGCACCCAATCATGTCATTGTAACTGAGGGTTTGAGTGAACTGGCCTTGTTCAAACTGGTGATTTAAGATTCACTCAGAATAACTGCATTATAAAAACAGATTGGCTCTGGACTTGGGGCAGGCATCTGCAACAAAGATTAGCTAACCACCTTAACAGACAGACATACGTGGATACAAGCATCAAACCATACATACATACATACATTGTTCTGGCCTCTGTTGAATCATGGAGAATTATTTCAGATTTGGTTGGATACTGTCTATGGGAGATATCGTTTATACTGTAATGTTAATTAAATGAAAAATGACATAAGAAAACAGATATTTTATTTAGACATTGCCATGTGAGAACTTTTTAAAAATATAACTAAAGTGAAAATAAAGGTATAATAAAAAGAAGACCATAACTAAATAAAATAAGTGATACAAGTAAAAATCTGTAGTATTTCTTCCAGTTCTCTGACCTGACATTTGTCTTAGCGTTTGATCTTGGCGGAACTATTATAATCAGTTGAACTCTCTCGGCTGAGCTGAGCCAAATCTGAGGCCATTCTACCTACTAAAGTCTCGTTATACTTTGGTAAGCATGCCAATGCCAGCAGGTTTTGTGCTCCCAGACAGTATAAGAGAACATTTAACAAATCAATATTTCCTTGCACTCATCACTCTTTTACATTCAGTCTGTGACTTCTTAGGCAAATGCTGATCTGTAAATGTATATATTTCTAGCAGTGATAATATTATTGCACTATGAAATCAAAAATAAAAATAAAAAACCCACAAGCATCAATAAAATCAAATCATTTTTTTCTAAATTTAACTTATGCCATCATATTCAATTAGTCTTCATCAGTCATCTATATCTTATAATCTCTATTCCCTTTCTCTTTTAATTACCATTACAATTAATTTATTAAGATTACAATGTATACAAAGTGCACTAATTTATGAGACATTTTTTTTAATCATTTCACACCAAAAAAGGCAATAAAGCCACTAAAACACAAAGGATTACTGAGTGTGAGAGAATATAAGAAAGTAAAACATTAAGAAGAGAGAATAATAAAAGAACAGGAATTAAAAAGACAGAAGATAATGATTGACATTGCATTTAAATTTTTGAAGATCAAAATTGACTGGAAGAGAGTTCCACAAGCAAGAAGTGTGAGAGAGAAAACTTAACAGAGAACTTACAAATGGACCTAGCCATTTCAACTGTAAAATGATGAAATCTTGATGCCAATCTAATACCATACTTAAATTCATAAAATCTATATATCAAAGAGGAAAGCCCATCAGTACAATTATCATGAAAATATAGATAGAAAAGGCATGGGGAAGTTCTATTACAGCAGTAGGAAAGTGAGTGAAGCCAAGATGCCAAGTTAGGACCAATAACATTGCAGATTCTTCTTTGTATCTTCTACAGTAAATTTATATCCAGGTTCACACAGCATATCACCTTTCTTAATAAAACTACCACTATTACAGTGTGGGATATTTAAAAACAATAGTGATAGAAGCAAAAATAAAAGCAGTAATTTTACATCTCAAGGGAAACACTGAAAATGTAGGGACACTTTAGATTTAAACACCCAGGTTCATACAACATGTCACATTTATTTTAACAAAACTATTGCTATTGCATTGCGAGATAATTAAAAAAAAACAATAATAAAAACAAAAACAGACATGCTCGGAAGTTGAACGAGGTCAGCTAGGTTGTGCATCTTGATATATTGAATGTTAGAAATTTAAACCTAAAGTAAAACCTTCATTATTTCTATAGATGTATAATTACAAGCAATGTTTTTTGTATTTCATTTCCTTCCTCCACATGTATCTGATTTCATCACTAAAAAAATAATTTAATCTGAAAAAAATCCTTTCAAAGAACAAAATGTGTCACACAGGATTTTTCCATTTTACTATTTAATTAGCCACCCAACATTTAGAAGTGTCAATCAAGTCATTGGCACTTCTGATATATAGAGTTTATATATTATTCTCCTGCTCTATACTGAAGAAAATAATTCCTCCCAATTAAAACTGATAATGGATATTATAACTGTTGACTGATTGTCTTTAAAATTTTAACAATGGAATTTGCAACAGGACATTCGATGGCTATGAAGTCACTGGCATTCATGATGAGGCTATTTTTCTATTTTTTTCTTTTAATGCAGTAGTAACTGCAAGTTAAAAATCATAAAGAGAATTATCAATAACCATTACCATCATCATTTTAGTAACACTTTTATTTTCCTATGATTATGAAGACAAGGTCAATATGATTGTTATTCAAGAGCTGGAGAAGCAGTTCTTTGCATTCCAACTCCAAATCCAAAGCCTTCTCACTCCTGTTGGGGGAATCTCTCCTTGATCGACTATGTCTTCAGGGTTGTAGCAATATTCAGCACACTTGGTCAATTGTTGGTTGGTGAGTTTATTTAACCGATTGAATTCAGAGTTATCCCTCTTATCCTAGACTGGTTCCCATACAAGACAATAGGACCCAGTCCATAGCTGGGGGGAGAAGAAATGGATTCTTATCTTTCCCAAGGGTATTTGCAGATAAGTGAATGCAACAAACTCAACTGGAATTCAAACTGAGCTCTCTAATTCAAATTCCAGTTGAGTTTGTTTTTTGCATTATAATACTGTTTTAAGATTGCATTTTAAAAGCCAAATACTTTTGGAATCTGATAACATGTAGAGTAATAAATAAAACTATCCAAAACCAACCAAACAAAATGTTCCAACAATCCTGAATATTAGTAAGCTAACTTTTTAGTCAAATAACAAACCAATATAGCATGAATTAAAAATTAGTGAATCTTGTGAAAACAATATTTGACTGTAGAATCTGAAACCTGTATGTAGTAGGAAACAGCTTTTTCTGTAGCACAGACACTGGAACAACACTGACAAGGGACTCTGGTATGGCACACACCAAAACGCACTGATATGAACTGACCGCAAAAGCTTACTCCCATCCCAAAAAACACTCGCCTTTTTTTTCCATTGTGCCAAGCCAGAAAATTAGCATCTTGCACATGCTGTCAGCCTCAGTCTGGCTCAGTGATGCATGCACCATGTCATTCTAGTGCCGATGTTCATATGGTTCGCCTCACTCACAATTTTCTCATCTTATGTGCAACTTTAGGCTATGCCACTCTGGTCCTCTTGGACCTTTGAGGTAATTCTCCAGTATACTGTAAAAATTAACAAACTTATACTCAAATTTAAATATAATATACAAATCAATACTAAAGAATGAACATTGTCTATATTTGATTAAATTATTAATCTATTGTTTTGAATACCTAAGGACATGATTTAAAGACATGACAATTTTAATAATGTGAATGTAATAAATGTATTTTTAGCTTTTGAGTTTAGCTCCTCAATCCATTCCATGTATTTGATATAAATAAAATTGACATTATTTTGATTTTACAGTGAGATTCTATTTTTGATTGAATTCATTCATTTTCATTATAACATACTTCAAAGAAAATATAATTTTTCTTATTAAAAAATCTAACCAACCCAACATTTGGCAAAGAAATAGAACTGATAAAATTACTGCTGTTCCCTCTCCTTTATATTCTTCTGAATAGCTATTAAGTTTTGAGAAAACTTGGTCTGTTGTACCCACAAAAAAAAGGAAGTGTCAAAAAGTGTCTTCCATCCTTGGCAATTGTTATTGTTTTAAAAAGTGATTACTAGAATTGTAATAAAACCTAAACATATGATGAAAGTGAATTTATACATTTTTTCTTCTTAACAATTTACAATATAAATATTAAAAACTATTATTCATTTACAAGAGTAATTTTATATTTATAATATTCTAAAATCTAATACAATTAAAATTAATGCAATGCAATATTTATCATTTACAAATTTGTAAAGAAATAACTATGAAAACAATTTTTTATTCATAAATTTATAAACATTTACTAAATTATTAAAATATGTAAACCAACTATAAGGAAATCCTTATTATTTACCATTTTATAAAGTTTAAATTAATTAGCAAGTAGCTAATGTTTTCACTGTATGTTTAGGTTTTATTACAATTCTAATTGTTTTTTATTAGGTTGGTGCAAAAATAATGACATAATAATGTCGTTTTTTGAGGTTAAAAAATACGTCAAAAAACGACATTATTACGTCATTATTTTTGCACCAACCTAATAAAATAATAAACATTGTCAAGGAGTGAAGGTAGTTAAGATAATAGCAGGGTCAATAGAAAAACTGTTCTTTTGAGACACCATTTTTTTTGCGGACACAAAATTTGCCAAATTTATTGATTATTTAAGTTAATCATTATTTCATTTCACTAACAAGGAACACTCAAAACAATTAACTTTATTTTTATTTATGTTTGAAAAAGAAAACAGGTTTCCTCCTTGGTAAACTACAATAAGGTAATTATTTCTACTATATATCATCTAGTTTATATTTATACTTGTATGGCTTCTGAAGAAGAAAAAAAATCTAAGTTATGAACTATGCTACCACAGTCTTCAGGATAAAGGTGATAATGGTTCTCCACAACTTCCTATTCTTTGTAGCTCTTAATAAATTTTGCCTTTTTGTTATTTCTCCTAAACCTTGTTCTGCAGTAGGATATGTGTGGTTTTCCTTTGTCCCTCTTGCTTTCACCCTGTCCTGTGAGTATCAGATTTTCCAAGCCCTCTTTTCTTATTATGCATCTTAGAAATTTCAATTCCCTCTTCCTTATGTTAAGTATGTTTCCTTTTTTGTTTTCTTTTTCTCTAAAACTTCATCGTTGCTCACATGTCCAGTCTATGGTATCCTCAGCATCCTTCTGTAGAATCTCATTTCTCTTCTTCATTTGTGAGGAGATTGTATCAACTAAAGTGCTTTTAATAGAAAATCAAATAAAGATAACAATTCCAAGTCTAGTTTAAATAACTGAGCTCTGTCCTTGTGTTGATGTCATTTCAGCCAATCTATTCAACACACTTCAGGTCTATAATCTCTTAGAGAAAAAAAAATGAGGTTTTATTTGTTATAAAGATGGTCAAAAGAAATGGTATTCAATTTACCAACCAGTTCAGGTAATTCCAGCAACACTAGATAATAACATTTTCTGTCATCCAAGTAAATTAGAGAATTCTGTTTCATACATAGGGGTGTCCTCCATCTTTTTCTCTGCTGAGCTCAAAATACTACACCTAAATCTATATTAGCTTGACATGCCATTTTTTTTCAATTTTACCACTCTCCAGCAATGTTCCTTGTCAATTCTCTGTATCTAATTCCTAAGAAGATAAAGTGAATTAATTTTTTTCTCCAGATTGGGTTTGCCATACCTGATTTTCTACTTTCTTTGATTTTAAGGAGATGACAAGTTTCTGCTTCATATACTTTTCTAATTTTAATTTATATTATAAATTATAGATTTTGTTATCATGTTCACTCATAGGAGACAATCTCTAGGAAATAGTCAATATCAGCAACACAAAGAATGAATGCAATGGTTTGAACAAATCTTATAACATTAATCACTTTACTTAAAGTTATATGCAGGATAGATTCATTAAATATCACCCTTGGAATTGTCATCATATAGGTCAGATGATCACTGGTGGCCATATCATATTGAAACACTTGTTCTTGTATGATCACTCAAATTAAATAAAGTCAAGCATGGCCAATACCTAGATGGGTGACTGCTTGGCAATACCAGGTGCTGTAAACTTGGATATACACATGGTGTAATGGATAATTCCACAGAATTGGAAATCAGTCTCCCGAGTTCCAATTCCAATTGGGCTTGTTATATCCACTGATATGCAAATAACCTTGAGAAGGGTTTGATCCGCCTCATCTTCCCTCATCAATCTATGATTTGAAACTCTCTAAGCAGTCAAACTGGATAAGTGCAAATCAGTCCTCCTGATGTAGGACCATCTGGTGGAGGACCGAGACTTTTGAGTTCAGCCTTCAGCATGAAGAGGATGTGTGATATTCTGTCAGAAGGGCCCAACACACCCGACCATGTCCACCATCCACTCCAGCTCATGACTCTTCAGGAGTGGACTAGTTCTTCACAGCCATAAAATGGAATAAGGAGAGAGGATAACAATCTTTATATGAGTGAGTGCTGATTAATATTATAGTAAGTGCTGAGATTTCTAAACAATAATTTTTTTTTTAATTTTAATTTATTCTCTCATAAAAGAAAGATACTTCTTATTTTCTTTCATACCAATTGTTTTTTTTTTTTTAATCTTTGATCATGATTATTATATGCTTTGCTATTCAGAGTATTTCTATAATTCAGTTGTTGTGCTGAAAACATTTTGGCTATTGTAACCTTTGCGCTTCTTCAGGTGTCTGTCACTGTACTTGGTAATGTGGAAGAAAATAGCAATGAGAACATTAAAATCCAAAACAATCAAAAGTCCGAGGTCATAATTTCAAAGGTTATAAATCAAGAGGGGCTCAAAAATCTTTATCCAAATTTTGCAATACATAACTATCTTATTCACTCATGAAAAATAAAGACTCTTGGTCATCTCCAAAGTAGGTAAGAAAGGTTGTGATTGGTCAAGAGTGGTAGAGAAGTGCAAACAATCACCATATTTCAAAGCCTACTAAAGTCAACCCAATCTTTATCCTGACTCTCTTTTTTCAGAGATAGCACACAAATTTGTTTTCAATCTAAAACTTTGTTTTCTCCTTTATCACCACAAGTAACCTCCTTGGAATTTCAAAGCAAACACATTATTCAATCCACAGATTAAATAATGCATTTCTTCTCTTTCCATTTTCTGTTCCTATTTCACCAGATTTATTCATCTTTATGTTGCTTATCTTTTTCTTCCACTGAACCAGAGTATTTAACTTTTCAGCACTACCAGACCTAGGGATTGAACTCACAGGTCAATAGTCCCTCATAATGGAAAGCAGAATGAGAACAAATTACTATTATGGATTGAATAAATGTATCAATTCAAAATCCTGAGATGGTTACAGACTACTACATTGACAGACACCTGGAGAAGGCTGAGTGGTACATCAGCTGACATTTGATTATAACAACCAAGATGATCATACTGGCCCAAATAACAAACTCTTTAATAACATTTGATTTTTGTTAAAATACCATTGAGGACAGTCAAACAAGCACAAAACTTCAAAAGCTTTAACACCCTTATTTTAAAATGCTTCCTGGAAATTGCTAAAAAATACTTAGAAACGTCATAGTTAAAATTTGTCAATTTTTAATACTGAATTTTTACTGCTATCTTCAAGTAGATTTAAACAAAAATGGTGTATTTGCATAATTGGAAGTTTTGAAATATGTACTTTTTTTATATTGTAACTTTGATACTTTCGCATAGAGAGTAACACTATGCTTTCAGAACAAGTCATCTTTGATGTAGCAATTAAATCCTCTCACTGTATATTGGCATTTATATGAATCTGTTGTTGTTGTTGTTATGCTAATCCTATAGACTCAAGTGTGGAGTTTAAAATCACAGTCTATCCACACTAGGTGTTGCTGCTGTCATTTCAGTAGAAAGTTGGTTTTTATAGGCAGCATTCATGTTTACCCTGTAAACTTACCTGTGAAGAAAAGGGTCAAAATCATCACTATACTAGCTTTGCTGCTTTGGTTTGTGTAGCAAGTAGGTTTTTACAGGCTGGAGTGGTGTTTACCCTGTAGACCTCCCTGCAGAGAATATGACTTCAGCCTCAGTTTACTGCTAAGGGTTGTGTAGCAAGTCAGCATTTACAGGTTTGAGTAATGTTAAGCCTGTAAACTTCTACTGTAGCAAGTAGGTTTTTACAGAAAGGAGCTGCTAGCTCTAAACCTAAATGATTTTGAATTCAGAGTTGTTCTTCTTTTTGACTCTTCCCAACCAAAGATAAGAGAACCCTGTCTGCTCTGCTATTGACCCATACCTGGGTAGGAGAAGGGAGAGAAGAGATGGGTTCATCCTTTTTCCAAGATTACTTGGGGAAAAGTAAATGCAACAGCCTTGGGTGGCATTCGAAATGGACATGCCAGTTTCACTTTCTTGTTCAATGATCATTAAGCTTCTTTTTTTTTTTAATATTTCATTTCAAGCAAGGTGATAATGCCACTAGGATGTAAGGGGTTACTCAGCATGAAAGAAAATGAGAAGACTTTAGCAAGAAGAAAGGACAATAAAAGAACAGGATTCAGGAAGGCAGAACATAACAAGTAAACTAAAAATATGAAAGGGAGTTCTGCAGGATAGAATGCAAGAAAATAATACACAACTGAAATCTATGATATATAAATAATTAAGTTATATCAGTTGATTAATATATAAAATCTGAAGTATACACATTTTCCTCCCATCAAATGATTCTAAAAGCATCTTAAGTCATTGTTTTAAATTATTTTTTTTTATTCTGAGTCATTAGAAAGCTTGTTGACACAAAAGTGTATTTTTTGTGTGGCCAAGCAGATAAAAAGTATAGAATAGGCAAAGAAGTGATATAGAGGTTGCTGGTTGGCCTGGTCAGTCTCTTACATTAAAACATGTCTTGCTTCCAGGCTTGGAAGTAACCACTTCCGATCACAAATAATTGCACAGACAGCAGTGTTTCCTACCAGACTCACACGGGCCACATTTAATGGAGAAAAAAAAAAAGAAGCAAAAAAAAAAAAAAATGGATACGTATAAAAGAAAGATATTCTCTTCTTCATTCTTACGAAGATAAAAATGGGAAGAACAAATAAAAGAATTAAAAAAAATTTGTTTCCTTCCTGACTTAAAGAAATAAATGTGACCACAATGGAGTGATTTCTGGGGGCCATTACCTAACTAAGTGATTGCGACAGTTTTATAAAGCTTGGTGAGGAAACAGAGCGGTCAGTTTGAGAATAAGTGTACTAAGAAGTAGCACCATTATTAATGATAATAGTCAACTCTTAACTTGATTAACACTATTGCCATAAAAAGTAAATGGCACAAATAAAAGCAAGAACCCCAGGAGACTTTAAAGAGATAATGCATTGGTTTTTAACTCACTTTGTTTAAGCATAAAAAAACAGGGATACTTTTATTGTCCCAACCACTCAGACAAACCAAATCCATTGAGTAACTACTTGTAAATATAATGATAAATCATTAAGATACTTAAAAAAGAATATTATAATTGTCTCAAATAATTATACTTGTTGAGTTGCAATTTAGAAACAAAGTTTTATATGTCTGTCACTAAAACAAATCAAGAACAGTTTGAAAAATACAAGATATATAAAATACTAAGATGGTATTCATCTCACAAATATAAACTAAGTTAGTGATTTTTATGTTCTTGTTATGTTTAAGTGGTTAATGTTATCTATACAGAAAGTAGAATTGTCAGGCCAAATTAAAATTCCAACCATAGTTGTTACATTCACTTTACACTGACGCACCTTGGAAATGGAGATGCTACCATGGAGAAACCAGCCACACGTGACACATGAATAAGTAGTTAAGAGATCATCTGCTAATGACATTTCTTCTCTGCTAAAGACCAAGAAAAACACAGTAGATTAACACTGACCTATTTCTAACATTACTACTACCCCTATCATGGACTGACTTCAACTCTTACCACTGATGGACATTTCTCTAGACTGCTACCAATATCGACCTTATTAACAAACTTTTTGCCATATTAATACCAAAGGATGCATTCATCACTCTAAACAAAATAAATAAAAAATATTTTACATATTTTAAACCCTTGAGTCAGTTTGTTTTATTCCAAAGTTTCCAGTAAAGAAAATCCTACCACATATTCACATTGGTGACCTCCCATTGTGAACACACTTACCACATATATTCCATATAGCATATATGAGCATATTTTTGCATATATATGTGCTAAAATATAGTAATAATGAAGATTGTATAATAAGAAAAATAGTTCTCTAATGAATTTCTGGAAGATAACATTTTTCAGGCAAGCAATTACTTTGTAATTACTGTGCTTAATATCAAGAGATAAAGTATTAATTGTAATAAATAAAATTCAATCTGCACTTATCTTGTACCTACTCAGAGTTTTGTGGATACTGCATACGCATATCAGAAAACAACTTCATAATATATTTTTCTAATAATTTAACAAATCAAGGCATAGTTACAAGATGAACAGCACGTTTAACTAGAAGGGAAGATAATGATATAATCAAGATATTAACTTTCCACACTACCTTAAACAAAAAGTTAGAAAGGAAACTCGCCTCAATACTAAAAAGAGCAATGACAGTGAACTTGAGAAGTCTAATTTCCTGAAAAAACTGTTTTAAGAGAATGATTTAATAAATTTCAACTGACAGTACTGCTAACTGTTTGCTCAGTGAATGCTAGATGTTTTTTTTTTAAGCAATTGAATAATCTCACCATTACCCTCCACTAAAGGACTGTTAGAACTGTTAGGTAATCTTGATTTATTTGGCACAGATATTAGAATAATCCAGAACTTATATTAAATAATGAAAAAAACATCACTTGAAGACTTCCCACAGCGGAAACAACTAAAATGAATAGCACATGTAACTAGAAGGGAAAATAATGATATAATCAAGATGTTGACTTTACATGCTACTTTAAACAAAAGATTAGAAAGGTAAGCCCTATCAATACATTGATAACAGTGGACATAAGATAGTTAATTTCCTGAAAAACTGTTTGATAAGTTTCAATCAACATTAATGCTAACTGTTTGATCAAAGAATGCTGAATGTTTCCTATATGTAAACGGCTCATCTTACAATTACCCTTATGATGATAAATAGTGAAATATCAAGAAACTTTCATTGTTTGCAAATATTGTATGAATGAACAATTAAATCATTAATCAATTCCTCAAGTATGGTGGTTTATGATAATAGTCACTATGTTTTATGACATTATTACACATGCTAGAGAGAGCTCGACAAGCAGATATGTATAAATAAGTGCAGAGAACTATGACTAGGTTCTATGTAGATACAATAATGAACTTAAAATTATATCTATTAATACAAATATATATATATATATATATATATAATCAGAAGAATAGATTTGCATACAACAGAGTATATGTATATTCACCCAGGAGCATTTTGATTATGCTTGAATGCCTGTGCAGTATAGTAACAAAATGATAGGATAAGTTCAACTGTTCTTATCACTCCTGGCTGGAAGTTTACAAGCTACACGTGTTCCAAACATCATTTTGTCATTCGTAGATTCTTTGACAAAAAGATTATTTCTTTTGCTTGCCAAAAACTGATAACTAGATTAAAACAATGAAAAGCAGTCAAAAAACAAAATAAATGATGTCTACAAGAAAATCAAAAAAGATGTATGTTTGAGATTGTTTTATACATTTGGGATTACCACCCTCCTCTCTCAAGCAGTCTTAACAACTACCATCCCTAACTTCCAACAATGTCAGCTCACATGTTTCAAGTAAAATCTGAAGTCACAAGAAATTTATTAGATGGGTCATCAGTGTTTGCTGTTTTCTTTCTTGAAGATTTTATTTTTCTTAATTTGTATCTTTATTTCTTCCATTATATATTTTTGATTTCTGCTTATCTCTTGGTTTAGCTATTTTTTTTTTTATTCCTTATAATTTTGCTCATCTGGATTTGATTTCTTTCTCTGCTTAAAGATTTTCACGTTTGCTTTCATTATCTTTCTATTGTTAATTACATTACAGTATTTGTTCGTTATCATACTCTTTCTTGAGTTTCACACAACATTTCTAATAAGTTCAAACTTGTACTCTTTTCTACATTTTTATATTTCCGTTTGTCCTTTCCCTTCTCTCATCTTTCATTCATATTTTATTCTTACCAAGATCAAAGAAAATAGCCATTTTATTTATCCCAAATTTTCTTAATAAATCACACAAAGTTAGCCTTAGTTATCAAATATTTGTTAAATTAAAAAAAACAAAAACAATCTTAATGTATATTATAATTCATACATGTGTAAATGTTACAGAAAATAAAATAATAATGAACTATTCTATACTTGATATTAGACAACCTTAGTTGTCTGTGTTTGTATTGAGAAATATTTACAAAGTCAGTCAGATAAAATAATGAATTTTGTAAGCAGTATGAAACTGTAAACCTTTTGCTTTGCAATCCCAATATCAAATACTGGGCTATAGTCAAGTAAGATCAAATATAGACAATAAAGTCATACACTGACATTATTTAATATATACTCTATATAATGCACTAGTAAAATGAGTTGTTTTCTAGTTAAACATTAGAATTCTCTTTTTTTACCTTTTTTTTTTTTTTTTTTTTTTTAGTAAAAAGAATCCTTGATGCTCAATATTTTCAGTCAGATCAGAAAAGAATAAAATATTGGGACAATAATTTGATGCCCAATCCTCATTTTCCAGCTTCAAAAAAGTTCAAAAGTATTTAAACAGCCATGTGGGTGATGAATTATTTTCAACCTACAGCCTCTTTCATGCAGAAGAAATGTCTCTATACTCTTTATGGTAAATGTTTGGACAAGCTACATTCTTCAGTTACCCCAGTTCATACCCTCTATATTTAGGATTTGTCATGCTATACATTCCCTTCATATTCCATTGGTAAAAAGAAAGTTCCACGCAGACAGATTCTTCCAGAAAACCACTACTTTGTTGAACAGACTTCAAAGAGGATGCTTGCTCAATTACTACAATCTTAACTTTGTCTAAGTGCAATCATTATCTATGCTACATATCCTCATGAACTGCTCTTGCTTCCTCCTGTTACATCCGTACACAACCTTATTGAGTAACCTTCTACCTTAAGTGGTTCTTGGGCCTTGTATTAGACTGGCATTTAATAAAATAGAAAAGTGTATTTAAGTCAGAAACTCAAGTAATGATGTCTTATCATTTTAAAGAACAATTAAAAGCTGTTGATATCCTGATAACAAATAATGCAAATCTTATTTAAAAGCATGGACAACAAATACATAGATTTTCTGTTTCTCATTGTTAAGAATTTTGTCAGAACAAGTTTTCCTGAAACTGATAAGGATAGATGTTTGAACCTTTCAGCTCTCAGACCACTACTCTTAGGGTAGATAGACAAATCTGTCAGTAGATGTAACTTAAGAGAAGATGATCTTTAGCTTGAACTCCTGGAGGCTGACCAATGGCTGCTTGATGAATTTTGGGCAGAAATTCCTATGTTAGGAAGGTCAAACACAGTGGGTGATTTCTTGACAATAGACATTGTCCTCTGTTTGAATCTATGGTCACAGAAACTCAGTAGCATGAAACAGAAACTGTCAGACAGTGGCATCATTTACTTTGTTCTGTTATTCTTTTTTGTCTTTATTTATCTATTCCTTCAGCTTTCTTCTATAGCAACCATCAGATTGATATGAATGCCACAGGAGACATTAAATAAAAATGAAAAGAAAAGGAAAAAGAGGAGAAAACAAAAAATTGTAATCATCTCATTGGTGGAGTGAGGTTTGTGAATGCAGCAATAAAAATAAGTAGAACTCTTCTCAAAAAGAGAAAGAAAGTTTAAAAAAAGAAACACGTCAAATATCTGGTTTCATTTACCTAGATTTACACCGACCTGTTTCCCTAAATTGCTATTTTTCTCCATTTAAATGTTAAATGACGTATTCATTTTTTTTCTTATTATTGTGATTTTCTCACTCCGATTAGTATTTTATTTTTTTATTTTTGTCTTTGATCCTTTTTTTCTGTCTCTCTCATCCTCTTCCTCAATATTTTAAAATTTATCATTTCTGTACTTATTTTGACTCTCTTGAGAACCTTTCTTCATTTTGTACACTTTTTCTGTTTCTTTTACCACTTGTTTCCTTTGCTTCTTTTAGTGATGCCTTCTCTTTTATCTCACATGTTTCTGTTTTATTCATTATTTCTCACTCATTCTCCTTTCCCAATCATTTCTCTTTATTTCTCTTATTTCCTATAATTTCTATTTTTTGTTCTTCTTAATTTAGTTCATTTACTTCCCCGTTAATTTTACTCACTTTCTGTATATATATATATATATATATATATATATATATATATATATATATATATATATATATAGTAAAGGTAACAAATCCATTGGTATATAATCCAAGTGGATCCTAGTAATATAAAATTTTAAAACTGATCCACAAAAAGAGCCCAATGTATTTATTATTACATGACAATATATTTTAAATGTTGAATCAGAGAATGAATTAGTGTTAAAATGTCGACATAAAAACAAATTCAAATTTCCATAATATAGGGTTAACTTAATTAGCTACTATATTTTCATAATATTCATTCCCCTCTAACTCTTCAAATGTCAAATATATAACTAATTCTAATTTCTATATTCCCCCTCTCTATAACCTCTTTACACTATATTAATTATAATTTATAAACTTCCCCTACTCCAAGATCTCCCCAATTGTCTTTCCTTTAATCCATAAGATCCTTTTATCTATATATATATATTAAAGTTATTTCTAACCCCTTTTTATTTGTCTTTATTTTT
Source organism: Acanthosepion lycidas (assembly GCA_963932145.1). Taxonomy (NCBI): domain Eukaryota; kingdom Metazoa; phylum Mollusca; class Cephalopoda; order Sepiida; family Sepiidae; genus Acanthosepion; species Acanthosepion lycidas. The sequence continues at coordinate 49,831,029 of OZ010587.1, read as the reverse complement.
AAATTAATATTTTGTTCTTCGTATAACCCCAAATTAATGTCATATGGTTAATATTCAGGTTTAATTTTATAAAACTTCTTCACTACTTACATTATTCAGACTATTGTCCTCATCTTTGTCATCATATTTATCACAACATTTCGGCTGTTGTACACTCCAGCCTTCTTCGGGTGGTTGGAATGTTGAACTGAACCCTTTATTTCACTCACTGGAGTAGACTATTCCATGTCTAATGGATATCAGTTATCTCCTGTTAATTCCCCTCTCCAAGTTATCCACCACCTTAACCAGGTATTGAACTCACACTCTTTGGGTCCTGTCACTGGATCTAACTAACACTTTTACAGTTTCCCATCATATTGAAGCTATAATTGAGAAGGTCAATAAAAAGCCCCTTGCAAAGCAATTTTAATCATAAAAATGACTGGCAGAGATATTTTTCTTTTGAAACATCAATCAATTAAAATATACACATATGTATATATTCATAAATGCTCACCAGATCAAACTTACCAGAAAGCAGGAAAACATTAAAATATCTCTAAAAATACACAGAGTATGCTGACAATTTTTATTTTATACTTCTGACACCAATAATAATGTATTAATTATGTTTTCTCCAATTTTACTAATTTTCAATAACTCATAATTTTTCCTTTTTAATTCTTTCATTTCCTTTTTTGTCAATAAATATTTTAAACATTTCCTCATTTTAGATTTAATTCCAAATTTCTTATGTTATTCGTTCTTCTTATTCTCAATGATTTTTGCTTTTACCATTTATTCCTTTGTTTCTTTGTTTTTCTTTGTCATCACTTATTATTATTTTCTATTCTAATCATTCTAATTCTCTTCTTTTGCATTGTAATTCAATCTAGTTTTTACCCTTTCCTAATTTTCTGCTTTATCATTTGTTTATCTTTTCATTTTCCTTCACTTTCCTTTCATTCTTTCATGAAAGCGTTTCTTTCAATTTTTCATTTTCTTTTACTATTTTTCTTGTCTTTCTTTTCTACATTTCCTCTAATTATTCTTCTTTTTTCTTCTGCTTCAAATTTGTTTCTTGCTTTCAAATCCTTTCATTTTCTTTTATCATCATTTCTTTATTTTTGTCATGTATCAGTAGTTATAAAATATTAAACTCAATATTAATAACATTTATTTCTTTGATGTCTTAGTTCAATGATTCTCAATCACTGTCCCACAGCACACTAGTGTGCCACGAAATATTGTTACAGCATACATATATATATATATATATATATGTGTGTGTGTGTGTGGAAGTAGTAATGTTAAAACATGAGTATTTGAATAAACAAATAAGTATTAAACATGTTTTCAAATAATTCTTTTCACTCTTCTTCAATTATGTTATCTTAAATACTTTGTTTTGATGTTCATTTTTTTAAGAGTATTTTTATTTTTTATGTTCAACTTTTTACAATTTTCCTTTATTTGAATATTAACCTTTTTTCATATAACTGTATTCAGCATTCTTTTTTCAAATGAAGAAATCATGAAAAACTCAATGCACAGGTTTAACACTAAATAAGTTGCACAAATAGAAACATTGAAATAAACTAAGTTCAGATTTGTGTGTTTGCTTTTTTAAAATATTATTATTATATTATTTCATAATATTTCAATGTATACCCTTAAAAAGTTTTGCAAAGTGTGTCATGATATTTTCGTTTGTTCCTAGGTTCGCCAATGCTTTAGAATTTTGAGAAACACTGTCTTAGTCAATGCCAACAGCCATAATTTCACCATCTCTCTTTATAAAATAACCACTAGCAGAAACTCATGTCTGCTCAACTACAAAAGTGAATATTCCCACAGATACAAAATAGCTGTTATAAAAAACATGATTTATTGAGTCAGAATAATCTATTCAGACATAGTATTCTATAAATAATTAAGAAGCATTTAAAAAATTCTAATCAACAATATCTTCCCTAACCATGTCATCAATAAACAAATAAAATTAGCCTGAACAAAATTTAGAAAAAATAATGCAAGACATAAAAATAAACACACCATTAACTTATTGTATCATAACCAGATGCACCAGGATGAAAAAGTAATTACTAACATAATTTGCAGATGAATATCACTCAATGATTTTTATAAACACCTGAGATTTATTATCTACTATAAAAAGTTGGAAATATCTAATTATTACCAACAACACAGGACTTCAAAAATTCTCACTGTGTAAAGATAATGTTGTCTATGAATTCATATACCCCCCGGGAAATTGCATCTCTAACATTAATAATCAAAAAAACAGCATTAAATTCTTACATCAGCCACACATGCACCACACATTCTCACAGATTGAACTGCTAAAGCACAGTGCAATCCATGCAAACATCGATGAGGACAGCATTTATAACCAAAATCGACATAAGATAAATGTTAGTTGATAACACCATAATGCTCTACAGCATCCGATGCAAGGAAAGACTCAAAACTCTACAAGCTGTTATGATACAAAATAAACAGCCTGTAGTAGAATCGTTCTACACAATACATGTCAGTTATCAGTAAGCTTTAATATATTCAGTATTTACCCAAGCTCAGTACAAAGCAGGATGTGGCACAAGCCCGGTTTAATGTGGGGCTTCCCAAGTGCATATGCTCAAGCAAAATTCCCCATAGACCCTGTATACATGGGGTCGGGTAGTTATCTACCTCCACAGATGAGACTCTGCCCGTTGGTATGTCCTCATCTAGGTTCCTCTCTGTCTTTGGAAAGAGAGGTCAACAAGAAGAGCCAGGCACCTTTGAGCATTAATATACTCTGCATATTGGCAGAGTTTTCCTGAATTTATGTGTTAAGAGATTAACATTAATGGGGGAGATGGATCATACCACACAGCCCACATTAAATATCATTCACCACACAAGATGCTATCTTGAAATGCCTAGGACACACATATATATATATATATATATATATATATATATATATATATATATATAATATTTATCTATTTATTTATTATGCAGTGTTACATTAGAACATGCACATACCCACTACAAAGCTGCACATCTTGTTTCAATGTTAAAAAAATTTTTTAACGTTTCATCAGGTGGGAAATCATAATACTATTAAATCATGATAGTCTTTTACATTTAGGTATATAAAATCACATACTTTTTGGTAACATGGTCCCAATAATCATTAGACTTGATGTCACTGTAGACTATTTCAAACTTCCAAGTTATTGTTGATTAGAATTTTTTAAAAGTTTCTTAGAATACTTTCTACCTAAATATACCTCATATATAAATATATATATATGAATGAACAAAGACTTGACACTAAAGAACATAAACACTGATTTGAAAAAGCATAATGGCATTTTTCATTTTTCTTTTCCTAAAGGAATCCTTTTTGGCTTGTCATTTATCAGACATAGGTTGTTAAAAATCAAGATATGATCCTGCCTTCCAGTTGAACAAGCTTTTGTTAAGCATGAGTCAAGTAAACTGTTTGAATATTTCTCCTCAAGCTTGCGCTTATATCAGTCAGCTTTGACTGATATTAGGAACAAGTTTTCCTTGGATTTTTTTTCCCTTTTCTTATTATTTATCAACAATTAAGTTGCAATTTAAAAATTGTATTAAATTAAAAAATCAAAGTACCACAAATAAATTAATTTTATCTTCTCCAAAATGTTTGGTGTTGAAACTGGAGATTTAAATAAACATATATTTAACTTTTCCAATGTCACCCTTACATAAATAGAATGGCTTGCACTTTCTCAAATAGTGGATTTTTATATTCCCACTTCTAAAGTGAACAAAGAGTGGATCTTTGCTGTGTTTGAACTATTATTCTCTCAGTTAAATTTACATAAACCTTCATCTCCTGACAAGTTTTCCTTGTGTAAAACTAGATTAGTTGAATTATCTAGTGAATATTCTTCTATCTCCACAGATCATGATTTTTTTGCTTGAAAGAGTGTTCACTTTCAGACTATATAGTCTAGAAGTGATATTTATATCACCTAGCAGGATAATGGCTCTGGTGTGGTAATTTTAAATAGTCAGGATTATATTGATGAAATGGAAGTCATTTTACATGATTCCCCTAAGTTTAGGAAGATTAGTTCTGTAAATGTATGTCACAATATCAACAAAATAGATGCAGGAATATAGTATATAAAAGTAACCTGATTTCCAAGAATGTGTACAATCCAATTAGACCTGTTGGTTCCCAATGTCTACAGTTGTATAGCTTATCCAAGGTACATAAGGATGATGTGATTCTCAGGCCCAATCTTTCTATGATTGCTTCTGTGCAACATGAACTGACTAAATGGTTGGCTAAAATTCTCACCGATGGTATTTCTGACACCTTCAAATTTTTTAATTTTAATGGAAATTTGTTTTAAGGACAAACTCCAAGTGTCATTTGACATTTTTAGTTTGTATGCAAATGTACCTCTTTAAGACACCATACAAATATTTTTTGGAGTTTATGCATTTAGCAACTGAAGGAGTTGAGCTTAGTTTTGACAATACTATGTACATCCAAATCAATGGGGTTCCAACAGGTAGTCCTTTAGGTCCAGTATTAGCCAACATTTTTGGTGATTTCTCTGAGCAGCTTTTGTTTGTGAAATGCTGTAAACCCCATGTATATTTATGCTATGTTGATGAGACGTTTTCCATCTTTAATTCCATCAGTATCCTTTCATACTCAACTCAGTTCCCTTCATCCATTTACCATAGAAGTGGAGAATAATTGTACTTTGCCTTTCTTGGATGTTCTTGTTGAATATAGAGATGGTTTCTTTATTACTTGGGTTTATTGTAAACCTACGTTCACAGGTCTGTACACTGATTGGAATTCTTTTGTTCCAAAAGCCTGTAAGATTAACCTGATTTCTACCTTGGTCCATTGTTGATGGTTTGTTCTCCCTGTACTCTTGACCAGGAGCTGGAGAAAATTCATGACATTTTTATTGACAATGGTTTTCCTGCCAATGTTGTTAAGAGCACAATTGAGCTTAAAATTAGACATTTCAAAGAACTAGTAGTTTTTGGTCCCAGTTTTTGTCCTATTTATTTGAAACTACCATGGCTAGGTAGGAAGAATCAAATGCTTACAGACAGAGTGTCACCTTGCATTACATCAGGTTTTTATACTGTCAAGTTACAGGTTGTTTTTAAGACCAATTCGGTGTTCCCATCTTTTGTTATAGATTGTTTGTCCTACTTTCAAAATAGATCTGTCATATATACGCATAAATGTCAGTGTGATGCTGAATATGAAGGACAGACTAGTCTGAGGTTGAAGACCCATATGTGTCAATATATTCCAGCCAATATAAAATCAGACAATCTGTCTTTCTTTTAGGATGATTCAGTCTGCACATGATTTGGCAATACTGTGCCACCAAACATGTACATAGTTTTTTTACTGTTTTGCATGGAGACCAGTCTGCTCATCACTTGCATGTTCTTGATGCAATATATTAAGTTACATCAACTGGATCTGTGCAAGCAGAAAGAACATTTCATTCTCTCTCTATGTTTGTTTGGAGCGGGAGTCATCAGTGAAAATATTTCCCCCTTTTTTTTACACTCGATTGGAACTGTGTATCACTTATTTTAATCATTAATTACTATTAAATTTGCTTTTTTTAATTGTGTTCCAAAGCAACCTCCTCATTCAATATATTTTTTTATGAATTTTATTTCTTGTTTCATCAGATTTGTCCCAATGATTACCTTTGAAAAAGTGTTGGCTGAAAAGATTCCTTTAGGAAAATAAAAATGAAAAATTCTGCTATGCTTTTCCAAATCAGTATATATATATATGTGCGTGTGTGTGTGCCAATATATAGAAAATAGGAAAGAACTCGTTAGGAAAATAATCCAAAGTTCTTTAGTATTTTTGTTATTATTTTTTAAAAATAGTGCTCGATACAAAAGTAGATCATAAATATAATTATTTATTTAAAAATATGATTCCAACACACTACATAAGAGTTCTTATGTTTCAAAACAAGAGCCAAAAACTTCAATATAATTATTTGAATTAAATTGAATTAAAGTAAGCTCTGTTCCATCTTCAAGCGAATTTTTTTTTTGGAATAACATATTTCTGTAATTTACGTGTTTTAATAGCATATTCATTATTGAAATCAAAATTTCCATGGTAACAGCTAGAGCTATTGTTTAAATAGAAGGGGTGTAGGGTGTTAATAATTTGTATCAGTATAGAGTTACATTCCCAGATGTCAAGTCAGGGTAAGGTTGGGGTGTCTAAATTTAAAACGGAAGATGATTTCGCCTAGTCTGGTTTACGTGTCTATGGAGATTTATTTATTTTTTTATTTTATTTTTTTCTGAAAGGGTTTTGTGTATATAAAAAAAACTGCCATAACATTTGTTTTTTGATGACTTCATAAAGGGTTATCTTTTTTTTTGTAGGGTATTTAAACTATTTATTAGGACTATGGATTTTAAAATTATTTTATTGTTTGTTTGTTTTTATGCTAATTATTCAATGCAAAAATCTGATGATGTCGGCAAAAAACTGTTAACTCATGTCTGTTGTTTAATAGATTTTTATTATTTAGAAACTTAATAATGTGTACATGAAAAACTACACAAACTAGATAAGGCAAGTAATCATAATACTTCATCTCAGAGATATAGACAGATAATATCAGCAGCCTAAAAACTTCTAACCCATTAATTTGTCATTCATTCATTTTGTTAAATTTTCTACCATGTCAACTGTTCTTATTGCTTTTTGAGGATCTTCTTTGCTGGAATATCATTTTCCAGTTTTATATAAAACTCTTCTATTGCTAAAAACTTTTCTACTGGTTTAATATCTGGAGAGGCTGAGGAGGTGGGGCATTCATTTAATTTGGTGTCTTTGAAATCTTTTATGGCCAGTTTTATAGAATAATAAGGAACACCATCTGTCATGAATATATAATTTTGCTTAAGTCTTCTCAAAAAAACATCTTTGCCAAAAACTAACAATTGCTGCATTTATCTTTATATTTACCTTTGAGGCATAGTAGATTAAAGGATCATGGCTCCAATTGAGGAATGGGGGAGCCAAGTTTGAATTCCAGTCAAGTTCCTTTACATTCACTTATGTGCTAATACCAGTGGGAATGGTATGAATCCAACTCTTCTCCACCCACAGAAATTGGTAAATAGTATGACAGAGTTATATAGCCTTGGGTGTTAAACAGTCTAGCCGAAGGAAAACTCTGAATTCAAAACTATGTAGCACATAATATGTAGCTAAGGAAAGGATCATTCACATTGACTTGATGATCCTGACTACAGTGACGCCATTTTCTTATCTTTATATCATCATCAACTTTGAAAGTATCCATAATTTTACTGCCTACAGTACTAATCTGAAACATTAATCCACTTTCACTTTGCTGTCTTCTAAGTTATTTTGGCTAAAATTTCTATAAACTTCTAGCTCTGCCAACAAGTTCATCCAATGTAGCTCTACAGTCATCACTAAAAATGACTATTGGGAAATCTCTTTTCATGTACTTTTTTAAACAACTTATGTTTTGCTTTGATGTGTTTATTTAAAAATGGCAGTTTAGGTCTTAGTTGTCGATATTCTTAATATTCTGCATCTTTTCTCTCTGTTTATATTTCTAACACTAGTTTCTTAAAATATTTTCTTGTTAATCAACTTTTCTTGTTTTTATTTTTTCATATCTCTTCTTATGACATTTCTAAAATCAGTTATTTTTTTGGTCCTATCTTTCTAATATTTTCCCTTTCATTTTTGATTATGTTAGTTAATCTTGGACCGCGCTTGCTGAGAATGAGTTATGTCTGGTGTGAAATGATCACTTTCTAATCAGGTGGATATGTCATGTCAAGCCTGCTGACAGAATTATCATGATGTCAATGTATGAACACCTGAGCATCATTCGTCTGAATCTGTTGCTGACTGCACAAATATTTAAGATGCGTTTAAATATGTACAACAAAATAATTCATGGTTGAAACAGTGTATTGAGCAGAAGCTGTGGCAAAGAATGACTAAAGAAAATTTGGAAAGAATGTGTCAATAGCAACCTCAAGAAAATAAAGTTCAAAGAAGACATGGCTCTAGATCGAATAGTCTGAAGAAATGAATTTTCAGAATATCCATCCCTTTTATCAAGGAAAGGCAGTAAGCCAGACAGTGAGTGACTGAATGATTATTCTATGATCTCTGTTCAAATTTATCACAATTTCCAATATTGTGTTCCTGTCACTCAATAAGTTTACAATATCCTGTTTTTCTTTTGTGGTTTTATCTTTCATACAACCTATAGCAATCTTTGTATATCTGAAATAAAAAATATCAATAAGCTATGTATATTTATTTAAAATATAGTGAACAACCTTTGAGCTGGATAATAAAATCTCATTGCTACAATAAATTCTTGTAAATATTTCTAATAACAACAAAATTAACACACTATATTTTTCATATAATTATCAGTTGATAAACCTTCTATAGATGTTAGATCAGTTGTCTAATAGCAATTTTCTTAAAACAGTAGCTTGAATAATAAAATCTTATGTATATGTTTGTGTGTGTGTGTGCACATCTTTGGATTTGCGTCATGTTTTACTTTCAATATGGCTCCTTAACCTGGACACTAACAACCAAACTGGAAAAGAGGTTAGATGGAACTTATTCATGAATACTTTGAGCAACACCAAACAAATCCTAGAAAGATCACCCAACAAAGAAAGAGCTCTATGGCAAAATACCTGCCATCTACAAATCAATACACCAATAAAGTCTAAGATTTGCTGCTCACTGTTGGTGTAGCAAAGAAGAACTAGCTGGAGACATTCTACTCTGGATATGATCCCATGGAAAAAGAACACAAGTTCAACCAAAGAAGATGTACATTGACCATCTGATTGAAGACATGGGATGCAGACTGGATGAGCTTTCAAATGCAATGAATGACAGGAATGGATTGAAACAGTGTGTCATGGAATGCTGAGCTTGCTTGAAGTGATGATAATGATGATGATATATATGGCAAAACTTTGCACCTTCTTGGGCTCACATTTTCTACTGATATGAAGTAGAGTGACTATATTGAATCAATTGCTATGTCTACTGGTAGGAAAGTTGGTCCCCTGTGTTGTGCCAGAACATTTTTCAAAATCCATCATGCACATTTATAAATCTAACATTCATCCATGCACTGAATACTGCTGCCATATCTGATCTGGTGTTCTGGCTATATATCTCAAGTCTCTTGACAAAATTCAAAGAAGGGTTTGTAATATAATCTATCCTGGCATCTTGACTTCAGCCACTTTCCCACTGATGTGACATGGCTTCCCTTTGTCTTCTCTAGAAATATTTTCATGGAAATGTTTTTTTCCTTAGTGCCTTGACTGCATGAATTTAAACATGCTATTAGATTTGCAACTAGGTATCACCATTTTACTGTTGAACTAGCTAGGTGCAACCATATATTTTATTCTACCAGTTTCTTTTCTCTCACTTCTCACCTGTGGATCCCCTTCTGATTTCTTGCTTCCCTGCTATCTTTAAAAATTTAAATGCAATGTCAATCTTCATCTGTTTTCCTGAAGCCTGTTCCATTATTGTCTTCTCACTAAAGTCTTCTCTTTCTTGTTTCACTCCCTGTAAACCCCTGCATCCTAGTGGCATTATTAACTTTCTTGGGATAAAATGACTAATATATATACATGTGTGTATGTGTGTGTATGTGTGTGTATGTGTGTCTTTAGCTTAGTCTGACACAACACTACAAGTGTAGAGTTTCCAGAGAGGATCAAACTCATGACTCATTTAAATTGCTCTGCAAAATGCCATTGTAAATGTAACTGTACCAAATAACAGAAACTGCATCATTTGAGGACTTCCAATAGCAGTAACAGCTAAAATGGATATGTAAGACAAAGAGAAACATAATGACATAATCAAGATGCTGACATTGCACACTACTTCAAATAAAAGGTCAGAAATCCCTATTAATACTGGAACGAGTGATAACAGTTACTGAACTTGAGAAATCTGTTTTCTTGAAAATTTGTTTTAAGAGAAAGATTTTAAAAATTCCATCTAAAAGTAGTACTGGCTGCTCAATCAATGAATGGTGAATGTTTTCTTAAAATAAAATGGTTAAAATTACCATTATCTTATGGATGGAACATATTAGTAATGAGGAAATTTCAAGGAAGATTAGAATTATAAGGAAGCTTATACATACAATCAGAAAAATAGATTTGAAATTTCTCAGGCATACAATGAGAAAAGTGGGCCTAGAGAAACTAAGACTCACAGGACATAATGAATCTAAAAGAAGCAGGAGAAACAGCATTTCAGCTACTTAACAAGTTTGTGTAAATGGATGACAGGAGAGAGAGAGAGAGAAATAGAGTCAAAAGTTACTTAGAGCTTAGATATGAAATTGTGGAGAAAGAATATCTGACCAAATATTAGAATATTTTAAATACCTTCTTAGTCAAGAACACACACACATATACATATGAATAAAGACAAAAGGAAAACATATCTTGGCCTACGTGTTTTGTCCTCTGTCTATCAAGACAAATGTAAGGATTTTATTTTCTGCCAAGTGTTTATATATAAGAGCAAACATGTCATTGGTTTTTACAAATTTTTTCATAAAGGAGTTTGAAAAACCAATAACATTTTTGCAGTGACCCATTTCCACAAACTGGCTAAAACCATAACAAAAATTTTAATGCTCCCTCTCCTTGGAACAATTAGTCCATCACAAAAAATTCAGGAAACCTATTTAGAAAAAAACATTATATATGTATGAGTGTGTGCGTGTAAAGAAATACATACATAAATACATACACACATATCTATAAGATTACGTAATGAAAATTAAAATTATTAGAGTTCCCTTTTGGATAAGTTGGGTATAGTCATTTCATACAAAAGGAAGACTATTCTGTAAGCGAGTGTAGTCAGTCACATGATTCCTTGATGAAGTTAACACAGATGTGTTTGTGGAGATGAACTCAATTTGACAACTAAACATATAATTGTTGTAGACTGTTTAAAATGCTTGCTTAAATCTTTGTTTGGATGTATATCATTGAAACAATTGTCATTTAAGACTTGTTAGTTGTTTTCATGTGACATATTGATGCAACAAAAATCTTTGATAATGATTCATGTTTGACCTGCAGGATATAAAAAATGTACTTTACAAAAAAATTTCTTTTAAATTTACACAACCAAATAGAAATTATTTCTTTTTTACATTTTTTATTTCAGAGTTGATGAATATTTTGTTTTCATTTTTGAATACAAGACACAGAACAAAAAAATGGTAGCCTTTTTAACATTTCCATCAAGTATCAAGAAACAAACTGTTTACAGTGAAACAGATGTTTAATAATGCTGGAAGAATATTAACAAAAATAATAGTCCACTGATTCTTTTTAATATCTACACGTCATCATCTAAATATCTTCTCTAACTTTTCAAATGCTTTCTTGTTATGTTCCTTTCTTTTCATTTTTTTTTTTCATATAGTTTCGTATAATTGGAAATAGATTGTATTTTTTTTTTTCAAAAGTCCATTAGTATTAATGTAAATTTTTTATTCTCTTTGTTGGTTTCAGAGAAAGTGTCGGCCACAAACTTTTGAAACCTGATTGTACAGCACAGTAATAATTAAAGTCAACATTGGCAGAGACAAACACACAAAGACAGGCATTCTCAAAAAATACGCACATATGCCATTGTTAATAAGCTTGTATATTTCTCAATAACAATGTATATATAAATGTAATATTTGGTTTGATTTCCATGAGAAAGCTTATTCTCATTCCGCACACTGTCTGTAAAAATTACCCATAGTGCCTCTTATTTCCTTGGCAACCTTCCATTACTATTTTCAGGTTTTAGAAAGAAAAAAAAATGAAAAAAGGCTTTTAGCTTTTTCTACCTCAAATCATCAGCTGAATTGAGCATTATTCTCACTTCTACTCTATACAGGGACTCAGAGGTTTTGTTATTTACACCAACCTACACCAACCTTAATACATGACTAAAAAGAAAATTTTCAGATTAAAGGAGAGGAATAAAGACTTTATATTTAGTGGAATGCCTTTTCATCACTCTACATTCTCTTATTCTTCTATGTCACTTCAAGACAATAGGCGATCATGACTCTAAATTTTGTCTTTTTATTATCTCTCCTAAACCCTGTTCTGCCATCCATTTACTCAAGCTCACTAGGTAGGTTATGTCCTTCTTGCCTTCAAATTTATCCTGTGAGTATCAGATTTTTCAAGTCCTCTTTCCTCATTATGTGCCCTAGAAATTTCAACAAATCATAAAATTTAATGATTTTAATTCAGATATTTATAAAAGGATATATTTTGCTGTGATAATTTTTCTGTTGTATTAGGTTGGTGCAGAAATAATGACGTAATAATGTTGTTTTTTGACGTTAAAAATACGTCAAAAAACGACATTATTACGTCATTATTTTTTGCACCAACCTAATATGTAAGATGTTTACAATGAAATTAAAACAAAATCAAAATTTAAATATATTATAGTCCGACATACAACTATATGATTCAAAAGTAGCAAGTCTGAAATACATGTATTAAATAGCTTCTCAGACTAATATATTGTTAGATAATAGTAGAACTTTTATTTGCAGTAGGATTAAATAGTTAATATTGATAGTAAAACTATTCAGCTTTAATTAGTCAAAAAGTTTGGTTGGTTTAAAAGAAATTTGAGTAGTCTAATATGTGAGCAGCAAAATGGTGATATCAAACTTAAAAATTTAAATATCTGGGAAAAATTTTTAATGGAGAATGGAAAATGTGACATCAAAATCTGAAGGTTCATTGGAATAGTAAAAGATGCCTTCTAAAAATTAAGCAAAGTATTAAAAAACAAGAACATTTCATTAGAAACAAAAGAAAGCATGTTAAACTATTATGTAATATCAGTCCTCCTATATGGTAATGAATGGTGGACAATCTCCTCACAGATGAGGAAGAGACTTGAGGCAACAGAAAGATAATGAAAATATTATGGACTCAACATGCAAAGTTTTTGGACATATAAGGAATAAAGAAGGCTTGGGGAATTTGACACACACAGGGATGATGAAGGCAAGAGGGACAGAGGAAATGACATACCTAATGATCTTGTGTAAATGGATGGCAGAATAGGTACTGGGAGAGATGGTGAAAAGAAAATCTTTACTAAAAGCTACAAAGGATAGGAAGTTGTGGAGAGCCATTACTGACAATACTGAAGAGACACAGCACATACAAGAAGAATCTTAAAGAGAATAAAAAAGTTAAGTAAAAATATACATTTATATAATTTATATATTTTTCATTTTTTATTTTATGCAACATGAAAAAGATCGTTTTGGCCATCGTTTTATAAAGCTGTCTCCATATTCTGAGCTCAGATTGGGTACAATCATAAAAATTCCTTCCATAAGAGACAATAATTCATCTGTTGCTACTGAAAGCAACTCAAAGACTTTTTCTTCTCTATTTCAAGTTTACAAGATCATTGATTTGGTTCCCCCCCACTCAACTGGTATGTATTTGTAGAATCAAACATTTTAAAACTCCAGCTTTTCTTCTGAATATTAAAAAAAATATTTCAGAATTTTCTTTTTTGATCTTCTTCTACTTCTAAGAAATTTCTTAAAAGTTTTTCTTTCCTGCATTCAAACAAACTCATGAGTCTGTGGTTACCTCAGATTTGGTAGAACAGTAGAAAATGACTCGTCTTTATATGATGAACCTAACGACACAAGACATATACACCCAGATGAAGTTCTAAAAAGTAGCAAAGACAAAGGAAAATTAACAAATCACAATAGGAAATGAAATGAACTTTCATTTGTAAGTCAGTTGATTTGTTGAGGAAAGGTAAAATTCAACCAAAAGAACATTAGATTCTGCCCCTTCTTACAACATTTAAGCTAACTACATTCAGTAGTTAAAACAATGAAGTTAGTGACAAAGCATTTTCTTTATTTTCTCTTCTCTCTCTCTCTCTCTTATTTTATCATCATTCTATTCTTTTACTTTTTATTCTCTTTCACTTTCATCTCATTCTACCATATTTCACCCTTTTCACTTTCATCGCCTCATTTTGGTTTTATATTTGGTTTTTTATTCTAACCTTTTCTTTCCACCAAATAACTTCAGTTTTCTTTTTCGTCAACTCTTTCACGTTCTTTTCCGTTGGAATCTTCTCTTTCTCTCCTCATTCTTTCTTTCACTTCTTATTTTACATTACCATATTTAATGTCATTTCTTTTCTTTTCCAAATGAAGCCTCTGCTATTTTCCTTTCACATTTTCACTTCCTAATATTTGTACATTTTATTTGTCTTTTCTGTTCTTCCTCTTCTGCTAGTTATAAACATTAGCTCCTAATTTCCAGCAGAAAATTTTCCATTTCCTTTTTCTGCTCTTCCCCTTCTGTACCTTTCCCATTTTCCTCCTTCTCCATACCCTCTACAGGTTTCATTTCTCAGCTCTCAGAATATCCAAATAGAAGCAGATCCTGTAACTCCATTTCATTTCTTCTTCCTCTTTTTCTTCTCTCTTCATCATCCTTCTTCATTTTCAGACTATCCTTGGCTGTACTTTCCTTTCTTTTACATTAACTTCTTCTTAGCCCTCCTCTTCCTTGAATCCTTAATTTTCCAACAGAACTAATGAAATACAACTTACCAACATCTGAACAATCTCAGCATTCTTTTCTTTCTTCTAACCCTGCAGCAAATATGCTGGCCAGCCAAAGAATGCTATATCCAGAGCCAAAGACAATTGACTTACTGATTAGATCATCCACTTTATCTCCAAATAAACCCCTTAATCTTGTCTGAGGTCTAACGAAGTGCAGTCCAAGACAACCCAATCTCTATTTTTCCTTCTGCCTTTTTTGTTCTCTTTTTGGTTACCATTTTTTTGGACCTATCCGTCATGCCTTCCAGGCAAGAGGCATTTCTCTTCTAACAAAACCAATGATTGGATGATATACATCACATACAGTTTTATCTGCTGAATTAGTTCCCTACTTTTCAGTTTTCCTATATTTTTCTTCAATCTAGGAATTCAAAGAGCAGGGCGTTTCTATTGCTGATATGGCTCAATCATTTCCCAAAGTGAGTGTCATAGATAATCTAATAAAGATGTTATTTATATTAGCCATGTTAATATTAACAGCTAGTGGCTGTTAAAGCCTATGAACATGTATGAAGACCAAACACAACATTACAAACCCTAGTAGTTGAACATGAGTATGTAACATGAAACCTATTGGCAGACTGACTCAATAGACTGGGTAACAATGAATTCTAGCTGTATGTATATTTATGTACAGTTAGGGAAATTTCTGATACCACCTCACATGCCCACACATATACATTTATATGATAAAATATAGTTTTATGGTATGCTATATTTATGGGTTAAAGTGCATATGTAAATATAAAAGTAGACATTGAAGTCAACACCCAGAGGCGACAGTCTGTTTCATGTTAAATGTAATCATCAGGCCTAATTGTGTGTGAGGCTGAAAATTTAAGCAAGGCACTTCTACCTCCCCATTTCCATATACTGGGGGGTGGGTTAACTTAATGTCTATATTTTTTTACATTGGCTGCCTCCTGCTTCCTTTCTTTTCTTCTGTCTCTCTTTTGTCCTTTTCTTCCTCTTCTTGTTCCTCTTCAATGTTTAAATTTTAAGTTCTTATTTTATTCCTTCACATTTCTGTATTGACAATGCCAACATGGTCTTGTTGGTTGAAATAGCTATTTGAATGAGGTAAATTTGGATTTCTATTCTATGTAATTTATATGCTCTGTTATAATAAATTCATTGAGCTCTTTTTGTGGATCAGTTTTAATATTTTATATTATTAGGATTCACTTGTATTATATATCAAGGGATTATTACCTGTATATATACTTAAAATGAATATTCACTTACCTGGCCCTACTCAAGGTTTTTTCAGTAAAACTTGAACATTTAATTTTACTACTCTATCTCTTGATATCGAGCACTAAAATTACAACAAAGGCTGCTTCCTTTAAAGGCATTTTATTCGAGAAATATCCTGGTTGACTATTTCTTTGAAAAAAAAAACAATCTTTCATGTTTGATTGTCTTTATTTAGTGCCATAACAACCTCTATAGGTTATTTAATGCTGAAATCTAAATATTTTGAACACAATTTTCTTTTCTTTTTGGAAATAATAATGGTTTACTGATGTAAGTTTTACTAATTAACCCATAGCTAGGTGACAAGAACATAACATCAGTTTTGATTTATATATCTATATATATATATATATATATATATATATATATAAAGCATATCTTAATTATTAAATCAAATTTTTCTATTCTTTCCCAGAAGCTTGGTATTGAAAATTTCTCTTTGACACAAAATATTGTAATTCACTGTATCTTTCAGACTGGCATCCTTATTGTTGTTTCCATGACAACATAGATGCTCCACAGGCATAAAATAAGGCAATCAATTCAAAATTCCCTAAAAATTATTGGTTATCCACCTGCACAGAAATGGAGGATATATGTACCAAAATAATATCATAAAACAAAGACGAGACTGATTGTCAAAAAGAATAACTAAATGCTACTAAATTTGTGATTGACTATAAATAAAAAACAGCCTGAAAGGAAAAATGATGCCTTAAGAAAAAGAGTGAAAATATGTGTGCATATATGTGTATCTTCATAAACACATATTTTCACATATGACAAGGTGTTGAAAATGATAAATTTGCAGCCTGACCAAAAAGGGATTCAAAAAATGAATTTAGATATAGATTATAAGTAGGTATCTCAAAATAAATGTGATACCTCAGGTTTAAAATGAATTTTTAAAAATGAAAAATCTTTTAATTTCAAGCTCATACATTAAATTTAATATTTCCAATAAGCAAAATACTTCACTGTATTTTAAAACTAATTTAAATTGACTGGAAGGAGGTTTGCAGAAGAGAGAATGGAAGGGATAGGGAAATGACAAACATTGCTAAGAGGTACAAAGGATAGGAACTTGTGGTAAGCCATGATTGACCATGTCCTGAATAGTCACACCACATAGAACAAGATAATAAGGATTAAAATAAAAAGATTGACATAAAAGATAAAAAACAATAATAACAAATAAGGTAGAAGAGAAAAATCAAAGTTATAGAGGAAAGAAAAGAAAAATCAACTGAAATGAAAGAAACAGTAAAAATATAATGAATAAATAAAAAGAAATGAATAATTTTAGAAAATAGTGGCGACACTATGGTAGAATCAAGTCTCCTTAACAAGTATTTTACTGATCCAAATAAGGTAATTTTGTAAAACATGTTTAATTAACTTATTTACCATGTATATATATGTTTATATTTTTCAAATGGTTAATTTTAGTGCCAGTGAAATCCATATATTACCTTATAGAATATCATTTAAAAGAATGCTTGTACATTTAGCCTATAAAACAATAATTCCAATATATAACTATATTTAAAAATTATCTCTTGAGATTTTCTGACATCAGCAGCAAAAAGAAGTAATTGGCTTAATGAATCAATTTTATAAAAAAATTACAGTGTAAATGAGATGAGTGGCTCCTTTTGAGATAATTACTCTAAATTATAGATAAATTCAGAAAATAGACACTTGACTTCTGACAAAATTAGGCTTACAGCCACATCATGCTGAAACACCAGTTCCTGTATAATCATTGGTTAAGCAACACTGAGCCTGGTCAGTATCTAGATGATTGACCACTTAGAAATACCTTGTGCTGTAAGTTTCAATATGCGGGTGGTGTAATAGATAATGGCTCTGAATTATTACTCGGAGAGCCAAATTCTAATTCCAGTTGTGTTCATTATATTCACTTATGTACAAAAACAAAAACTTTTGGGAAAGGCATGAATCCACCTTTTCTCCCCCAGCTATGGGTTAATTAGTAAAGCTTGTATCACTAAATCATTATTATCTCAAAAAAATTTATTACAATCTAAAAATATTTTCTGGCTTTAAATAACCTGCAAAGGATTGATAAAATGTAGAAAATGAATCAAGCAATCAATAACTATTTTAAACTGATACCTGTAACTGAAAGAAGTAATTGGCTTCATACATTGGTTTCATAAAAGAATTATAATGTAAATAAGATGAGGGATTGCTTTTGAGATGAGCGCTCTAATACAGATAAATTCAGAAGATGGACACTTGACTTCTGACAAAATTAGTTCCATTTTCTACCTTATAGCATTGCTAGTCCAATTTCCTTAAATTTTGCAAATTAGTAAATTATTCTTGTACTTATTTTTTTCTTATTTGTTTTAAAGAATCGTTTATAAAAACAGTGATAATTTGACACCATTATTTATAACCAAACTAATATCCTTATCTTTGTTGTTATTTTCACAAAGTTTCAACCATTGTACCCTCTGACCTTCTTTAGATATCTGTCAATCCACATAACCTTTACAGATTTTTCAACTGAATCCTTTATTTAATCTACAGGTGTAGACTTTTCTTGTTCTGCTGTCCATATCTAGGATATTACATGTTGTTCTTTTTACTTTTTAATACTCCTTAGTAATTTATACTCAGTTCTTTTTTTAAGTACTCCTGTGTTATTTATACTCAGTGGAGACTGAGTATAAATAACTGAGAAGCACTAATGTTACCCAGCCCAGGGATTCAACTCACAATTACTATGTCGCCAAAATCACAAACCAATGTTTTAATACCGACAGAAATTTGCAAACCAGTTTGGCTCTTAGCAAGATAATTTGATAAAAATAGAATCCTTGAACTTTTGCCCAAACCTTTCTATCCAAATATGAAGTGTATATTGTTTGAAAATGACACATATTCCTTGTAAAATGGTTACTGCTTCTCAGAACCATATCAATAACACACAAACATTTTATTGAATATTATAAAACTGTCTTCATATGTTTATTTTCTCAAAACAATTATCAATCATGAGTAGAGAAATATAACAGTAGCCTTTGTGGGTGATTATTTTTGGTTCTTGTCTTAACCACTAAAAAGCAACAACAATAACTATATAAACTTGGTTGCCTGTGTATGAAAGTTGCCTTCATTGTCTTTCCTATAGTAATGTCAAGACATAGGTGATAATGGCTCTCTCCACAACTTCCTATCCTTTGTAGCACTAAATATTGTTTTACACTTTTACCAAAACTCTTTGTCCCTGCTCTTCCATCCATTCACACAAATTTGTTCATTAGTTGCTGTTTCCTCTGGTTCCACTTGTCTTCAATGTGTCCAGTGAGTGTTAAATTCTCTAGGCCGTCTTTCCTCCTTATGTGTTCTAGAAATTTCAGCTACCTTCTTCTGATTTTAAGTATGTGTCCTTTTAGTTTCCATTTTCCTTAAAACTTCTTTATTGCTCATTATTCACTCCATGGTATTCTTAGCATCTCTCTGTAAAAGCATATTTCTGTTATTGTGTGTCTCTTGAAAGGAAATTGTTCACCATTCACAATTCTCATTAATAATAATTGAAAGGATCAATAATGAATTATAAAGGATTTGCACCAACAAAATCTCTATCTTAAAGAGGCTGATAAAAAGAAATCCCAAGAAATTCAATTGAAAATTACAATGGAATTAATGTAGTACAAAATGAACATCAGACAAAAAAGAAACAGAATAGAAAGTTTGTTTATTTTTGTCCATTTGGTGGTCAATTTCACTCTATCAAGAAAGACAAAAAAGTATTTCTTGATATAGTGAAATTGACCACCAAATCAGTATCACCCTATGCAAGGCAGTAAAGCCACTAAGACACAAGGGGTTACAGGGTGTGGAAGAATTAGGAACAGAAACATTAATAATGAGTGAGAAGAGAAAAGAGTAATTAGGTGGCCAGTAGATAGCAATTGACATTATATTTAAATTTTTGCAGATTAAAGTTGGCTGGAAAGTATGGAGTTGGAAGAAAGTTACACATGAAAAATGCAAGAAAAGAAACTATTAGCATAGAATTTATGGTTACATCTCACCAGCTCAACACTAAATTGATGAAATCTTGATGCCAGTCTAGTACTGCGCTTAAATTAATAAAGTCTAGGTATCATAGTGAAGAGTTCATCTGAACAATTACCATGAATGTATTTATAGAAAAGGCACAGTAAAGCAACCTTATGGGGATAGGAAAGAGACTGAAATGATCCAAATAAAAAAAAAATGTATATCCTTCTAGGAAGACAATTTTTGTATATCATCTCCAATGATAATCAGAAGAATAAAGTTAGAATCATATAAACAGAAGAATAATTAATTACTAGATTACTGTTACTTAAACAGAAGACAGACATAGTTGGTCTTGTGATATACTTTTGCTGATACATGTGAGGTTATAGATACTAATTAAAAACTGACGAGATTTTCACTAGTTCTTATAAAAGGCCTAAATGAGGTCTTTGGCCTGAGTAAAAGATCAAATATTTGAAGTGATGAACTGTACCTTATTTGAAAATCATCACTATTCTGAACACTTGGATCATTTTTAATTTAAATATTTAGTGGAGTGGATTTTAAGTACCCACATTTTTAACAGGATAAGAAATCATAGGAAAAATGTTATGGAAAAAGTCATATCTTTAGTTTATAGCTAGGACATATTTGACTAGATGTCTAACAGTTAAGTGAAAAACAGTTTAGCTAATTTGAAAGACACAGAGTAAGCATCCATTTTAACAGTGTACTTATATTGCATAACAAACCTCAAATAAAAATTCAGTTTTGAAATTTTAAAAAACTAATGTTTAAAACATGCTCATTAGTAACTGGAGAAAATTTAGTGGCCATAGCTTTAGTTGTTTTTGGACTTTGAAATGAGAGACAGACAAAAAAGACATAAGATGAAGAAAATAATATAGATTGTTTGATTCATTGACTAATTTAAGCATTACTAAGATAGATGCTTATATAGAGAATGAAGCAGACATTTTGTTGGTTAAATGAAAGAGACCTGAATCACAAACAAATGATAAGCTATAATCAGAAAAGGAATTAGCTAAAAGATAGATATCTGGGAAAGGCTTAAGTGAGATAAATTGATAGATAATTATATGCAACAAATATAAAAACAGCTAGAACACTTACACTTATTTCTTTATATAGATTAATGTCAATATTGTCTGTTGTCTCTGCCCATGAATTGTAAGATCTTGTATAATATAACTTATATTCATTAAATGTTTTATAGATTAACTTATTGATGACCATTTAGGGTGTGTTCTGAATTAACTCTACTTGTAACTTAAACTTTATTTATGATTACACTATTTTCTCATTTTAACTCATGTAGCTATTTGCATAAAAATAAAAATTATTAATTACCATATGCCTGAAAATCATTTTTGTTGCTTTTTATAATGCATAATGGTTCAAATAGGTCATATTTAAAAGTTTGGTTAGCATTAATTTGCTTCTTTTTTTTTTCTTCAAAATATGTTTTAACAAATATAAAAAAAATAATACAGACAAATTTTTATTATATAAAAGAAGATTTTGAAATACCTCCAGAAAGAGAAATGTTATTCTTGTACAAAGTATATTTTATTATTTGAGTGTTATATAACCAAGTACATTATATTTTATGCTGTATACAATACATTGATAACTGTCATATCTTTCAAAAATTTTCAGTGGCATTTAAATTAATCTTCTGAAACATAAATTTGTTTTTTATTTCCTAATTATATAAATTAAGTTATTAATGCCTTAAGTAAGGAATGACATTATAATTGTGAATTGTAATTTTCATTTCTACTTTTGTTCATGTTGATTTCACCCAGGGATGGATTTAGGCCTTAAGAGGCCCCTGAGCTAATAGAATTTCCTGGACCCCTTCATTACATATGTTTGTCCCCTGTGTATATAAGGAAAAAAAAAAAAAGAAGATATATTTTTAGATGATGCTTTTTTGGTATAAAACAGGAAACATATCAACTAAAATGTTACATCAAAAATCTATATGTATATAAAAAAGATGCATCAAAATCTAGATGGGTCGCCTTCAAGACTATAGTAGTTCATCACCAGATTGCAGCAAAATCCCAAGAAGTAAGCAGCATTGATCAATGAAAAAGAAAATGTTTGTTCAACCAAATTTTTCACAAAATGTTTTTTTTAAGAATTAATGTATTGTGTTGTCATGGTGGCAATATTTATTTGTTCATTGAACATAAACAACCGTACATTTAAACACTTCACAAAAGTTCAAAGCTTTTTATCTGTCTCTCATGTATCTTTCTTGTTAAACTCTTTGATTGATTCCTTTCATATGATTTATTTCAAATAAACTGCTGGATTTAGTAGGTCAAAGGATTAAATTCTTATGATATATCTCCCCTCTCCTTTAAAAAATATAGAGTGTGAACCGTAGGTGCTTAAGTATTAGACTTAATGGAATGTGCAGGAATACAATTTCTACATTTAAATAACATCTTTTCGAACCTAATTAAATCAAGTCCATTTTTTAAAAAAATAATACATTTACAAGTCAAAAGATCTATGTAACATTGAGTAGAATATTGCAGCAATGAATATATCAGGATTTTGCTACAATGTCTATATATTGAGATTCTTCTGATTTTACAAATATATAAATATACTAATAATTGGGTAACCATATGAAAGAAACTAGCTGAAAATTGTACTAATATGTGGAAAATAGCCAGCTGAAATGTTTATACCTTTGTGATTTGTCAGAATATTTAGCTTGAT
The DNA here is from genome assembly GCA_963932145.1 of Acanthosepion lycidas. NCBI lineage: Eukaryota > Metazoa > Mollusca > Cephalopoda > Sepiida > Sepiidae > Acanthosepion > Acanthosepion lycidas. The sequence goes on along the minus strand of OZ010587.1, from coordinate 49,808,188 downwards.
GCATTAACAACAAGTAAGAAGAATGAAAAAATCTGACAAATGATGAGATATCCATACAATTCAGTTGATTCCAAGAGGATATTGAGAAGTTCTTAGCCCAACCAAGAAGTGATTAAAACAAAAAATTAAATGTTTGACTATTTCACCAGATTTTGGGAAATCAGTTGGGCTGAGAACTTTTCAGCAAGCCCTGGTAGCAAAAAATAAATAAAACTAATAATTCTCCCACAATTTGTATTAGAAGCTGTATCAGTGATTATTTATTACACAAAACTAATGCTTACAGAAATATCAAAATCTTGTTCAAAATCCAGATCCCTGCTCTATGGTTTAATTCCAAACCAGCATAGTAATGGTAATATTTTCAGATATTCATACCACATGGACATAACTGGATGACTGGCCTTAGTGGGTATACTGTTTAAAAATTTATTTAAATTCCAGTTCCTTTCTCTCAGTCTAAGTGGTCAAGCTATCCAAATAAAAATGTCTTTTGGCAACACACATTCTGACCAGTGATAGATGGAGAAAATTCATTGTACTATATGTAACTACTAGTCTATAAGAATGCTACTAAGGTAGCAACAAGAAGAACAGTTATAGAACAAAACACGGTTATAAAAATGTAAAGATGATTCCAATACTCTTCTAAAATATTTTTGTGAACAATACAAAATCTATATATTTTTTATCAGAAATATTCTGATTGATATTGAAAAAAAAAACCTTCACATCTTTTCTTACCAAACACCAAAGGAAAATGTCTATTAATTTCTTTTACAGCTCAAGAAATAAATCTGGATTAGTTGGAAGTATTTTCTGTTTGAGTGAATATATAAAGGGCACCTAAGCTCTAATGAATGTCATTTTGATAAAAGGGTTAACAATGTTGATAGATATTCTGAACTATCCGGTATAATTTTTATTGCAATAAGATACTTTAGCTCTTGTCAGTAGAAATGAACTTTTTGTCTTTACCCATTTGGTTAAATGGGCGAAAGCAGCATGTACAGACTGAGCTATGAGACATCAAAAGAGAAAAAAGAATAAAAACACTTAAGAATATGTTAAAAATAAATAAATCAACAAGTTTTACTGGTGTGAGAAGACATAAGGGACATTATATGTACAAATATTTGTGATAGGATATTTGATACTAATGGAAGGATTTTACAATTTATACAGGACCAAATATATTTCCAGTTTGACTTTCCTTTCATAAAAGAAATTAATATAAGTCAATTGAAATATTCTCCAGACTGATATAACTATGTAAACATTTAAAAGAAATTGTCTTCAAGATTTTTGTTCTGTGAAGTGATGATGTAAATTGTCTTAATTGGCTTTGTACCAAAATATGAACAGCAAAGATTTGCTGACTGAAGAAAGATTTTTGGAAAGAAAATAAGTTGTGAAGTTCCTAAGAAAAATTTTCTTGCTGGTAAAAAAAAAAAAAAAAAATGAAAAAATTAGGCAAAATTGGAATATTCTCTGTTGAGGTATCTGTGCCAGAGTAAAAGTTTCCTTGTGTGCATTTTGAATGGTGAAGGTATGTGTGGAGTCTATTGAATGGCTCAGAATTTGAGACAGATAATAAAAAGGTTAAAGCAGTTTCAGATTGCTGTATGTCTATAGTTGTAAGAAAATGACTCAATTGATGAAGTCTTTGTGAAGTCACTTACATGATAAAAGATCAGACCTACAGCATTTAAAAAGTCAATCTTAGCATTCAATTTTACTATTTCATTGGCAGCTGGTTTTGCACATGTGTTATCTTACTTTCAGAAAGTCATGGAAGATGCCTTTAGGGGTATATTACCTGTGTATATGTGAATTGCAAGAGTTTTGACAATCATAGCACAGCTTCTGCTAGTTGCCTATAAGAGATCTGAATTTAAAATGAGCATGTATCATAAAGTAAGTCTTGACCGACTGTTCGGTTAAACTCTCTGCCTTTCGGGTGGGGAAGAACCCGAAGGAGGCTACACCAAAGTGTGGATTCTCTTTCGGGGAGGTAAACCGACCCTGAACCCGTTTGTACGGGTTCAATGGGCATATTTTTGGCCAAGCCCACGGGCTCGGAGAGCCCACGTTAAACCAGCCTTGTGCCACATGATGCCCACATGGTGGTGGTGGGGGTGACTAAATATAATCAAAGTAAGAATGTGGACATTCATGGCTTAATTTCTATGGATTAATGATGAAGAACTGTTACAGAAAAGGGGATTTTATAACTGGTGATTCCTAAAGTTGACTAGAGTTTACTTTTCTCCTTGTATTAAAGCATGTTATTAGTTTAAAACTTTCATTCAATTATGTATAATTGAATAATGCATTTAGGTGTGGGGATTTTGATGTTGTTAATGTGTGTGAGTAGCTTGGAACTGAGTTACTTTTCATAAAAACTAACCCAGCCATTTGCAGCTAGAAAGCATTTGAATTGTTAATATAATCCAGTTTTTATTTAATTTAGAACTCTGAAATAACAAGATCCGTTTGTCTTGATGAAGGACTGATATATATTTTAAAATATAATCTTTGAAATGTGGATGATGACTATTAAAAATGTACTAGTATAATTTTTTTATCTTAAATGATACTGTTGTTTAAATTTGCACTGAGGTTTACTAAGGTACAAAAGCATGTTTGAAATACTGTTTTATGTTTCAGTATAATCTCAGAATGAACTGAAAAGTTTCTTTGCTTCTCATATTCCTGTAGATTACAACCAGAGGTCTTTTACAAAAATGTCTGACAAATTATGTTTAACTGATCATAATATTAAAAAATGTTATGTGCTCTTTTACAATATCACTTTTCATTACAAGTAACACTTCAGGCTTGATGCAAAAAAATTTGTTTAACTCATTTCTATTAATAATTATGTAGCTTCATTTGTATTTTAAATCATTCTTTTAATAAAATTAATTAAAGGGATTTGTACACTTGGCACAAATATTAATTATCATTTTATTTTTAAAAAGTAATACTAATTAGGATAAATAGGTATATACAGACTTTGACTGTGGACAAAAAAGAAAGTGAGTAACTTCTGTTATATCTGCTGTTTACTACACAACTTGTTAAATCTTAAGGAACTGGATCCAATATCCTGCTACAAAAGCAAGGCTGAAGTTAAATTTGTTGAGCCGTTCAATTATAAAAAAACAAGATAATGATTCAATTGCAATTTCTTAATACTGTAAACGAAAGCAATAAAAATGACCACTGCCCATCATTGATATTATTCTTTTTTAAAAATTACTAAAGTGTGATACCAAAACTAGAAGACATATTGGGACAGTGTAAAGTGCCTTACAAAAGCTAAATACAGTATTAATAAACAGGAAAATTTTGTTAGAAACAAAAATGGTTACTGAGCAGTTCTTATCAGTCCCCTTATATGGCAGTGAATGCTTGAATGCAGTGAAGAGTTGAAACAGCAGAAACGTGGTTTTACAGGAGGATTCTGAGAATATTATGAACTGAACATGTAAGCAACAATGAAATTTTAGAGAAAATAGAAACAAAAAGGATATTTATACATCAGAAAGAGAGAGTTGAGATTTCTAGGGCACATAATAAGGAAAGAGGGCTTGGAAAATTTGATACTCATAAGATATATTGAGGGAACAGAGGGAAACAGTGCATAAGCTACATGATAAGCTTGAGTAAATGGATGGTGGAATTAAGTTTAGGAGAAATTACAAAAATACAAAATTTATTTCGAGCTACAAAGAACAGGAAGTTGTGGAGAGCCATTTTTGCCTACATCATGAAGAGGCATAGCACATAGAAGAAGAAGTTGATGATGAAAAACAAATGGTTTGATGATTAATGTTTTACACTGAAATCAATCAGGGGTAAAATATACATTTAAGACTAGTGGCATATTTCATAACTTAGAAGGGATTAGGATGGATAGAGAAAACACATAATTTAATAAGAGCTACAAATGGTTGGACTGAGGAGAGCCATGATCAGCAATGCCATGAAGGGACACGACACATACAATAAGGAATGTTGCTTCTTTGTAATGTGTAGATTTCAAATATATAAATTAGTACTTTCTGTAACTGATTGCAGACTAAATCCAAACATATTTTAGAAATATGTGTGCATCAGCCTGAATCCAGAGAAAACTAAACTCGAGAGGGAATGAGAAAGATGTGCAGCACATTAACTATCTCTTTCTATATATATATATATATATATATATATATATATATATATATATATATATACACATATATATATGCAATATATGCATTCATGCATATACATCTCCCCACCATATATATATATATATATATATATATATATATATATATATATGCACACATCTCTACTGTTTTGTATCAAGCACTGTTTTTCAAAAATAGAAAATAATTACTAAGAACACCAGATTGTACATCTTACTGTTCTTTCTTATTATTTTAATATATATATATATATATATATATATATATATATATATGCATATATACATAAGTGCATATACACATATGCATGTGTGTGTGTGTATATATATATATATATATATATATATATATATATATATAGTTGGCCACTTGTATTCGAGGATACCAGTCTACTAAGGTGGCAAGCCAATCCCTATTGCAGACACTTGCTCAGGCACATTTGTGTTTGTTCAACAATCACAGAGCCCACCTGTCGTTTATACTGCAACCATTCTGAGCAGGCCTTAGTTACACTTTCTGGGCATGTTATCTAGCATGATCAACAATCTGAACAAGGCCAGCATGTTCAAACTGTCAGTCATGATGACTTGTGACTTTGTGCTAGCACAGCTATTGACGGCCCCCAGGGCTACTGTCTCCCCAATTTCACTCACAAGTCTTGGGTCGACACGAGATATGGTTTACAAGCACTTTCCAAAGGTGCCTCATGGTGGGAGCAACCCCTCCACTCTCCTCCCTGACAAATCAACCATAGTGAAATCTGAACCTGGATCTAATGGTCAGAAAGCAGAGATTCTAACCACTCATCCACGTGCCCATATATATACACACATACATATACACCTACACATACAAACATATATATATATATATATATATATATATATATATATATATATATATATATATGCACACACGTACATATATATAAATGCACACACGTACATATATATAAATGCATATATATATATATATATATATATATATATATGCACACACGTACATATATATAAATGCACACACGTACATACATATAAATACATATATATATATATATATATATATGCACACACGTACATATATATAAATGCATATATATATATATATGCACACACGTACATATATATATATATATATATATGCACACACGTACATATAAATATATATATATATATATGCACACACGTACATATATATAAATGCATATATATATATATATATATATATATATATATATATATATACACGTATATATATGTATATATACACACACATGTATATATCTATATATATACATAGACATGTATGTATATATAATATATATATATATATACTCACATAAACACACATATATATATATATATATATATATAATATACATATACATTTTATATAATTCTATTATACATTCATCATATGATTAAAGCATTTATTTGAGAACTGCACAGAATATTTATTGTAGCATAAAGATATAAATCTACATGAAAGATTTCACAAGTACAAAATGCAAAAAGTCTTTTCCTTTATTTTTAAAATCACTGAATATAAGGTCTTTTGTGACATAAAAGATTTGATATGGTGGAAATAATTCTGTGCATTGAAATGAAAAGACAACTTGTTATAGATGTATATGAGCAGAAATTCTTACTTTTACATGCACTGATGTGCATTGCCTACCATCAGTCAGCTAAAGATAAAAGGCACTGATAAAAAATGAGTGATAAGGAAGGAAACAGGTAAGATAAGAGAGATATAAAGAGAATGAAAGCAAAAGGAAAGGAAAAGAGCAAGATAAGACAGGATGTAAAACTAATGTTACAATGCTGCTAGAGGATGTCGATTCAGTTTTATGCTGTAATGTCTTAGCAATAATATACTATATATAAATGTAGAATGTATTTATTCACTCATGTATAGCCTTTTTATAAGATATGTATTTGTAAACATGATCAAAGCAGTCTGTTTTCATGACTGGCCAAATGAAATAAAACAAATAAGAAATGGTAGTTCCACAATTTTTGTTGAATATGCATTTAGAGGAGAATAAAAGAAAAGTATTTCAACATAGAATTCTCTTATCATAAAATAAAGAATTGAACTAGATTATCTTTATATATATATATATATGTATTTTATATATATATATATTATCATGACATAAATTATTATCATTATAATAACTACCTTCATTATTTTGAACTGGGAAGAATGAATGAAGGCAGTGTTATTTTTGTTGGTTACATGATTTTGTTTGTTAATAAAAAAAATGAAAGCAGCATTTTATAGATCACATCCAGAAAATTTAGTAGATCATTTGATTACTTTATTACATTTTAGATGTAATCAGATTAAAATTAAGGTTTTGACTTTGTTTATTTTTTATTTTGCCATCAAAAATGCAGAAAATCATTCTATTTATTATACAAAAATTGAAATAGGGAAAACAATAAGCTCAGTCACTTTCTATCATTACAATTCTATCTGTTCACATCTATGTTGACCAATTTGAAATCAAAAATATAAAAGTATACCATTGAATGTATAAACTCTAAAATGCTTTTGTTAAATTACAATTTAAGAAGATATTTGATATATATGCTTCACAATTTAAAAACTAGTTAAGAAACTTATATCTTTACAAGATGAGCCACATTTAATCCTGTAAATGATTATAGTAAGGGTTATTTCCATTCTTGATTGCAAATGACTATTAATTGGCATCAACATAGCTGAGATCTTTTAAGTAGTAGCAGTGATACTAGGCATAGTAGCCCAATACTAACCTAATCTGGTTGTCGATGCATTAGTAGTAGTAGTAGTATATAAGCAGAAAAGAAACAAAATAAAAACAATGACAGACATTTGGGAGGAAGAACTGCCATTCTATATCTGACCAAATATAGATGCAGACAATACTTAAACAGATATAGACATAATAGTAGATGTATGCTGCTGACAAAACTGTAATAAATCATTTTATCAGTTCAGTTGTAAATATATTTATGTATAGAAATCTACATCGACAGTGGCATGTATGTGTATTCTTTGCTTTTAGTCATTTTTTTCTAAATCCCTTCAGAACATAAACAATCATGGCCCTCCTCGACTTTCTTTGTTTTAATATCTGTAAATTGTGAACCACCATGACTGTTTTTGGCAAAGGTAATAGAGCGAATTTCCTGTTGCTGTCTCCATAGATTTAAATTCTGTGTTTGTTTTTCGCTTAAACTGGTTCCCCTATTAAAACCCTGTTCACCTTACTATTTAAACCTTAGCTGTAGGGGTGAAGTGATGGATTGATGCTTTTCTCAAGGGCAAGTGAAGAAAATGTAACAGTCTTGACTGAAATTTGAACTTGACCTACTGATTCCATTTTATCTTCTGATAACTATAACATCACTTACTTCTGTAATCAGTGTCAGATTTACCAATAGGCTTAGCAGGCTGAAGCCTAAGGCCTTAAAATCTAGTGAGCCTCCAGCCAAGGTGTATAATATTTTTGACACTGTCATAGGCCTTTCTTACACATGCTATCATAATGCACTGTAGACTCTAAATGACCCTTCAATAATTTTAAACACCTGTCATCATCCTCAGCTTTACTTAATTTGTTTAATTTGACACTCTTTCATTATCCTCTATGAATGAGAATGGGGGATTTGGAGGGGCCTCACAGGTGGAATCATGTAGGGCTTCTCTTCATCTAAATCCAGCCCTGTCTGTAATTTATTATAAGTTAAATTTTAAAAAAAATAACAATTCTTGCTAATAAAGCTTTTAAATTATAATGTTTAGAAAGCCTTGAGAAAGCATACAAATTATTTTACAATTTTTCTGATTGAATGTACAAGAAAGCATAACCTACATATCCAACAAATTACTATCTATATAAAAGTTATTATATATATATATATATATATATATATATATATATATATATATATATATTTATAATTCATGGTATTCATACTTTGTAGGCGATAATATATTATTGTATTTGGATACTTGCTGGTGGGGGAGTTATATCTATAGAGAAAGTTACAGTAGTAGAAATACTTGTGTTACCAAAAATGGTTGCAAACTAATCATGACCACATATTAGGAATTATAGAATATAGCTGACAGATCAGTACTATATTTGACCACATGTAAGAAGGAATGCCACTATAGCTGTCACTGTCATGGTAGCAGTACTCATAGTTTTAGCACAGCAATCATACCCAGATATTTATCTGCTTGCTTTCTCTCTCTCTCTCTCTCACACACACTATATATGTCCTTATATATTCATGTGTATTCATTGTCTGCATGATTAATTTCTTTTAACATTTATTCTAAAAATTTAACAACCATGGTACCATTTTTTATTAAAATTAAAAACAATTAATAAAACATTTTATCAGAAATTTCCTTTTTACTTAATGAAAATAATTAAAAATTATGAATGAAAATCACATTACATTTCTCACAGAATAAAAAAAGTAATTCCTCAAAATTCTTGAGAATAAAGCAGTAAAAGTCATTTTGTTGCGTGCTGTTTATAAGTTGATTTAAATAAAACTGAGTCCTCTTTTCACTTTCTTAGAAAAAAAAAGACATTCAAGTAAATGCAAAATAAACTCATAAACTAAACAATTCCAAAAACAAACAAAAATATCAAAAAAAGGTTTACATTTTTTCTTCATAAAATTTAACTCTTATTATTATTACTTTAATATTCAATTTTTAAATAGATTAAGAAAAAAAATTATTTTTTAAAAATTAATGATAATCTCTTAAGCTATTTTAATCCTGGCATTGCCTGATAGTCTTACTCTAATAGGTATTTAATATATTGAATTCATAAAAAAATTAGCAAAAATTTTTAAAAAGGAGAAACATCAAACAAATTGTCAACATTACACATGTAAACTTACTTCAAATATTTAAAATAAAATATCCATTATTTTTTCAGAATTTAATACTTAATTGTTATGTAATATCATTCCTCCTATATAGCAGTGGATGCTAGATAATCTCCACACAAATGAAGAAATAAACTTGAGGCAATCAAAATGTGATTCTATGGAAGAAGCTAAAAATATCATAGACCGAACATGTGAGCAATAATGAAACAAAATTTTCTGAAAATAGAAACAAAAAGGATACTTAAATTTAACATCAGAAAGAGTGAGTTGAAATTTCTAGGCCACATAGTGAGGAGAGAGGGTTTAGAAAATTTAACACTCATGGGAATTATTGAAGGCAACAAGGACAGAGGAAAGCAGCACATAACCTACATAATGAGCTTGTAGTGATGATGGAGCAAGGTTTAGGAGAGATAACAAAAAGACAAAATTTATTATGAGCTACAAAATACTGAAACTTGTGGAGAGCAAGGACCACCAACATACTGGAAGGACACAGCACATAGAAAACAAACACTAAATAATTAAATTGAACTTATGAATGACACATTTTAATCATTATTATCATGTTGTTGGGATAAAGAATTTGTAATAATTTAATAAGTTATAGTGATCATGGTCAGTGTCCTTTCCATGCTGTGTCCATCTAGACAAAGTGAAATTAAGCTACATACCAAAAATTAATTATGATTATTGACATTAGAGAGTTTGGGATACACACACACACACACACACACACACATGGCACAAAGGAGAAACTGTAAGAGACAAGAATCAACAAAATATCTTTTTTGATAGAAACTTTGAGAGAAAGAATTATTTGATATTTACAGGATATATTGAATGCAAGAGAAACAGAGGAAAGCCATGCATAACCTACCTAACGAGCTTGTATAAATGCTTGGCATAACAGGGGTTAGTAGAGATAGCGAAAAGACAAACTTTATTAATATCTACAAAAGACAGGAAATTGTGGAGAACCATGATCGGCCACATCCTGAAAGGACATGGCAGATAGAAGAAGAAAAATTAGCTTGTGTAAAAGACAAAATTTGCTAAGAGCTACAGAGGACAGGAAATTGTGGAGAGCCATGATTGCCCAAATCCTGAAAGGTCTTGTAGCAGAAGAATACAGAAAACATGTTTGAGAGAAGAGTCGAAATTGCAAATAAATTGTCTTTGAATCCAAATCATACTACTAAATAAACTGAAGAAATCAGATCTTTCCTTCTCTATTCCATCTGTAAATTTTATGAGAGAGATAAAAACTTAGACTAAGTGATGAAAGAGAGTTGTTATATTTAATTTGTGCTTTTAAATTGATTCTGATAATTTTAATAATGCTTGTACTTAGTACCTTTTTATAAAACATTTGGTTTCTACAATATTTATTATAAGGGATTATGTAGGGTGGTAACTGTTACAGGGCCCCAAATTCAAAGTGGATTACTGCATAACCATCATTAATGATAGCTTCGTAATTAGACCATCAGAGATATGGACAATGGTTTAATTTCTACTGCCTTGAAGGTGAAATATTTATCATTCCTTTTATAGGAGATAGAAAAAAATCAGACTGTTCATCTCCGTTATAGTGCACCAACATATCTGAGTGTTACATATTAAATTGATCAAGACAGAAAATTATTTATATATAAGTTGAGTTTTTAAAATCAACTTTTCAAGTAAAATTTTTTGAGGTTTCCTAATATGAGTATTAGTTTGAAATTTGTGCATGATGTAAAGAGCTCTGAACAATTCTTAGGTTTAGACATTAAAAGTATTTATCATTTACAAAGCAGAATATTGGGTGCATTTGTATAAAAGGTACGCAAACCAAAAATAATAATTTTTTTTCATATTATTATAAATTAAGCACTCCATACAATAAATATTGCTTTTAATTTTTTTTTTTTTTTTCTAAGAGTTAATAGTGGGGTTCCATCTTGCCATGTAAATTTATTGTAAATTGATCCTCTTATGGAGGCCAAAACAAAATATGTTCCTAACATGGGATTTCATAACTTTTAAGAAAAATTTGTTCTGAAATATCATCATCTGGATACTTAATTGATAAAAAAAATAAAATTCCCAGCACCCATCGTTTGTGTGCATGCATAGTTGCACAAACATAACAAATCTAATCTGATGAAGTCTTCAAGGACAAAGCATGTCACATTAAAACCTTTTCCACTTTGGTCAGACATTTTTTCCCAATATTGTTCTTGATATATAAAAATGTATATATTGTTATATCATAGTAATATATGTAAAAAGAACTCCAGATTACAAATTTCAGAATTTTAATTCTTTTTTTTTTGAATTTTAAGAAATTATATGAGCATATTTTGTTTTGGTTTCATTAGGGGAGATCAATTGACAATGAATTTACATAGTAAACTTAACGTTATACCGTTAACTTTTATAAAATTTAATAAAAAATAAATTTTGATATTATGTTTTGATTCTCATTTAAGTCATTGATGTCATCTTCATTTCAAAGTGAATTTCCTTATTCTAAATCAATTCAAACTACAACTGTTACACGTTTGTTGCCAAAATAGTTTGATACATTCTATCTAAGCTTCTTTTTGCTATAAACCAAAAACATAAATAATGAGTTTTTCATTGTTTCACACATTATAACTATAAAGAAGACATATTTGTAAGAGGAGTCTGTAGCCTCAGGATATTAACATTAAAAAGTTATATTATTTCAATATCATTGAAAAAAGGCATGAACACAGGACTTTCAGCTGTTCCAATAAAACAATGAATTAAACCAGGATCAAACCTAGTAGAATATAAAACTAGTTAAAAACTGGTGATTTCACTGATGCAACTGCTTAGATGAGGTATTTTGAATCAATTAATTAAACATCATAATATCATTGATTTTAATGAGAACAATTTGTCGATTTCAATAACTAACATGCACTTAGAGATTTGTTTATAGATTAAATTCTTCTATTACAAGATAATTTGTAAAATATATTTGAAGAAACAATTATACAAAATGTCAATTAACAAAATATTTTCACTTCTTTATATCACTGATTTCTTGTATGACCTGAACCGACAGGACTAAATTCAATTATTTCTCATAATCATTAATCGGCATATTTCTAAACAAAGTCTGGGTATTAAGAAGAAAATGAAAATATTACCAAATACAGTCAGGATACCAGCTACAAAATGGTCTTATAGTTTTAAAGTGGGAAAAAAGAACAGATCTTTATATCATTTTGGCATCAGCATTTTGTTAGTTTTATTGATTGTTAGGTTGAAACAGTTCCTTACAGAAGCCTTGCATTACACTTGCTGAGTGGCTGAATTTTTTCGTTTTTTTTAAATTTGGCAACACTTAGACATTTTCTTATCTTATGAGAACTGGCAATATTAGACATAATTCCAAGAAAGTAAAATATGAAAAACACACACACAAAAAAAAAAAAAACCCAAAAAAACAATACTCCATATGAGATTTTATATATACATAATTATTCTCCAACGCTTGTTTTGCATTGTCCACTTGACAATCATAAACTGATATGTTCATTCAGAAAACAAATATTTTGGTTATGTACTGATCTGTTATAAAATATCAGTCCCCCTATATTGCATTGAATGCTGGACAATCACCTCACAGATGAAGAAGAGACTTGAAGCAACCGAAATATGGTTCTACAGAAGGATGCTGAGAATACCATGGGCTGAACATGTGAGCAACAATGGAGTTCTAGAGACATGGAAACAAAAAGGACACTTATACTTAACATCAGGAAGAGAGAGTTGAACTTTCTGAGGTACATAATGAGGAAAGAGGGTTTGGAAATTTGATACTCACAGGATTGACGGAAGGCAAGTGAGACAGAGGAAACAATACATAACCTACCTAGTAAACTTGAGTGAATGGATTGCAGAGCAGGGTTTGGGTAGATAGCCAAAAAATAAAATTAATTAAGAGCTACAAAAGACAGGAAGTTGTAGAGAGCCATGATTGCCAACACCCTGAAGGGATACAGCACATAGAAAAAGAAGTGGTATCTTGTGAATGATCATATACAAAAAAATGTAGGAGGCAATAAAAGCAAATTTTGGTAAAAATCAAAACAACTTATCTCACAAATCAATAAAAGATAGTTGTGTAATCTATTTTATTTGTAGTTTTGGGCATCTGTTTTCATGGAATTGTAATTTCAAGAGAAGAACAATAATATTTTGGAAAGGGAAGTATTCTTTAAAATTTTCAGCTATTGTACTTTTTCAATATGGAGAAATGTGAACAGCCTTAAGTTGTGTCCTCAAATCAAAATTCTGTATGTTAACAATGCATTTTGCTTTGCTGGTTTCTAAAGAGAGAGAGAAAACTAATCTGTTTTTTATTCTTATGAAATTAAATAAAATCTTGCTAATTGTTTTCTGCTGGTTGCTAAATTCTCAATATTTTAATGTCATATATTATGAAATGGACTAAGTTCGACAATTATTTTAATATATTTTCTGTTTATACATTATTTTTATAGATACAAATATTTAAGTAAACACTCTGTTTATAATAAAGAGCATTAACCTCATTTACCGACCTGAATGTCCGAGAAATTTCATAGAAAATATGTCCTCTGACAGAAATTGAGTCATATAACCTGATGTGCTATACCATTTAGCTAGAGGAAGCATCTGTTTATAATATCCAGAGCATTTACTTAAATATATGCATCTATAAAAATAATGTATTAACAGAAAATATATTAAAATAAACACAATTATAATTAGCAAATTTCTGCTTCCATTTATTGCAATGAATTATTTTTTTAAATTTTTTATTGCTATAAAGCAGATATAGTTTTCATATTTAGTTGCCAATTTCCAGTACATCACAAATGTTAATAATTTGTTTCTTTTGATTTCAGGTTGGTTTAGGGTGAGACTAATAGGCTAAATTTTAGAATTTGTAAGCAGCTAATTTTATGTAAGTTAAATGTTCAACTTAGCCTAGTGGAATTTCAGTTTTCACTTTATTTAATGCAGCATTGCTAAAAGTGGTATGTAATGAAGTCAGATATGACCAGTTCATACAAGAAGATTTTTTATTTTATCTTCTTATCTTTGAAGGGACCACAAAATATTTTTCACAAAAAATGTCCATATAATGTAATGTTAGTTTTGAGCAGTTATTAGTATTTGAAAGCATACTGCAAAGTCCATTTACCAGAATCTTCATCTTAAAAACTTACATAGATTCAAGGGAATAAACATTTACTTCCTCTTAATATAAACAGAGAGACAGAGATGGACTTTTATAGCTATTTAGGGACACACATTTTCAATATCATTTAGGGACACACATTTTCAATATCATTTATTTATTAGAGATAAAATCCTATTTGTCTTGAGACATGACATGATGATGTTCTAAACAAATGATATGAGAACGTAAGATTTTCTCGACTCTAATACTTTTGTACTAAAATTCATCAGATACAAGGCCCCAAAGCCAGTCAAAGTAGAGCATTAATATTAAAATTGTTAATGATGAATGAGATGTATGATACAAATGAAAGAGGATGTGGTAGAAAGTAAAGATTTTGAGTATGAGGAGGAATAGATAGCAATTGAACCTTGGCTTGAACAAGTTAAATAGCATTCAGGGAATAATCCACATGGGGGTCTGTTCCACAAAGTAGCAGCTCTTGAGAAAACAAAAAAACTGAGTGGAACTGTCTCCTAACATTTGGAATACAGAAGAAATGCAGGTGAGTTGGCTCTGAGGAAGTAGCATGGTGTGTTCTACTTGTAAAGGTCTGAACTGGTGAAACTAAAGAAGGGACCTCATCATACATAGATATGATTGTTGTAAAAAATAAAAAATAAATTAATCAGAAATAAAAAGACTATATGAAAACGATGCTTGTAAAATTTTGTCATAACCTAGTAGACCCTTAATTTTTTCAAAGTCATCATAGAACTCCTATGTAAGATCCATTGCTAAAAAGGCTGCAAAAATCATCAGATACTTGTACCATGCCAGAAAGTAGCTGAATCTTCCGAGCATGCTTACAGTAGTGAGATTCGTCCATAAATGGAGTATTCCTGTTATATCTGGGCTGGAGCTGTCCAATTCTTTCTTACTAGCCTTGAGAGGTTTCAAAAGCGTTTACATGACCTTAGCGGTGATGAATTATTTTCTACTCAACACCCCTTCCCCAGAGACAGCGTCAAAGACTTTTCACTACTCTGTCTATATTTCCATGGGAAATGTTCTGATCAGATACATTCTTTAGTTCCTCCAGTTCAAACCATTACAACTAAGACCACTTCTGTTCAAACCATTACAACTAAGACCACTTCTGTTCAAACCATTACAACTGAGACCACTGCTATCTTGTATATACACATACAGTTGAATTATCCTTATTTACTTCATATTCAATTGGTAAGTAGGAAGTTCCATTTGGATAACATCTTCCTAAGTTCTGCTGCTTTGTAGAACAGACTCCTAAGAGGATGCTCATCCAATCACTACAATCTTAATCAAGGTACTGACAACTCAGGCAGTCACCTGGGTCACCATCATGCCATCATGTCCAGTGTTTGGAATCTTCCAAAACTAAAGCTTATAAAAACATACTTGTAGTCATCTATGACTCAGGACAGATCAAATTCTTTGGCTATTTTGTCAATAGAAAATTATCTTGTAAAGCAGGTGGGTGTAGAAAGTGTTATGAAAAGATTTACAGATTTAAAGGGTAGAAAAAATATTTTAGGTAAGATAATGAATGTTTTCTTTAGATTGTATTAAGCTGTATATTGTAATAAACTTGTTATTCTATAATTTTCAGTTTTTCTCCTTGTGAAAATTTAAAAAAAATATATTTGTAAGGGCTCCGAGGTTCAGCTTGCCCAGGTGCCAGCAACTGTAGAGGCATCATCAGTGATCTTAATTTCTTCAAGTCTAAAGTTAAAATTTATTCTATCCTACATATCTGTAGAATCTGTACTTCTGACTATCTGCTTTTATGCCTGTACAACATTCATTAAACATCTGTCTTGAGTAGCTATCTGACCTTGTACTGGATGAACATTAGTATAAAAATATTAATCTATTTGAGCAATTTTCTCCTCTGTATTTCACTTGCAGACTTAGTATGGAACTACTGGTGATTCTGGATTTCCTGTTCGATTACCTTCCATCCTTGTTCCAGATATTATTTCTGTTACTCTTTTATACACTCTTTTAAAAGACTTTATGGAAACAGGCTTGAAATTGTATACAGATTTCAGCAGAGGTTTAACTAATATTTCATGAAGTATAATAAAATTTACCATGGAAAATCAATTTAGAAATTATTCATATTATTTAGAGATAGATCAGATTAAAATGAAATTATTTGATTTAAAAGGGGCAGCTCTTTTATGATAATACAATAATAAAATTTACAAACTATTTTTGAAGATAACATAATTATTAGACAAAACGTTAGGGACAGATTACCGTTCAATTGATGTTATAAATGTTTAAGAATTGTTTGTTTTTTTTATTTTCAAATGGTTTAAATAGACAAAATTTCATTTTCACATACATCATTCAGAGATGCAATGGATGGAATGTGGGTATACATTTATAAAATTTATCATATTATAAACAGAATTTCTGGAGGTACATAAAGTTATCTTGTTTGTCATATTAATGGAAGTTCTTTCTGAATTCAGAATTTTTAATATTATATTAAAAAGAAATGAAAATGTCATTTATAGTTGATGCCAGGTAATCCTGTGAGTGCTACTGGTACTGTGTAATACAGCAACATCAGCTGCATGGTCAGATTCATTGGCGACTAACCTGGCTAACCCACCAAGCTTTTCTGATGAGGTGGATGGCTACACTCCCAGCAATATTAAAAATAAGACGTGTCAAATAGTAGATGAACCTTCTTGTAGGATCAACAACCACCTAGCACTATGGTGTATACTGAGTGTATACATAGCTATGTATGCAGCTAGTACTGTAATAACATGGCACCACAAGGAAGGAGGGCTTCCTAGACTGCAGTCAATGAACAGTGGAGGGTTTCAACATTGGAATCAATAGTCACATGTCTATGACCAAGGCAAGCTTTCAAGTTGGAGAACATTGGCCATGGTTGGACCTGGAGAGGGATGAACCCTGCCAGGACTACTTGTCAAAGATACACTATGCATGACTGAATAACTCTCTACCTTTCAACCCAGATATGTGGAGAGAACTGATCACTCAATCATGGGACTGATCAAAATTATACATTAGTTTGAATCTTTCTTTTGTTTGTTTTCTACATATTGTTTGTCTTTAAATTTCTATCCTTGTTTTCTTCATATCATTTAGTTCTTGTAAATGTATTCTTTTTTCTTAGTAATGTTTTTCTGAGTTCTCTTTTTTTATTTCTCTCTTTTCTTTGACACTGTTTATTTTTACTTGATGTCTTTTCCACAGATTTTTACTTCCTATTTTCAGAAAATTGGGAAGAGCCATAATCTACCCATAACCTGAAAGGAAATAGCATATAGAAGAACAAGTATTAGTCAATGTATGTCAGTTACACCGTCTGATATGAAACACACAAATTAGAACAATTTATAATATTAATTCATCTAAGTGTATTGACATATGTGGGTAGATTAATATATCTGTAGTCTGACACATTATCAATTATTACCTGTAAATTTTACTGTGTAATATTCAGTTTATGTGGTTAATAGAAAAATACTGTGTTAAATGCATTGACAAGGAAGCAGATTATTTTGAAAGTTAAGTATTTGTCATTTATAAAGAAATGTTTTTTTCATCATTAGACTACTTAGTGATATACCTATAAAATATGTACATGCACAGATATATATATATATATATATATATATATATATATATATATATATACATACACACACACACAGTCATGCTATTATATACCTATACAAAAAATGTACAAAAAAAAATGAAGAAATATATATATATATATATATATATATATATATATATATTTACACACACACACATACAGTCATGTTATTATATACCTATACAAAAAATGTACAAAACAAAACTGAACAAAAATATATATATATATATATATATATATATATATATATATATATATAATGAGAAAGAGAGAGAATGTGGAGAAGGGAGGGAAGGAGGGAGAGTATATATATGTACATATAAAAAGTCAATATTTTGGCATTTTTGTATTGTGTTTTACTCAAATGGCATTTGGACTTACTCTTGCTCTCTGAGACATTTTTTACAATCTAATAATGGCATTAAACAGCGGCAACATTTGATTTTTGGTGGGTACTTGTCTGAATTCTATCTGCCAACTCTTTTAGCAATCAAAGAATTCACTTTCTTTTTTGTCTAAATGTCTGGTATTTTCTGTAGAACAACACTTAAATGCTAAAGCCAAACTTTGCAGATAAATGTCGACATGCATTTAGATTTAGTGGTTAATGTGAACTCACTGCCCAAATCACTGGCTCTGTTTTTTCTTCTTTCTTGACATTATTGCTTTCCTCTCATTAAAGTTTTTCTATCCCTTTCTTATTCAGTCATACTTTATTCCTTCTTTCTTTTGGATTTTTTCCTCCATCTTGCAGTCTATTTCATTTTAATTTTCCATTTTCATTCGTTCTTTTGTTTTTCTTTTTCTCATTACACAAATATTGTTTCAGTCTATATTTCTGTTTCTTTCTCAACACATTTTTACTTCACTCTCATTTAGAACTTGAAAAAAAATTAACATTATTTTCATTTTGCTATTTATATATATATATATATAGGAGTTTACTAAGTTTAGCTTAATCTGACAAAAGTTCTGAGGCACAGAGTAGGATTGAACTCACTACTATGGTAATAATTGTCTGTGAAAATTAGTTATGAAGCTAAGGTAAGGTGTTCTTGCCCATATAAGATAATTTTTCTCTCCAGAATCTATCCTACATATTTTTAAGTCTACCATTTGCCCATGCTTAGAATATTGCTGCCACATATGGCCCAGTGTTCCTGCTATTTATATAGAGCTCCTTGATAAAATCCAAAGAAAAATCAGCAATATTACTGGTCCTGATCTAGCATCTCTACTTCAGTCACTTTCCCACCACCATAAGGTTGCCTCCTTGTACCTTTTCTATAAATAATTTCATGGTAATTGTTCAGATGAACTCTTCACTATGGTACCTAGACTTTATGAATTTAAGCGCAGTACTAGACTGGCATCGAGATCTCATCAATTTACTGTTGAACTGCCGAGATGTAACCATAAATTCTATGCAAATAGTTTCTTTTTTCATACTTCTCACTTGTGCAACTACCAACCAGCTTCCTGCTTTCCAGCCAACTTTAATCTGCAAAAATGTAAATGCAATGTCAATTACTATCCACTGTCCTCTGCACTACCCTTGTTTTCTTCTCATGTTTTTACTAAGGAGAGCGAGAACAAAAGAAGACTAATCGAGAGGACAAGTTTCTAATTCTTCCAGACCCAGTAGCCCATTGGTGTCTGAGTGAACACAATTAAAAAAATATACATTTAATTTTTTTAATTTATTTAATTTGTCAATATTTTTGCATACTTCATAACATTAGGTAAGAGCTTTTCACTTTCTAGAACAATAGTCACATGAATTTCTTTTAAATTAGAATGATTCTCATTAGTTAAAAAAAAACTAACTCACCAAACTTAAGATCAGATGTGATTATCATTTTATAGGTCATATTCTGAATGTAAAAGTTATAACTAATTTTTTTTATAAACTAGTTAAAAGTTTACAGATCATTAAAAGATCATATAAAAGTAATCAATTTCCAGAAATTGTTAAAAAAAGTTATAAAAATATGTTTTTTTATTACTTTAGCTCTAAAATACTAAAATACCAGTCTTGGAGATAAGAATTTCTTATAAAATAACAACTATAAAAATAAAAATAAAACTATAGTAAAAATATTTTCCTTTTGTCTACCAAAGAATTAAAATGAAACCTCAGATTCTCTTGTTTAGAAAAGTCTGCTACGTGAAACATTGTAATAATAACAACAAAAATCAGGACATCAATCTGAATGTAAATATGTCTTAATAGACTTCCCCAACTATTCTTATATATCTTCAGGTTTGTGTGTCACCTTTTCTATTGTCTGTTACTATGCGACTGAGGAAGATAAGTTTTTATACTTGCTTAATTTTGACATCCCCAATATGTAGCTCACATCTTGGGCTGTGGCTTTTGCAGAAAACACTCCTTGTGTTTATTTGATTTTCAAGTTCCATAAAATAATACAAGGTTTGCAATGTTGATGGGAAAATGCTTCTTCTTTCAATCTGGTCTCATTAACTTTCCTTATTAAAATGAAAAGCAAGTGAAATTTCTCGTTTTCTGAGGATTGCCTTGCTGTAAAGGTCAGTGGGTACATTTCTAACATCAGTTGATGGCAGACATCAAAAGAGAACTGCAGGTACTCCTATAGGAGATAATAAAGGAAAGAGGCAAGAAAGCACTTGCAAGAAGATGATATGTATGGCTATCAGCAAGAAGGACACTCAAAAATATGAGCTACAAGTTGGAGATTTCAGAATCAAGGAAATACAGAAAATTAATTATCTTTGAATTTTTATAATGCACAACAAGAATTGCGACATAGAAATCCAAAGACACCTTGGAATAGCAATAAATGCCTTTGAGAAGCTAAAGAAAGTAACGGGAATATTTCATATGAAACAAAGAAAAGTATGTTTAAGTGATAATTAATACCAGTTCTCCAATATGGAGTGAATGTTAGATAATTTCTTCACAGATGAAGAAGAGAACCTGAGACAACAGAGATGTGCTTCTACAGACAGATGCTGAGAATAACATGGATGAGACATATGAGAAAGTTTTAATGAAAATGGGAACAAAAAGTACACTTGTACTTAGAATCAGAGATAGCTGAAATTTCTAGGACACAATAAGGGAAAAGGGCTTGGAACAGGATATGTTGAGGGGAAGAGGGAAACACTGAGTAACCTACGTAACAAGCTTGTGTAAATGGGCGGCAAAATAAGGAATAGGAGGGAAGTAAGGAGACAAATATTACTTAGAGCTGAAAAGGATAGGAAACTGTGGAGAACCATGACTGCCTACATCTTGGAGGGACATGACACTTAAAAGAAATGAGACTGGTTAACATAAGATAATGAACAGATGAATTAAAAGTATCTTTAGATTCTTTCTTTCTGATCTGTTTTGGCACACAATCATTTATAACTGTGCTAAATATGAGAAAGCCCCTTTCCCTTGTGTTCAGTCTAGTTCAGATAACTTCAATTTATGAGCAGTCTGAATCATCATTAAATTGATCATACATGCCTTTGAAGTGAAAGACAAAACTTTCTAAAAGATATTCACAACAAAAGCCTCAACTGATTCATTGTTTTCTTACTCTGTTTCTCTTGCTAGTTTCCAAGAACTACAATTGCATAATAAACATTCAGGTCAGGATCAATCAACCAATGCTCTGAGGAATTACATTTAGTATGAGCATTGCTGCCATCCCAATAGACTGAAAGGAATTACTTGCTAAATAAAAGCAGGAAACAGAAACCTATAATCTCAATATGATCCAGGCTCACTTGTCTTCGCACAAACGTTTGATTACGCTCAACACCTTCTCCTCAATAGACTGCATTTTTCGTGCCACTGATTTAGGACCAACAATTAGTTCTAGAAAAGAATGAAGGAAATAAATTGTATTTTTTGTTGTTTTTTTTTGTTTGCATGTAAAACTAATTTCTTTAATTACTTGAGGATTGTTTTCAGTTCATAGCTAGTCCAGATGGATTTCAAGTGTGATGGAAGGGTATTAAATCTTTCATGAAATGCCAAAAAAGTCTGTGATTTTCTGGAATGTTGGCACCATTTTACAAACTAAATGTTCAGTTTACTTTTAACATAATAGCAAAATTCTTGTCACCAATGCCAGTATTTATTTTTGCTTTTCAGAAAAAGATAAAAACAACTTCTTAGAATGGTGTCAAGAAGTTTATCTTACTTGAGCCCTGAAAAACAACTTGAAAGTAAATATAAGAATTTTCTTTTTTTTTGATGTGATGAATAACCAGCTATACAACTTCCATTATCATTATATTTCTAGCTAAAATATCCTCTGACCTAGTTCTAACATCTCAATAGGAAATAAACTGACTTGTAAAATTTAATACCTCCAAAACGAAGCTATTAACATTTCATCATCAGTGAGCAGACTCTGAATTTTATTCAGTCATAGTGAATGGTTGCACTCTCAAAGAAACTCTTTGCCTTAAATGTCTATTAGGACTCAAACTCACTCTAGATTTCAAGTGCAACTTACATATACAATCCATCATTAAATGGTAAGTTCCTTGTACCATACCAGAAATCACCTTACACTTTCTACCACCCTCTATTTTTACAAGAGTCAGGTCAGACAAAAGATGAAGCACTGCTGTCATATCAAAGTTGGAGGGGTGCACACACACGCCTGAGCACCCTTCATTACCCCCATCTTCTTCCAATGGGTCTTTTAGTCCTCATGTATATGAGCAAGCATATCTTAGTACCCTACGTCTCTGACTGGTACAATGCTTCTGGCCCAAGTTCTGTTACCCTGACCTCTAGGCGGATAAGACACATACATGCCTGAATCTTTCCCAGGTTATTTGTCCCCTCATTAATGGTGCTTGAGGTAAACGTTTTCTGGATTTTGGTATTATCCACATGATGGGCAGGCATCCAAACCTTCGAGTAACTTTGAATGAGGCTATTCTATCAGCAGGTGTATAAAATTGGGTCTATTGTACTGCCATTTTTAAATTGTTTCTGGACCATGCTGTAGTCTCTTGTGGGACCTCTCTATGCCATGATGATGGGTACTGTTATTCATGCCTGCATCTGCAATGGATGTCTGTTTTCACAGCCTACTAGCTATCCACCAAACTAACCAAAAAAAAAACAAAAAAAAACATGAAAGCAATCAAACTGAAAATGAACAAAACTAGCAAGCCCAACCTAAAAAAAAGACCCCATTTGTACCATCTCTTACACCAACGTAAGGGGTTTATGTTTCAACTTTTTTCAGTCTAAACCTGACCTCTTGTTCCTGTCTCAAATGGGTATTAATGCATCAATCCCATTTCAGGAGCTCACAGTCCCAGGCTATTAACCCCATTATAACAAAATACGACCACCTAAATTGCTATGGACATGGAGTCACAACCCAGAATTATCCCCGATCCTAGCAAAGATATTTAATTTCTATTTGAAGGAGAAATCTTCCCCAAGCCTGTGGAAGGTACTATAGTTTTTCTGATTAAAAATGGTGTTTATGAACAAACCCTATTTGGATAAACAGGATTTGTGGGCAAGCATAGCATCAGCAGGTAGACAATAAGAACATTAGGTTTAAGGCTCCAAGTTCTAGATTCAGGATTGTCCCATTGCATAAGAGATTACTGGTTTGTGAATTTGGTGGCACAGAATTATGAGTTCAATCTCTGGGTCAAATTGTACTGATTCATTTTCTGTAGTAACAGGATTAACAATAACTGATCAGTACTTAAAAATGAACAATATATCCCCATAAATTAAATAAAGAGTTTAGTTCAAAATTCCATGAAGTTCCACAATTCAATAGACATTTGAAGAAAGCCCGAGAGCACAATGGTGTAAACATTGTGATAATAACAACAAACATGAAGACATTAATCTGAGAGTAAATAATGTAAATAATGACATCTTCTTATCACAGAATTCAGACAAGATTGTTTCTATTTGTGTATCACTGACTCTTGTCTAAATGTGTGATAAAATCTTCACAACTTATTTATCAATTTGAATAGATGTGAAGTTTCAATTCAAAGGTTATGTTAATCTACTTGTTTTTTTTTTTTGTTTTTTTTCTTAATTCTGAAAAGTTGCTGGAGTGAATTTGATTAGCATCAATGTGAACATATAAGCCAACATAAGGAAACAATATTCCCAGACATCAATGGCATTATTTACCTGTCATTCTCTTGGACATAATCTGTACCAGACTGATGTTATGAAACGATCTTGTCATGTTCAACTTGAAACTGGAGGCTGGTCATTTGTAAGATGATTTCTTTTTGCAATTCTCCATCTTAGATCTTTACAGCAAAGTGTTCCAGTAAGAATAATAAAAGCAAAAATGTTTGATGAAAGGAACAAATTAGTATATTATATAATTTTATATTCTTTATTTTCTGAAATTTCACAAAAGACAATATTCTTATAAAAATGTTTTTATTTTTCTGTCATTTTTCTGAACATAATTTAATTCTTATATATTCTGGTTTTGGGAAAACTAACACCATATTCTCTATTGCTAAATATTGGTTATGCCAAATATGGTTTGATGTTCCCTTAAGACATGAAAGTTCATGTAGTCATTCACTGTTGATTTCTATGTCCACAATGATTATATATACAAACAGTCTATTTCTAATATTGAGAACTCTTCTCCAATAAATTTCTTGTTTTCTGTTATTAATGTAACACAAGACATTTTTGTGCATATTCTTTGCATCATTTTCTAAGAGTAGAAATTCATGAAATAATATATCTTTTTTTAGGGTGAGATAGAGAATTAACTTTTTCTTAATACTGATATGCCAGTAACTTTATTTAATTTCTCCTGTGATCAATCAAACCAATGTTTTAATTAACATTGGATCCATAATGTAAATATCAAAAAGTGCTATTGATGACACCTAGCATGAATTATGTTCATTTAAAGACGAAATTGTCTGCATTGTCTTGCTTTTGTCTTTACATAAATATGTTCATTGATTCTGCTGACTGAGAAAGTCTGACAATAGTGGAACATTTGACTTTTGGAATTAAATGCCAGTTATTGCTTCTCCTCCCACTTTTTTACAATATTTATTTTTATATTCATTCCTTGTGGATCTAATTCAGCTTTATTTTTCTTTCCATTGTATTTTTATTCTCACTTTATTCATTCATGCATCTCTTCCTTCTTCCTTTCTTTCTCATTTCAATTTTTTTTTGACCTTTTCTTTTGCTTTACATTTTTTTTTTAAATTCCACTTCTTTAGTTTCTTTTTGTCATATTCTTATTGATTTAATATTTTAATCTTGTTTTTTTCTGAATTTTATCAATGTAAAACATTTTAAAGTTTAGTCAGAGATAGAACAGGAAATCCAGTACATAAAGTGACCTTTACACTATATCAGATTTTATTATGCAAGTCAGTGTTTTCATAATAAAACAAAAAAAATGTAGGTAAATCTTTCAAGCAAATTTCACCTTATAATACCAGTTTTTATTAGAAATATATTTACGATGGAATGAATAAGATTTTATTATGTAACTCTATTATTTGTTATACTGCAAATAAATATACACTACCAGTGTACCTATGGCATCAAAATATTTAATAGTCAGATGCAATGAAAAAAAAACTTTAAACAATGTATTGAGATTCATAAAAATGAAGATAAAGAATTTGTAACTAAAATTGAGGCCAATGAACCATTTAATTAATCTGTTCAATTTATATTTTTTTTAAACATTCAATGGTATCTGTGATTCATTGATTACTCTTGTTATTACATAAATCACTTTTTGCTCAGTATCTTTCATGTTAAAAATTTGATGTGTTTAATATAACAATGAAATGGAAACATCTCTTGGTAGAAATAGATTAGTAACAGAATAACAAAAGTAGTGATGACAAAGCCTATTTCGAGACCAAGTTGAAGTAAAATAATCACTTAATAGACAAGGTATCTGAGTGACTAATATGAAAGGTTTTCATATGAGTCACTCAAATACAATGTCTATTTAAAATGTTTAAAAAAATTAAAAGTTAGTAAGTAAGATAAGGGTATTGACTAACAAGAAAATATTTAAATAAGCTGTTATTACAAGTATAGAGAGAAAATAAGCAGAATTAAAAAAAAGAATAAAAAGAATATTGGTATAAAAACATCCAAAGTACCACTTTTAAGTAAACAGGAGTCAGTTAAGTGCCATATGTAATACATGCTTGGCCAATCATGTATCTTTTGATTCATGTCTGTTTACATTAGGTTTCTATTTCTTTCTGTAATAGATTGGTTGACAATCAAAGCTACAGTCTGTGCTGCTGTTCAACCCATAGGTGGATGGTGAAGAAATAGATTCATTCCTTTCCCAAGGGTATTTGTGTTTAATTCAATGTCATGAACCAACTGGAATTCAAACACAGCTCTCAAATTTCTCATTCCAAGGAGTTATCCATTCAATCACATTGCACATCAAAGAGAAAGAGTAAGTTGGGAACAGAAGGACATGAAAAACAATTTCTTAAGAGTAACTTTTAGTGAAACATTCAATAGACCTGATGGCTGGGTGTGATGTTGGGTTCTTCATAATAATAATCAATGCAATTTAGAATACACGAGTGGTGAGGTGAAATAATTCTTTCAGACTAGTATTGTAGGCATTAAAATTATAGGCACCTTTAAAATTGATGGTAATATCAAGAGAAATGCAATGAATTATTGTAAGATCTTAGACAAGATGTTTTATGAGTAGTACAAGTCATAACATAGAAGTTTTAAGATAAAGCAGATTCAATCAAAAGTCAATGCTCCTTGAAATTCTGCAAAGCTGCCATATTACTCAAATCACATAATCAGTGGAATGGCCAACTGTTTCTTCAAATGTTAATCCAACTTGGGTTTCATCATTAAAAGTGTTATATTCCATACTAATAGGAGTATATACTTGAAAAACAAGGTGGATAAAATAAGAAAAGGTTTATTGTAAAAAACCACTAGAAATAAGAATAAAGGTAACAGTTATGCACAAGGTTGTCACAAGTCAATCCAGTAGTGAGTGCTACTATTGGAAGGTCGGTAGTTCTTGCGTAAGTCTGAGTCATACTCAACAGATCCCAGCTAGTAATATTTACCAACCTCCCCATGGGTTAGGATGTGGCACAAGGCCGAATTTAATGTGGGGGAAACCTGAGTCCATAGGCTCACCCAAAAATTCCCCATAAACCCTGCATAAACGGGTTCATGTCTGTCTACCTCCCTGGAAGAGACTCTGCCCTTCAGCATAGTCTCATCCAGGTTCCTCTCTGTCCAAAGGCAGAGAGTTGGACAACAGCTAAGAGCTGAGTAACAGATCCCAGCTAGTCTCTGTAGTCCGTTGACTTACAGCGACTTATAGGCAGTTACTACCTATAGTGTAATCACTCATGGGGCTGACATGTTATTCCATTACATCAAAAAGAGATGCATATGAGAAACAGTGTTCAAACAAAAATCTCAGAGAAGCCATAAAACTGCTACAAGTAATGCTACAGTTGAAAGAATAAAATGAATTCATAAAAGTTTGATGAAATTTATAGAATATAAAGAATCCTATATAAACATGTTAAATAATAAAATAATATTTTATCCAGGTATTTGAGATATGAAAATCAAATATATATTCCTGTGGGCTACATCTTTTAAATATAATTTATAAATAAGAATTGTTACATTTATTTTCTTTTATATAATAAAATCTGACATCCTTCAAAACATTTATTATCAGTATTTTTAATAAGGATGAAAATTACAAACTAAAATTCACATGATAGATTATACATATAAATGTATACTGGAAATATTATCAACATTGGTTGGTTAGTAGCAATTTTATTGTGAAAATGTTTACCTCATTATAAAACTTGACATATCTATGTAACAAATTCTCCTCATTTTTTTTTTAAAGTAAATTTAAATAGTCATATATTAAAGTGTTTGAAAGGTTTTCAAATTTATTCACTTTGTTCTTTGTTAGACATGAAGGATACATTAAGAGTGAATACAAAACTTTTCAAATATTAACTCCCCATTAAAAAATGCTTTCTTTTAATTACCACGATGGAAACTTATTTCAAATTATATATTTGATACCAATATAGAATCCATGCAAAAATCAAGTATTTTTTGCATGACATTGTAAATTCTGTAGCAAAAGAGGTTAATCTTCAACAATGATTTAATAAGAAAGTTTTCATGTGATTCTTTAGTCAAAATAATGCATTGACTCAGTAGCAGAAAATTAGACTATAAAAACAAAATTTATTTAAATCATGATAAGAAAGTAAATTCTGAAGAGTAAAACAATATTCTAACATTTAGTCTACTATTTATAAAATCTTCACCTTCCAATCTTAATAGAGTTCAAATGCATCTCCAAGTCCTCGTGGGTGACAAATTATTTTCCACCCTGCAATCCCTTTCTCACAGATGAAATGTCACAAGCCTCTTGTTGCTCTATCACTATTTCCATAGAAAGTGTTCAGATGAATGACATTCTTTAGTTCTACCAGTTCTAACCTTCATGGCTAAGACCTGGCATGCTATGTACATTGTAGAAAACCACTATCTTTCCCTTTGTATTCCATTGATGAGATGTAAGTTCAACTCAAATAGCTTCTTCCCATGAACTTTGTGGAACCAACTCACAAAAGTATGCTTCCTTGATCATTACAATCTTAACCTGTTCAAGTCCAAGGTTAACCATTATCTTCCCCCACATATCCATATAAACTGTACCTCTTACTATGTAACCCTCTGTAACCTCTTGTACAGGTTGAACATCATTGTAAAAAAATTAATAACAACAAAGATGAGGACAACTGTCTGCATGTAAATAATGATAATGACTCATCCCAGTTATTCAGACAGAAATTATCTTAAATACAATTTGAAAGTGTCTTAACTGAAGATTATAAAATTTCTAATAAATTAATAATAACAAATGCCTAAAAGCCAAAACTTTTCTGAGTAATAATTTGATATATGTTTGAAATTCCGTGTAAATTTTATCTTTCTCTGTAAATTATAAGTTAATCCAATTTTATTTGAAGTTGGTATGCACTCAGTAGGGATATCATACTTTATTAGTAATTTTCAATAAAAAAAGATTTTTATGTTGTTTGAAATTGATTAAAAGAATATATACTCATAATGTGTCTTCTATACTTTCAATCTGTAAAATTTGTTCATTCTACCAAATATTAATTTATAGAGATTTTAAAGTTTTTTTTTTTTTCAAAAACATTACAATATCATTCTATGATTACACCGGAGTAATTAATCATGTCTGAGAAAGGAAAATAAAAATTCCTGGGTTTTATAAAAGATAATTCTCACATACATCTGTTTCCAAATTTTTTTTTTTAACGTTTTTTATAAGAAAAATATACCACTACTTTCATATTTACTGTATAAATCCCCTTGCAAAATTAGTACTGGCAACATGGTAAACTGGCTGACAAGTAGCATCATCATCTTGTAAGTGTCACCAAAGACACCAGTAAATGCATCCCCCAGGCTAAGAGACTTTACTACTTGGTAGTAGCATAGTAGCAGTAGCCAGTCGGTTAAGTGCCAAATATGATAGATCCTTGAGGGATCATATCTCTTTCACTTCATGATTGATAAGTAGATTGCCATTTCTTTCTGCTTTAGATTGGTTGCCAAACAAAGCTCTAGGACTCAGTCTCTTCTGCTATTCGACCCATAGCTCGGGGCCGGGGGTGGGGAGGGTAGAAGAGATGGATTCATACCTTTCCCAAGGGTATCTGCATATAAGTTAATATAAAGAACCTGACTGAAATTTCAACTCAGATGACCAACTTCTCTTTCTGAGCCAATATCTATTACACTAAAAAGCAGTCATACATAATAGGCTTAAAATTATGAGAAGAATTTTTAATGTTCTGTGAAAATATAAACACAGGCGTTAATTAAATATATACATACTTGTGTTTGGCTGTACTTTCTGTGAGTCTGCTACCATGCGACCACTTGTGTGTGAGGAAACTACCAGGTGTTCTTTAGTTCCTGCTAGCCAAAGTGGCAACATGGTAATTCTGCTCTCTACAACTAAGGTCTGCTCTAAGACACCATATGACCTTTTATCATTTCTTTACGTTTGTTTCAAATTGTTATGGTTTCTGTTTGAAAAGTGGTTTCCTTGTTTGTGTATTTCATTGAAATGTATTTTGTTTATCCATTTCCCCTATTTATTTTTTACTTATTTCTAGTTTTCAAGGCCTATTTCCTAAATAAAAGGATAACATTAAAATGAAGTGTTGACCTTTTTCATAGAGACCGGTGGTCAGTTACACATCTTAATAAAAACAAAAACAAAATTAATCTTTTCTAATTATGATAGAATGTTTCAATATTAAAATTCAAGATCAAAATTCTTTTTTTACACCATAAACGATATTTATTAAATTTTGACAGAACTATCACAAAACGGATCTATTTTTTTCACCACATTATCGCAACATCTTTTTTAATCAAAGGGCAAGGTAATAAAAGTCATGAGTAAGCAAAGGGGTTACTGGAAGTGGAAGAAACAGAGAGAATAATAAAAAGGCAGGTTTCAATGAGATAGAAGATGACAATTAATCTTGCATTTAAATTTTTAAAGATTGTAGTTGAAAGCAAGAAGCAGAAAGAGAGTTCTACAAGTGAGGAGTGTAGAACTTTATGGTTAATGTTTATCAGTTTCATCAGAGAAACTATGAGACTTACCAATCTAGCAGTGCTAGATTGGTAGTTTAAATGGAGATATCAAAGAGGAAAGTTTTTCATAACAATTATTATTATGAAACTATTTATAGAAAAAATGCACAAGGAAACTATCTTATGGCAATGGTAAAGTGTAGGACTGTTAAAGTTACAGATTCTTTTTTGATTTTGTCAAAAATTTCAAGATATATTGCAGAAGCACCAAAACCAAAATGTGGCATAATAACGGGTTTTGTAAAGATAAAATTTCTAATCCTGATGTCATGTGGGTAAATAATTTCAAACTAAAAATAACTGATAAAATGCTACATAGTCTGTCTATATTTCTGAGATGAGGTATTATGTACATTATTTACATTATTCAGATTATTGTCCTCATCTTTGTTGCAATATTTATTACAACATTTCCCAAGGACACATGGCACAGTGGATAAATGCGTTGATTAGATCGAGTGACAGGACCCAAAGAGTGTGAGTTCAATACCCGGTTAAGGCAGTGGAGAACTTTCAGAGGGAAAATTAACAGGAGATAACTGATAACAGACATCCATTAAACATGGCATATTGAACTAGAACAGTCTACCCCAGTGAGCGAAATAAAGGGTTCAGTTTGACATTCCAACCACCTGAAGAAGGCTGGAGCATACAACAGCTGAAATGTTGTAATGAATATGGCGACAAAGATGAGGACAATAGTCCAAATAATGTAAATAATGAAAATGCTACACCTTTGATTGACATCGAAAGAAATATGATTAAGAAGCAAAAAATAAAAACTGCAAATAAAAACAATATCAAAAAAGGAAAATTAATGTATAAACTGTTTGTAATATTATTATTATTATTATTTTGTCTCATAAATATTGAATTAGAGGCAAGAAGGCACAATCATGATATATATCAGTTTCCATGTAGAGAATATAGATATAAATTTAGTTTTTTTTTTTGTTGGCTTTGGGTTATTTTCAGAGAGAGAATGTTGTAGAAAAAATAACATAAATAAATATATGATTTATTGAAATTGCATGCATGTGTGTGTATGCATATATTCTATAAGCTTACACTCAATAAATGGAATATATTTTCATGTGTGCATATGTGCCTATAAATAAAAGTGTTGACTTATTAGTTACATCATGCATGGTAAATTTTATATGCACATTTTTATCTGTATTTTTATGGTGTATGTCTATCTTTCTCTTTCTATTAGGTTGGTGCAAAAATAATGTCGTTTTCTCATATATGTTACTATGTGAGAAAACGACATTATTTTTGGACCAAACTAATATATATATATATATATATATATATATATATATATATATATATGTGCTTGTTTTTGTATACATATATATTTTTTTTAATCAGTGTCACCTCAAACAAGGTAGTGCAGCCACTAACACACAAGGGGTTACAGGGTGTGGAGGAACTAGAAACAGAAACATTAGTAAGGAGTAGAAAGAGAAGAGAGTAATCAGGAGGACAGTAGATAGCTATTGACATTGTATTCTAAGCATGGATGAATGGTAAACTTACAGATATGCAAGATAGATTCCAGAGAGAAGAATTATTTCACCCAACACAGTGAACCAACTTTCTTTGCAGCTGAACTAGCAATGGAGTCATTATAGCTTTTGCATTTCATGTCAGCTGATAACATTAGCCAAAGAAGTGTGTGTGTATCTATGCATGTATGTATATGTGTGGGTGTGTACAGTGGGGAGAATAAGTTTTTCATCCCCTGCTGATTTTCTGAGTTTGCCACCTTACAAAAATAGGAACGGTCTATAATTTTCAGGGCAGGTCCGTCTTGAAAGTGAGAAATAGAATATAAAAAGCAGAAATCACATTATATTAAGTTTTGAACATTTATTTCTTTTTTATTGAAAAAATAAGTATTTCACCCTATAGCAAAACATCTCAGTATTTGGTGAAGAAACTCTTGTTGGCAAGCACAGCAACTAGAATTTTCTGTAGTTGGTTACCAACACTTTATGCATCCCAGGGGGGATTTTAGCCCACATCCTCTTCAAATCCTTAAGGTTTGTAGAGTGTCATTGAGCAACTCAAAGCTTCAGTTCACTCCACAGATTCTCTAAAGGATTAAAGGTCTGTAGACTGACTAGGCCACTCCATTACCTTAATGTGCTTCTTCTTGAGCCACTCCTTTGTTGCCTTAGCCATATGTTTTAGCTCATTATTATGCTGGAATACTGATCCCTACCCCATCTTCAGTGTCCTGGCTGAGGCAAGGAGGTTTTCACTCAGGATTTTCTTGTACTCGGCCCCATCCATCTTTCCCTCAACCCGATGTAGTCGTCCTGTCCCTTTAGCAGAGAAACAGCCCCAAAGCATAATGTTTCCACCACCATGTTTAATGGTTGGGATGGTGTTCTTGGGGTACAAGTCAACTTTTTTTGCCTCCAAATATGGCAAGCTGAGTTGATGCCAAAAAGATCAATTTTAATCTCATCTGACCACAGCCAACCCTCCTCTGAATCATCCAGGTGTTCATTTGCAAACATCTGACGAGCCTGTACATATGCCTTCTTGAGTAGGTCCACCTTGCCGGCACTACATGATTTCAGTCTACTATCACATAGTGTGTTACTAATGGTCATCTTGGTGACTGTGGTCTCAGACACCTTGAGATCATCAACAAGATCTTACCATGTAGTTCTGGGTTGTTTCCTCACCTTTTCTCATCATCAGGTTCACTCCACATTGGGAGCTCCAGACTGAGGGAGATTGATAGTCAATTAGTATTTCTTCCATTTTCTTATTATCACACCAACAGTTGATTCCTTCTCACCTAGCTGCTTGCCAATCATTTTCTAGCCCATTCCAGTCTTGTGCAGGTATACAATTTAGCCGCAGATGTCCTTAGACAATTCTTTTGTCTTGCCTATTGTGGAGAGATTAGATTCTGATTCATTGAACAATTCTGTGAATTAGTGCCTTTTATACAGGTAATGAGTACTTGATTAGGAGTAATAACTGAGTAATAGGATTAGTCTATATGCCTCCTGGTCACATAACTCATCCTCCGGGGGCTGAATGATTACTGGTTGATAGGGGGCGAAATATTTATTTTTTCAATAAAAAAGAAATAAATGTTAAAAAATTAGTATGATTTCTTTTATATTCTATCTCTCACTTTCAAGACAGGCATTCCCCGAAAATTATAGACCATTCCCATTTTTGTAAGGTGACAAACTCAGAAAATCAGCAGGGGATGAAATACTTATTTTCCCCAATGTATCATATATTTCTCTGTTTATACATTATTTTTGTAGAAAATATAATAAACAGAAAAATATATTAAATAATTGACTTAATCCATTTTATGATACATATATGTGTCTGTGTGTATATATATATATATATATATATATATATATATATATATATATCAGTATGTATGTGTGTGCATGTATGTATGTATATATATATATAAGTATGTATGTGTGTGCATGTATATGTATATATATATATATATAATATTTTTTTATATATACAAAAGAATTATTTAATTGTAATTGTCCCCCAACTGTGCAGTTTCATGGTACTATGTCCACTTTTCAAGAGATTAATCTGTATAATAAATATTCCCAATTGTAATGAATAGTAAAAAACTAATTTACTTCTTTTGTCAGGCATCACATTGACAACTGAAATTTATCCAGTCTTGTAAGTGATGATAAGGAAGGCTTCAATTTTTTAAAACTTGTAAATATTTCAAATGTAATGTTATTTTAAATTTGAAGGTATTTAATATTATTCTCCATGATTAGCTATATGTGCACTCCTGCTTGTTTTTTTAATTTCTTCTTTTACCTTTATTAAAAAAAAACACATATGAAATTCAAGACAAAAATTATTACTTCATTATCCAATTCTTCTTTCTTTGAGTCCAAACTTAATTTTTTTTTGTTTGCCTCTCTTTATGAACATCTTCACTTCTTCAAATTTCTTATTTCAAAGCCATTTTTTTTCATTTTACCAACTTTCTTATTTGATCAAGTTTTTACAAACCACATTTTCTTTTTCATTAATTTCCTTGTCCTTGTCATTATTTATTTTTTTTCTTTTTATTCCTTGTTCCTCAAATTCTAAATTTCATTTTCCTTCTTTTTATACTCCATATTTCACTTTGCTTGTTTTTGACACATTTTTCAATGTTTTATTAATTGTTTTTATACTTTTAAATTTCTGATTTATTCCTTTACATTGTTTATTATTTTGCTTTTTGATTCCAACCATAATTCTTCCATACACTTCATACTTCATTCCTTATGTTTTTCTTCTTTATAGGAGTTTCTTTTCTTTCATTTCTTTCACTGCATGAAATCTAATGTCTTCAAACTTTCTTTCATTTGTAATCACTCTTGAATTTTTTTCTTCCCAAAAGCAATCCTGTCAAATAATTCTGCTTTAATAACAAACATTTTTTTTATTTAAAAAAAGAACTGATCCACAAATACTAATTTTTATGAAAATTTGCCATAAAGTTTTTAGTTGGTAATCAATAATTAAAAACTAGCCAGCAACATTTTAGAAATTTAGTAATGAAATTATATTGTTCTTTTTATATTTTCTGGTCTCCCATTTCATTTTTTATTCCTTTGTTCACAAAAACATCCAAATATGAAAATAAGCTAGGAATGATATTACATGTGTGTGTAGTGGGGGATGGGATCTGTGTTCAATTCCGAAAGCACAGTGCTTTGAGCTATTATCTATGTAATTTTAGACCAAAGTGAGCAGTTAAGACACAATTCCAAAGGACACACCTTGTTACAGAAATTGATAATAGCAAAAAACAAACACTAAAGTGAAATTTTGCTTGACAATTAGATGTGAAAATACTAGGCATTTAAACATAAACACCCAACATGAAGCAAAAGAAAATTAAATACATTCAGAGAAGAAATGTTGGAATTCCTCACTTGTATATAAAGAATAAAACTGTTATTTTAAAGAGTTTTAGGATTGAGATTATTTAAGATTAGTCCTAAAAATGGAGTATTATTGCAATATTTGAGCTGGAGATACCCAATTCTTACATTCGAGTCTTGACAGAGTTTAAAATCATTTATGCTGCTTTGTGGTAGATGAATTATTTTCCACTTCAGCCCTTCTCCCATAGACACATCATCACAAACCTATTACTACTCTATCATTACTTCTAAGGAAAATGTTCAGATAAGCTCCCTTCTTTAGGGTTACCAGCTCAGACTTGCTATGTCCACACAGTTGAATCACCCTCATTTCCTAAGTATTCCTTTGGTGAGGGGGTGTCAAAAGGACATTTTTCCATTGACACCACTATTATTTTAACTACCTTCACTCCTCTGTAATGTTGTTTTAAAAAGTGATGATTAGAATCTTAAAAACCTACAAAAAATGTAGGTGAAATTATATATTTTCTTTATCCTTGAAAGTTTATAACTAAAATATTAAACACTATTTAATTATTAGATTGTTTATTTACACTATTATATTGTTTATTGAAATGGATGGCAAAACACAAGGTTAATTGATTCAAACTGTATAAAATATCAAATAATAAAGATTTCATTATAGTTGGTTCACATATTTTATAATTTATGAAATGTCTATAATTTTATGAATAATTGTTTTAATATTTATTTCTTTATAAATTGATAAATGATAAATATGGCAGCACATTACTTTAAATACAAGTGTATTCATTTTTAGAATGTTGTAAATATAAAATTATTCTTGCAAATAGACAATCTAATAAATAATTAGTGTTTAATATTTTTATTGTAATTTATTAAGAACAAAGAAAATGTATAAATTTATTTTATGTTTCGGTTTTATTAAAATTTTAATCATTACTTTTTAAAACAATAAACATTGCCAAGGAGTGATGGTAGTTAAAATAATAGCAGTGTCAAGGGAAAAACCATCCTTTTAATGGTTTAGGCACAAAAAAGTTAAACATTACCAATCATCAAACCTGTCATCATAAAACATCAAGTGAGCAATTAGTTTAATTTATAAATAATTATCAAGAATTTAAATAAAAAGAAAATAATAGTGACTACCAATTTATTGGTACTAACCTGAGTCTAGGAAAATTGATAGGAAAAACTTATATGAAGCAAGTTTCTTTTAAATTCAGTACTATGTCTAAAAAAAGAAACTTCCTTGTTGCACACATGTTCTGCCTATGATATTCTCAGTATCCTTCTGTAGAACATGATCTCTGCTATCTAAAGTCTCCTCTTCATCCCTCAGGAAACTTTTTCAGCTTTCACAGCCATATAGAAGTGTTGATATCACAAAGCAGTTAAGCATTCTTTTCTTTGCTTTTAATGAAATGTATGTTTTGGATTTATTGATTTATTTGTTTTTGTGACTTATCTACTTTTTTTTAAAGCCAGAAAGTATTTTTAGATTGTAAGAATTTTTTGGAGATAATAATGCTTTACTGATTAAGTCCAATTAATTAACCCATAGCTGGGGGAGAAGTGAATTCATACCATTTCCAAGGGTACTTGCACATTAGAGAAAATGATGAACCTGACTGGAATTGGAACTCAGCTTTCCGATTTCCAATTCCAAGCTATTATCCATTACACCACCCATACATCCAAGGTTAAAGCACCTGGAAATCCTATGCAATCACCCATCTAGGTACTGATCAGGCTTGATGTTGCTTAACTTCTACAATTGTACAAGAATCAGTGTTTCAATATGATGTAGCTATAACCCCATATATCTTGGAACTAGCCAGTACAAAAAAAAAACAATTTTGAAAGAAGATCTTTTAGTTTTTGCCTTCAGAGAGGGATAAATTAAGAAGGATGGAGAGAAAACATTGAAGATCACCTTCCATTGTTCACACTAATGAGGAAATCTTGCATTGTGATTTAGGGCCTAACAGGTTGTCAAAGGAACATCTTGAAAACAGGATTAATATGCTCTAAGGATATCATAAAACTGGCATTACAACTTGCAGCACTTGGCAACAGAATCTCAAAAAGTGTGCTAATTGTTTCTGAGTTTGGTTCTTCCATGTACTGAATTTAGTTCTCCAACAAATCTTAGTCTTCAAGACAAAATACATAAGGAACCAATTACTTTTAATAATAAATCACTTCTACAGGTAAAATCATTATCACCATCATCATTAAAAATAATCACAGGCATCCATTACATCAATTGCCTGGTGAAGTTACCTAATAGTTAATGGTAAACATAGTTTTAAGAATAATGTTTCAACTTCTCTAACTTATTTGATATTCAACATACACTTTAAGACTTTAGAGAAAAATAGCTGAATGTCTCAGGAAATGTCTGTCTATATTTCTGAGATGAAGCATTATGTACACTATTTACATTATTCAGACTATTGTCCTCATCTTTGTTGCCATATTTATCACAACATTTTGGCCGTTGTACACTCTGGCCTTCTTCAGGTGGTTGAAATGTCGAACTGAACCCTTTATTTCGCTCGCTGAGGTAGACTGCCCTAGTTCCATGCGCCATGTCTAATGGATGTCAGTTATCAGTTATCCCCTGTTAATTCACCTCTCCAAGTTCTCCACTGCCATAACCAGGTATTGAACTTACAGCTCTTTAAGGACACATGGCAGAGTGGATAAATATGGCAACAAAGATGAGGAAAATAGTCTGAATAATGTAAATCATGTCTCAGGAAATATAGTGATAAATATTTTTTAGTCTACTGATGCAGTACAAAACCATTTTCCTGATTAAAACTGAGATCAAAGTACTGACTTTTTTCTTAAGTAATTTTTAAATAAAAAATCCAGTGAACAAAAAAATTAGTCCATTTCTCAACAAATATTATAAAAATATCTATATAATTATCTTTATAAAAATGATTGACAGCTTTTAAAGACAGATTTAAAAAGAAATGAAATGTATATATTTGATAATTGAAAACATTAAACATCTGCCTGCAATTAATGTTTGAATCATTATTTTTGTTGTCAATTCTAACTGCATCATTACATTTACAAGTTCAAGAATCAAAGAAAAAATATAAAATCATAACATACAATATCCCTTGGTAACTCCCTTGGATTCTTTTGATCCAGTATTTTTGGATTACAGTTTTTTTTTTACATTCTTCAAAAGTTTGACTAAATTTGTCAAGTAGAGAACTAAAAACTAAATGATGTGAGGTCATTACAAAATGTATGATTTTTCTGATTTTTTTCATTGATTTCACCCCAAGTAAGCCAATAAAGCCACTAAGACACAAGGGGTAACTTGGTGTGGAAGAATTAGGAATAGAAACATTACTAATGAGTGGGAAGAGAAAAGAGTAATCAGGAGGACAGTAGATAACATTGCATTTAAATTTTTGGAGATTAAAGATGCCTGGAAAACATGGAGCTGGAAGGGAGTTCCATAAAAGAGAAGTGTGAGAAAAGAAACTGTTAGGATATAATTTACAGCTACATGTAGGTAGCTCAACAATAAATTGATGAGATCTTGATGCAAGTCTAGTACTATGCTTAAATTAAAAAAGGCTAACATAGTGAAGAGTTCATCTGAAGAATTACCATGAAAGTATTTATAGAAAAGGCACAGGGAGGTAACCTTACAGCTGTGGGAAAGTGACTGAAGCCAAGCTGCCAGATCAGGACTAATAATATTGTTGATTCTTCTTTAGATTTTATCAAGGAGCTCAAGGTAAATAGCAAGAGCACCAGACCATAAGTGGCATCAATATTCTAAGTATGGATGAATGGTAGTCTTATAGATATCTATGATAGATTCTGGAGAAAAAATTATCTCGCACAAAAGAGATGGTTGCTAAAAAGAAGGACAAACTCATTCAATTTCCATTCAGTCTAAGTCATTTTCTCTGTTTTTCCTCTTTTTTTTGTTGTTGTATGGTTCATCAAAGCGATTGCATTTCTTTGCACTTGGTTTCTTTGGCAAGATATACTCAGATCTTCTTCTATTTCACCACAATCATTTGAATAACTTCGCCAATCCTCTAATTCATTTAAGCTTGTCACCATTTATTTGCAAGATGGAGTTTCTCTAGAAGTTTTCATATCTCAATTTTAGGGTTTCTGTAATTTTTGTAATCTTATCCTTAGTGTCAAATGCTACTATGAGGTCATCAATCCTACAGCCAACACTTAGGTGTGTTTTACAGTTCAAAGCTGCATTTCTAAATCAGTTTTTGATGGTCAAGTAGTTTATCTGATACTTGGTGTCTTCTCTTTGCCTTTTCTAAGTTCACAAGTGCCTTGGATATTCTTGAAACTAAGTGTTGGTTATTGTTTGGCCATTCTGTTGACCTTATTTTACCCTATGCTCATTGCATGATCCAAATCTATAATTCATGTCCATTTCAGTATCCTGCTTTCTTCTAAGATTTTATATTTTGGTCTCCTGTGCTTGCAACTTGCTCTGAGATTTTAGCATTTTCTACTTTCTCATAGAACTTAACTGTTTCTTCTTTGGTACTTTCTAACATGGAAGCATATACTACTATAATATCCATATCATATGGCTTACCATCCTGCTTTACCAGAAGAGGATGGTACTAGAAGTTGCCAAACATATCTCAGTTGTTGGGTTTCTGTAATTTTCATAAACTTATCCTTAGATTGAATGTTACTGTGAGGTTATCAATCTTGCAGCCAACATTTAGGTTTGTTCTACAGTGCAAAGCTGCATTTTTAAATCAGTTGATCATAGTTAAGCAGTCTATCTGATTTTTGGTGTTTCAAATCAAATTCTTCAAACCAAATCTGAGTTATTTCTTGCCCATCTGCTGTGCACTATTAATTTTTTTTCTCTGTGATCATTGCATGGTCCAAATCTATATTTACACAAATGACACGGTTCCCTACTAATATGATGATGTCATTTTAGGTACTACTGTTTGCATTATTATTAGTATTATTGTTAGTAGTTCTGGTAGGACTAATATATAATAAAGCCATATCGCATCATTACTTGGGTAACTTCTTACAGTTAACAGCAAAAAATATAAAATCAGTGTTTATTACATCATTCTTTACTGTATCTTTCCCAAATTATTCTAAACTCATATAAAACATTTCTTTAAAGCAACCAGTAAATCAAAAAATGATAAATATTATTTAAGCATTAGTTTTATCATTAATGGAACAGAAGCAAGTTTTCAAATTATGAAAACTCTATTTTCGTCCATTCTGAATAAATCCTATGCTATTTCAATGAGTTTAGTCAGTGAAAAAATAAACAACATTATTTATTCTGGAAAGCAAGTCTAATATTTTCTTTGAACATTAAGACAAATGTTCTGCAAAGTTTCTGATTAAGCCATGGAATACTCCAAGTTATCTTTTAATCTAGAATGCTAAACTAATAAATTCCTATTAATATCTCTTTGAATTTCTGAGATGAGAAGATATCATCATTATACACATATCTCTTCTGATTGTGATATTGTAAATTAATGTCTTCCAGCTAAGAAACTCATTTTAGAACCAGAACATTTTTGTGATTGTATCTTCTGGTCTTCTTTGAGTATCTGTTACATTCAGTAACCTTGTAAAAATGTTGACCTTGAAAATTATTCAATCCATATATGATATATAGGATATGAGATATTTCATATCACTTAATTCTCTGTAGATATATGAGATATCTAATATCACTTAATATTATATATATATATATATATATGAGATATCTCATATCACTTAATTCCTTCAAGATACATGACATATGAGATATATCATTTCTTTTTAGATATATGAGATATCTCAAATCACTTAATTCTTCCAATATACACAAGATATCTTCTCACTTTATTCTTTCTAAATATACGAGATATTTTATCATTTAATTCTTCCTAGATATATATCTCAAGTCAGTCAATTTTTCATAGATATATGATATATCTCGCTTAATTCTTCATGGATATATGAGATAAATGATATATCATCCTATATCATCTCAAAAATATCTTATATCACTTAATTTTCCAAATTTATCCTTATGATACCAATTTTTCTTTTTCCACTAGATTAAGGCTTTCACTTCTGACTGAAGAATTAAACTAATAATCACCGGGGAGTGAGATGCATTTAACCAGTGCTTTTATCTTAGACAGACCATTGTATAACAATCAGGTGTTGGAATTTTGTGGTCTTAAACCTAATGTCTGCTCTTTTTATAATGAAATGATCTGATATTGTATTTATTTATTGCTTGTTCAGCTGAGGAGACTATTAAAGTATTGCATGTATACAGATATTTGTAATCATCTTAGTTTGCTATTTTGTCCTCCACTGTTCTAATTTCATTACACATGTTTTAGTGATCTCCAATTCTTTTTTCTCCATACATGATCAGCCATGTTGATGGGTTATAGCTTTTTGATGTTCTTCAAGCCTTTTCCTGAAAGATCAGTTGATCTTGACTTTTTTGTTCTGTCACAATTGCATGGAATGGCATGCACATTATTCTTAGTCACAATTTTTTTGCTGTAGGCTTGCCTCTGATGTCTATGAAATATAAAACTGCTTTTGTATAGTGTCTTATTATTGTATAGACCAATACACCTTTGATGTAAAGTTGACAGAATGTGCCAAAAATATAAAATAAAATCATAAACGGTGATATATACATACCAACAGATGATTAGTATAAGGAACACTTTTCAAAGTGACAAATACCTTGAAAACATAACATATTTCTACATCTGTTGCATCCTTTTTTGAATAATACACCTGCTTAAAGCTAACTACACATCAAATTAGTCTATTTTAAATTATGCATGAATGCATTTAGTTACTAAGTTTACACAATCCTGAGCAACTTGCCACTTTTGCAATTAATCTTCTAAAATCCTGTACCCTTAAATCTGCCTTCAAGTAGGTACAAAAGTTCAAAGGTTGCTGACTTAACAAAATCATACAGAGATGATTTTATCTACTGTTTTAGTTAAAGATATATCACTTCCCAAGATCTTAAAAGACTAAAACTCTTTTACAAATGCATTTACTTATAATATATGGGAGAAAATAAGAGATATTTTTATATACCAGAACAATATCAGGAAAATTAATGACAAAGTGAAAAAATATTTGGTTTCCACTCATGAAAGTATAATGATAGAGGAAAATAGTAGAAAAAATAACTTTGACTGGGTAAGAACAGACACCAGGGTTCAGGCTGTGAAATTTCACAACTTGGGTATCTCTTGGGTGTCTAATAAAGGTTTCAGTTAAAACTTCTGAAAATCTTTTTATCAAATGTGGCAGACATTGAAAGAAAGCTGGAGGACACAATGGATGAAACACTATAACAACCAAAATGACAACATTCGTCTGTATAGATTAATATATAACAAAATCATCAACATGTGAAGATTCATTTTTTAGTTCTATTCACAATTCATTACAATCAAAATCAATTACTGAAATCTTTCTTACAAAAAACTAATTCTTGTTTTAGAAGTAACCATAACTTACAGCAACTACTACACTTGCAATCATATCTTTTTTAAATGTTATGTTCTGTCAGGGTGTAGGCAATCACAGTTCTCCCCAATTTCTTTTATTTATCATCTGGAAATTGCCATGACATTTTGGGAAAGATAGTGGAGTGGTTTCCTATTGCATTTTTCCCTGATTTATTTTATTTATTATCTGTGAATTGCCATGATTTCTTGGGAAAGATAGTGGAATGCTTTCCTCTTATTTTATCCATGGTTTTGAATTCATAATTATTCTTCTGTTACACTGGCTGCTACCCAAGGCCTGACAATCATGTCTACTCTGCTATTTAATTCATAGCTGGGTAAATAATTAATAATAATAATAATATTTGTATACAACAAGAATGCATTTCCATTCAGTTTTTCAATGTGAATCACCATTTATCTAAGATTAACCATAAAAAAAGCTACGTATAGTTAATTACCAACATAATAAATCACAAGTCTTTATATTTGGTTAGCTAACAACAGCATTTTAAAGACAATTCAAAGTAAAAATTAATATAGCATTACTTTTTTAGATAAATGGTTACTTGGATCAAAAGTTAAATTACCTAACGAAACTTATTTAAAAATGAAATACAAAATTATCATAGGTGTTACAAAACCTGACATTATATCTAAAGGCTCCAAAAATGTACCACAGATGTTCTTTGGGATGGTGACTTAGTGGATATAGTAATTGGTTAAACATGTTTTACTATCATCTAGTGGTTGTGAATTCAATCCTTGAATCAGGTAGTGAAACACTAATTCAGTCACAATCAACAATCACTAATACACATAGACAAAATAACACAATAATTAACAGCTATCCCATATTAGTTAAACAATGAACAACTGATGATGGCCAGATGGTACTGTACCAAAAAACATTGTGTCTATAAAAATCAAAATGAGAACAATAGTTCAAATAAATAAGTTTACTTTTTTCAGTCTTCTGATTAATTATTGGTTTTTAGGTGAGTTGAATATATAAGATAATTTTGACTTTTTTTAAATAATTAATTTTCAAGCAACAAAAAATCTTAAGTGAATCAATAAATATTTACCCTTTGGATAT
The DNA here is from genome assembly GCA_963932145.1 of Acanthosepion lycidas. Lineage (NCBI taxonomy): Eukaryota > Metazoa > Mollusca > Cephalopoda > Sepiida > Sepiidae > Acanthosepion > Acanthosepion lycidas. The sequence continues at coordinate 49,763,881 of OZ010587.1, read as the reverse complement.
ATAATATGAAGAGAACCTTTATTTTAATATACCATAGTAGGATGTATTAGTTGTATAATTGATCATTGCTCAGAATGAGAAAATGGGACAGTTGAATTCAAATTCCAGTCAAATATTTACTTATGTAGAATTATTACAAAAGGTAGGATTCTATCTCTTCTCCCTTAGATATGGATTAAATAGTAGAACTTGTATCTGAAAAATTCATTGTTATATCCAGGAAATTATTAATGCAATATTCACTCAAAAGAAAAAAAAATATCCTTACAATCCAAAATATGTTTTGGCTTTATAACATCTACAAAAGTTTGATAAGCTCTAATATATATATATATATATATATATATATATATATATATATATATATATCAATCATATACCATAGTAACCATGTGATTGTCATCCATTTTAAAGTGACTGTTGCATTTGATGAACAAGCAAGGAAAAATCCCTTTATGAAAAAGCCATTTTATTTTCTTAGTTGCATATTTAAAAAGAATTGAAGAAATGATAAATTTTACTTAGATTCAATTACAGATAATTGCTTTAAGCTAGGTTTCCTTTTAGTATAATATTCTTAAAAGCTCTTTACTCAAATGGGACACATAAATAGAAGCTAGTACTCGACAAAAGTAAATGTCACGCATTACGACTGATAATTATGCTTTGTATTTGTCAGACTGATATCCTGACTCTCTTGAAGAGAGTAATATTAAGAAACTGTTTGGTTATGAACTCCAAGTGAGAAAGTCATTTCCAAACATATTCTTTCATCTTTTGTTCTATTAATTTCACATCTCATTAAAACTCTTCCTTTGTCTTTTACATTATTTTTATCTCCTCTTTCCCATTCTACAGTCTCCTTTTTATTTTCAATCATTTTTTCAACTACCATCTTTTGTTTTTATAATTTTATTTTCTATTTTTCACCTTAACAACCTTATTCTTCTTTCAACATTTCTTTCTTCTCTTTCACTTATCACCACTCTTTTTCTGTTTTTGTCTGATTGCATGTTTTTTTATTTTTCTCTTAATCCTCTCTTTCTTACTTTCTCTTCTCATATCTTTATGCCTCTTTCTTTCCTCTGGCAAGAAGCAAAGAATGAAAACTCCATTGCTTTTGACTTCTACCTCTTTAATTCAATCCTATTTTGTCTGCTTTACTTTCTATTTATCTCAGCCTGTGTCAATATATCTAGCTTGCTAGAAAACATTATTCTCCTTGCATATTATTCTCTCTGTTTTTATAACTCTCGATCATAAAAATAATTAATTTGCTTTTCCTTACCTGCTATTTTGAATGTCACTTCTTTATTACTTTTCTGTTCTTCCATAGCTAAAGAATAACATCAAATACAATATTGAGTATTATTTGAAAAAAATTTAGGAAGACCTTCCAAAAGTTTTACTTTTTCGGAAAATTTTTATTTGGTTTCATCTGATTTAAATGAGCAGTTGATTTTGATAAGACGTTCAGATGGAACTTGCATCAATTAATGTTAAAATGTAGACATAAACAGCAATAGTTCTCAAAATGTAAAGCTTTATTTTATTATTGGCTAAATATTGAGAAGCATGATAACTAGTCAGTTGGATTAAAATAATTACTACTTACTCAAATTATCATCCTACATATTCAAGTTACATAATGGGATGCCAGTTCAACTCAGAACTGAGATGACTCGGAACCAGAACACATCATTTTTTTATAACGAAATAAATATAATTTATTAATCTCTGCTTTACCGGTAGTAGAGAAAAATGACGTAATGAACAACCACCGGTTGAACAGTGCGTAAATACTTGTAACTATTTTTATAACTACCGTGAAACATTACATAACAATTATTTGCGAATTTTGACTCAGGAACTCAGAAGAGTTCAAATTGTACATGAACGCAGGGCTCAAAAGGTAAACACTTGTAACTATTTTTATATCTACCGTGAAACATTACATACCAATTATTTGCGAATTTTGACTCAGGAACTCAGAAGAGTTCAAATTGTACATGAACGCAGGGCTCAAAAGGTAAACACTTGTAACTATTTTTATGTCTACCGTGAAACATTACATAACAATTATTTGCGAATTTTGACTCAGGAACTCAGAAGAGTTCAAATTGTACATGAACGCAGGGCTCAAAAGGTAAACACTTGTAACTATTTTTATATCTACCGTGAAACATTACATATCAATTATTTGCGAATTTTGACTCAGGAACTCAGAAGAGTTCAAATTGTACATGAACGCAGGGCTCAAAAGGTAAACACTTGTAACTATTTTTATATCTACCGTGAAACATTACATAACAATTATTTGCGAATTTTGACTCAGGAACTCAGAAGAGTTCAAACTGTACATGAACGCAGGGCTCAAAAGGTAAACACTTGTAACTATTTTTATATCTACCGTGAAACATTACATACCAATTATTTGCGAATTTTGACTCAGGAACTCAGAAGAGTTCAAATTATACATGAACGCAGGGCTCAAAAGGTAAACACTTGTAACTATTTTTATGTCTACCGTGAAACATTACATAACAATTATTTGCGAATTTTGACTCAGGAACTCAGAAGAGTTCAAATTGTACATGAACGCAGGGCTCAAAAGGTAAACACTTGTAACTATTTTTATATCTACCGTGAAACATTACATACCAATTATTTGCGAATTTTGACTCAGGAACTCAGAAGAGTTCAAATTGTACATGAACGCAGGGCTCAAAAGGTAAACACTTGTAACTATTTTTATATCTACCGTGAAACATTACATACCAATTATTTGCGAATTTTGACTCAGGAACTCAGAAGAGTTCAAATTGTACATGAACGCAGGGCTCAAAAGGTAAACACTTGTAACTATTTTTATATCTACCGTGAAACATTACATACCAATTATTTGCGAATTTTGACTCAGGAACTCGGAAGAGTTCAAATTGTACATGAACGCAGGGCTCAAAAGGTAAACACTTGTAACTATTTTTATGTCTACCGTGAAACATTACATACCAATTATTTGCGAATTTTGACTCAGGAACTCGGAAGAGTTCAAATTGTACATGAACGCAGGGCTCAAAAGGTAAACACTTGTAACTATTTTTATGTCTACCGTGAAACATTACATACCAATTATTTGCGAATTTTGACTCAGGAACTCAGAAGAGTTCAAATTGTACATGAATGCAGGGCTCAAAAGGTAAACACTTGTAACTATTTTTATATCTACCGTGAAACATTACATACCAATTATTTGCGAATTTTGACTCAGGAACTCAGAAGAGTTAAAATTGTACATGAATGCAGGGCTCAAAAGGTAAACACTTGTAACTATTTTTATATCTACCATGAAACATTACATACCAATTATTTGTGAATTTTGACTCAGGAGCTCAGGTGGAAGGGTTAAAATTGTTCAGAAGTGCAAGGCTTTCAAAAGGTTAAGGATTATAACCTTAATAATTGAATATTTTTAAAAATTATTTTTAATAAAGTAATCCGTAAAGAAATTTATTTTATTTATAAAGTAAAAATATTCACTAATTAAGATTTTAATCCTTAATAAATTATTTTTATTTGGCTATAAAAAAAAGTTATGATTTTTTCTGCTTCTGAGTTGTCCTAGTGTTGATTCAGTGGTGTTGAGTTGGCCCTTCCAGACATATTGAATACCATGAAAATTAAAGGGCTATTTGAATTATAGATTTCTTCCCTGTGCCATGGCGTTTACAATTTCCTGTCCTTTGTAACTCTTAATAAATTTTGTCTTTTTTTCATCTCTCCCAGATCCTGCTCCACCATCCATTCATTCAAGCTCACCAGGTAAGTTAAACATTGCCATCCTCTGTCTTTCTTACCTTCAATCTATCCTGTGAGTATCAAATTTTCCAAGCCTTTTTTCCTCATTATGTGCCCTACAAAATTCAACAATCTCTTCCTGATGTTAAGGATTCTTTATGTGCAGTGTGTCCCCTCAGGACATAGGCAATCATAGCTTCCCACAACTTCCTGTCCCTTGTAGTTCATAATAAATTTTGTTTCTTTGTCCTGACATCCATTTACTCAAGCTCACTAAGTATGTTATGTGTTGTTTTCTTCTGTCCATCTTACTCTCTATCTGTCCCATGAGTATCAAATTTTCCAAGCGCTTCTTCCTCCTTATGTGCCGCAGAAACCCCAACTCTCTCTTCCTGATGTTAAGTCTTAGTTTCCTTTATTATTCTATTTTCTCCAAAACATTGTTGTTATTCACATGTTTGGTCCACAGTATCCTTCTGTAGAACCACATCCATGTCCTTTTTGTTGTCATTTTCTCTAGAACTTTGTCGTTGCTCATAAGTTCAGTCTATGGTATTCTCAGCATCCTTCTGTGGAACCACATTTCTGTTGCTTCAAGTCTGTTCTTCATCTGCGAGAAAATTGTCCTACATTCACTGCCATATAAGAGGACTGATAGTACATAAGAGCTCAGTACTTTTCCATGATTCTAACAAAGTTTTTCTTTTACCTTCTCATATGTGCTTTATCAAGTAATTATAAAATATTCAGAACTTATGATATCTTTTTGCTGTGATTTAGTACCACAGCTTTGACCTGGTGCCAAAATGCTTGATGGTCTGTTGCAAAGTGCAAAGTGAGCAATGCTATTTATCAAAAATAAGTAAGTTCTCAAGTAAGTCAATGAATAAAACAAACACTTTAAAAGTAGTCATCTAAGCACTTCTAAAATTCCCTATTTCAAGGGCTATCAACTGTAGTGTGATTTTTTCTTGAACCAATATAATCATTATTTCATTGAGAAATCTGTTTCTAAAATGTACACATTAAAGAAGAAAAAGTTTTTATATCAACCAAGAAAATTATAGTAGTCCAGTTGGTACTATTTTGTATCAATTTTTCAGATATGGAATTAGTATTATTGTACACTGATATACAAGCAAATGTATAGTAAAATCAATTGAATAGTTTTTAAACTTGGGATCAATCAACTGGTCTTATCTCTTTGAAATAGTGTAGATCATATCTTACATCTTTATTGTTATTACTCGTCTTAATAGCTGATGCCTTGAATAACCTCCAATCTGTTGTTAACAAGAGCAAGAAATAACTTGTTAATTTTAATGCCTCCAAAAGGAAACTACTCTCTTTTAATCATCTTAGAAAACATTTTTTTGCCTTCCATCATCATGGCTGATGGTAACCTCAAGGCAAATAAGCTATTGCACCTCCTCAGGCATACATTTTCTTGTCATGACATCGAACAATTATACTGAATCAATTGCTAGATCTGCTGCTAGGAAAATTAGTTAACGGTGTTGCATGAGAAAATTTTTCTTGCTAGAATCTATTTTACATTTTTATAAATAACCCATTCATCCATACATTGAAGATTGCTGGCACATTTGGAATGGTGCTTCTGCAATGTATCTAGAGATTCTTGATAAAGTCCAAAGAAGAATCTGCAATGTTATTGGTTCTGACCTGGCATCTCAGTTTCAGTCACTTTTCCATTGTTATAAAGTAACTTCACTGTACCTTTTTCCTAAATATTTTGATGGTAATTGTTCTAATTAGCTTTCCACTTTAGTAACTTGACTCTACAAATTTAAGTACAGTATTAGATTGGCAGCTAGGTTTCATCATCTCAAAGTTGAAATTGCTAGATGTAACTGCAAGTTCTATGCCAACAGATTCTTCTCTTACACTTCTCACTTGTGGAACTCTCTTTCAGCTTCTTCATCTCTAAACATTTAAATGTAATTTCAGTTATTATCTTTTGTCATTCTTTTATTGATCTCTCTTGTAAATAATGTTTTGCCATAAGATTTTTTTTCCTTCAGAGCACAGGCTATCATAACTCTCTTTACAGATTTCTTTTCTTTATTATCTGTGAATTGTTATGACTTCTTGGGAAAGATAGTGGAATGGTTTCCCATTGCCTTCTGCATGGTTTTGAATTCAGAGGAGCCCTTCTACTAGACATGCTACCACTCAAGGCTAGAGAGTCCAGTTTGCTTAGTTATTTAACTCATATCTGAAGGAAGAAGTAATAAATTCACGCCTTTCCCAAAGGCATTAACATAAAGTGAATGAAGAAGACTGGACTGGAATTCTAACTCAGCTCACCAATTCCATTATCTGCACCCTCTGTCAGAAACTAAGAGTTGGTTCGTGCTTTACTGCTTAATTCTCCACCTTTTATCTATTGATTTTTGATAATTTAAAGTTTTGCAACTTTTAAATATTATTATTTTTATTTCTTTAATGCCTTTGAAAGGGATTTTGAGAAAAGTTTCAAATAATATTACCAAAAAACAATACTGACTGAAAAATGAGAAAGTTATTCCTTAAAATTAATTCAATAAAACATTGTCAGTTCTGCCTCGTGATTGATAAAGTCAGTCAAATACTACGTCTGTGATTTAACTTCTTTTCTTTTCTTTTTTGCCAATTTATTGTCACATCTCAGCAGTTTAAGAATCTCTGATTCTTTATTCATTTATTCTCAATGAATGGACAATTTTCTTTTATTTTGTTATTTGTCATCTATTTTTCATGTTACATGCTATTATCAATCTCTGCTTGCAATTTTCAGGACAAATAAAATGCACACAGGACAAGCAACTATTGAAAAACACAATAAATTAGAAAGTAAAAGAAATTATCCAAAAGTAATAGATTCTCTGTATGATATGTCACTCTGCCAACCAATAACTGACTGCCAAAGTTTTATAAAAATGAAAAAATGTAAAGCTGATTCAAAAACAAAATGTGGAAAACAAAACTGATATTTTTACCAATTTTGCTTTTCATTCTTCACTCAAGATATATTCCATTCTGTAGACCATATCTAGTATCATGCAGCCCAAAAGTATTCTTTATTCATTTCTAAAATACTATCCAATCAATTATTTTGTAAAAAAGAGTGTTTATTATTCCTTCAACATCATAAAATTACAAAGAGTTTCAAATAAACTTTTCCATCTTTTATGGGATGTGCAGTTGGTGTAATGAATAAAGACACAGAATGAGAAAGTGGAGAGCCAAGTTCAAATTCCAGTCAAGTTCATTACATTCACTGATGTGCAAATGCTCTTGGGAAAGGTATGAATCCATCTCTTCTTCTCCCAGTTATGGCTTAAATAGTAAGATTTGTTTCTGGAAAAGTCATTGTTATCTCTAAAAAATTGTTAATACAATATTCACTCACAAGTAAAGAATTATTCTTACAATCCAAAATATGTTTTACTTTTAAAAAATGCACAGAGGGTTGATAAACCAGAAAAGACAAATCAATCGACCCATCCTACATGACATTCTTTTTTTGTTTGTTTGTACCAATAAAGAATTTCAAATCACATAACTTTCTTAATGTTGACTATGAAAGTTTTTATCAAATTTGCAACACTAACACTATCGTTCTTATATCACCATACTGTTTTTTCATTTAAAGATGAAGAGCCCAATGAACAATAACATTGGAGACAAGAGTTCAATCTCTTGGCTTGATAATAAATAAATATACATGGAATATGACATTGCTAAATTTTGGTGAAGAGAATATAACTTGTTTCACACTGATTATATTCAATCTTTTACAAAAGAACTTCTAAAATCTTCTAAACCTCTTGTGGTCATATGCAAATGTTCAATGTGGTTAGATGACAATGGCAGATTTTTTTTTACAGTAAGCTTCATCCTGTACAAGGCCTTGAGGCCACTTGAGGCCACTTGAAGTAGAGGGTGATATGTGGATAGGAGGGGAAGATAATGGCTAACTCTAGACTTGAACAGGTTAAGATTGTAATGATCAGGGGAACATCCTCTTGGGATTTTGTCCCACAATGCAGTGGTTTGCAGGAAGATTCTGTTTGAGTAGAACTTACTTCCTGCCAATGGAATACAGAATGAATGCCGGTGGCTTGCTACTATGTAAGTGGCATGACGAATCCTAGCCATAAAGATTAAACATGGCAGAATGAAGGAATGTAGTTTGTCCAAGAACTTTCTATGGAAGTAGTGGCAGAGCAGTGAGTGACTTGCCACATCTCACCAATGAGAAAGATGTTGGAGGGGTGAAAATAATTCTTCTCCAACAGGGAGTTGGAGACACTTTTGAATTCTATCAAGACTTGAAAGTGAGGACCAGGCAGCTCTATTACTGGAACAGAACAGGACAAAACTATTCCATTTTCAGCCTGATCTGTCTCTTATAAAGGTAGAGGATAGCATGAGGAGTCAGGTACTTACTGGAGCAGTACAGGGAGACAATCATTTTACCTGCATCTTTAGTAATGGATTGCATATATAAGAGTTCCACTTGAGGTCAGGTGTGCATTTGAGGTCCAATATTCTTTCAAGGCATGTCGAAGGGACATCCATTGATTGTGATGGATGATAGTGCAGGGTCCGGTCAGTGGTGATGGAATGTAAGTACTTTGATTTTCAAGTTGATTTGAAATAGGATCAGGCATTTATATAAATTCAGTAAGCTCAAGTGGAAGCCACTAAAAACAGAAACTGACACAGATGTAAGAGAGAGAAGGTTACCCCAACTCAAAAATGTCAGTTTGGCTATCCAAGTGGCAAAACATCAAACAATTTAATAATGATAGCAACAACTAAACAGTGACTTCTCATTCTTCTATGTGCTGTGTCCCTTCAGGATATTGCTGATCATGGCTCTCCACAATTTCCTGTCCTCTGCAGTTCTTAATAAATTTTGTTTTTTGTTATTTCCCCTAAACCATGTTCAGCCATCCACTTACTCAAGCTTTCTACGTAGGTTTAATTTTCTCTGTTCTTCTTGCCTGAATATGTCTTCTTAGTATCAAAATTTCCAAACCTTCTTTCCTCATTATGTGACCTAGAAATTTCAACTTTCTCTTTCAACTTTCTCTTTCTGATGTTACGTTTAGGTGTCCTTTTTGTTTCCATTTTCCCTAAAAATTTCTTGTTGATTACATATTCGGTCCATGGTATTCTCAGCATCTTTCTCTAAAAGCACATTTCTGTTGTTTCCAGTTTTCTCGACATCTGTGATGAGATTGTATAGCATTCACAGTTCAGTACTCTTTGCTTTGTTTCTAGCAATTTTTTTGTATTTTTTAATACATTGCTTAGCTTTTGGAAGGCATCTTTCAATAACCCAGTGTGCCTTCAGAATTCAGTGTTGCATTTTTTGTCTTCTGTTAAAACACTTTCAAGATATTTAAATTTTTGTACTTGTTTGATTGTGGTATCTCCAATTTGTAATTTGCATGTTGGTCTGTTCCTTTTACTAATAACAATGCATTCTGTTTTCTTGCAATTGAGGTTTAGTACTTTTTAATTGTTTTCCTTCACTATCTTCTGTAAGAGTTCTTATAGTAAGTTAGAATAAACATATCTTTGTGTGACTTACCAGGTCAAACAATCAAAAAATAATACAAAAATAACCTTTCATTCTCTTTAATTTTTTTTATTTTTATTCTATAGCAGTGTGGGACTTCAGGGTTAAAATGAACAAGTGTTTACACATGCCAAAATGGAGGCAGATAATAATGAGGAAACACACTGGTTGCCAAAACAAGATAAGGAATTTACTTACACCCTTGAGGTTGTGTCAGTAGAGCTTGTTTCAGGAAAATAAATCCCAAATTCTTAAAGTTCATAGTTTTATCAAATTTTCATGAAGAAGAAAAGTTCATACAACAGAGTAAATGATCTGACACAAAATAATATTCAAAAATGTTTAAAACAAAGGTAAAAGAATTTCTTGTTTACAGAAGGGATATATGGTTGCATATGTTCAAAAGTAGATGAAGAGAGATAGTTTGAAATACTTAGATTTCTTGGAATGTTTAAATAAAGTTCTTTGAAATGCCAAATTGGCAAGTAATTTGATGGTGGTGAAAATTTTTCACATGATTTCAGACACTCTTCACTTGTTGATTTAATTTTTTCCTTATTTTATAACAAAAAGGATTTCACATAGGATCGCTATTTTCTTTTTTTTTTCTTTTTCTAGGCGCAATGGCTAATGCCTGTGAAAACAAAGTTTTCATTGGTCCAAAGAAAATTTCACACAGGCTTGCAAATTTCTTTCCATCCTTTTTCTTAGCTCACCTGAATATGAAGGGAGTTGGTAAAGGGAGTCATTAATATTTGGTACTTACCACAAGCCTTCTAACATTCTTAAATTACATTACTAACAATTTATTTTTTATGTCAACACTAACCTTACTGCCTTTTTTATTGCAGTGATTGTAAGTTTAAGAATAAATCTTCCTTTAACTTTATTTATTTGTTTTAGTGACAGGTTAATTTTAGCAGCTTCATCCTGGTAAAATGAACTGGTAATTATTTCTTAAAAAAAATTCTTTGTTCCTTATGAAGGCAAAAAGAATAATATTCATTTCCTTTATGATCAGGTCATTTTTTTTTGTAAAATCTCCAATACTTTGGTGGTGTAGATTTTAAAAAAAACAACGTATAATTGTTATCTATCAGGCTGCTGTTCTTTCAAAACACTTCTATATATTTTTTTTCTTTTTGAATTACTGTAAATCAGCTTAATGTTGCATAAAAAAAATCCAATTTTAACTCGTCAGGAATAACAAAATATCAGAGTTGCAGCTGGTGATCCAGAACGTCTGGAATCAACCTCAAATTTTGATGCAAATAATAAAACATTACATTGATCTGTTTGATTCTTTTTTTATTGCATCATATTTCCTTTATTTTCACCTTGTTCAATTCCCTTGGGACATTACAAGATGGAGTGTGAACAAAGGATTATTTTCAGCAAATCATGATCCAGAGCTGAGATCATGACTGCCATTGTCTTATGGAAAAGTACTCAGGTGACTTGAGATCATTTTGGTTAACCCTCTTGTTGACGTGATGTATTTTGAAAAGGCAATTGCAAAAGATAGAAGAATTAAAAGAGAAAGATAAAAAAAAAGAAAATAGCTAATGTTCCAAAAACTAATGAAAATAAATATAAAAAGAAAATAGATAAATGATAGAATCAAATGACAAAGGTAAAAAATAAAATATCTAGAAAAATTTTAAAAGGGTTAAAAGAAAGTGAATCAGAGGAAGATAAAAAAAATGGCAAAGGAACTAAAAAAAAAAATGAAAACAGTGAACAAATGACTTTGAGACAATTTAGAAGAAGAGACAAAGAGAATGAAAAAACACAAAAAGAAAAGCAAAAGAAATGAAACTTGAATGATCAACAGAAATAAGTACTGAATAACAATGAAAATCATTTGTTTAGTTTATTCCTATTCTTTTTGAATACAACCTAAAAACTTCTGGCGTAATGATAATTCCACATAGGATTATATGATGGTGGTGGAAACTTGAACAGAATCACCACATTTATTTTACCTATTACCCATGAGCTCATGTTAATAAAATATGACATGAAAATAACAAGGGGATTAGATAGTGTATAAGGAGTGCTTGGGTATATGTTTATGTTTGGATAAAGAGCTTCAAATAACAACAGGGACTAATAAAACTTTAAACTATTCCATGTGCAACCAATTGAGCTATTTAATGCATGCAATAATGACAATAATGAAAAAATGTAATACAGATGAATAGTAATGAAAGAAAGGAAGTAGAAAGTGCAAGGGAGAGAACTGCTAGTTAAAATTTCATGAAGAAAAACTGCTGAGAACAATGAAAAAGATTAATAATTTTAATCATAAAAATATGATGAAAAGGAAGAAAAAAGCAAAAGAAAAAGGAGAAGTATTTGGAGCTACAAGTCAGACGATGATGATAATAAGTTCAAATTTTAAATTAGTAATTATTCCATCAAAATTAAGAGAGGTAAATATCTTGATATATGATATTTATTTTAATTAATCTTAATTATGCATACATAATGTTATTGTTTTGAAGAACCATAAAAATAACATTTATAATAATTAGTAATAAATATATATACAGTGGGGGGAAACAAATATTCGTACATGTACAAATTTTTAATTTATTGTATTTCCAACTAATGAATAAACATACTTTTCATATGATTAATGCAAATTTTAGAGATTTTAAAACTTTTAAATTGCTTTTGATTATTCAAATCAAATATTCTAGAATGTTCTAATAATGTTATCAGTATTTATTTTTAGCCTAAGAAATATAAACAGAACTTTCTGTAATTAATATTTTGTGCAAGAAGGTTATCATCATGGCAAGGAGTAAAGGACTAACAAATTCACAAAAAGAACTGATTGTTAATTTCTGGAAAGAAGGTAAAAATTACAAGAAAATCTCAGACAACCTGAATATTTGATCTACTACCATTTGTTCATTCATTGAAAGGTAAAAAAAAAAACTCAAAACTGTTGAATGCCAAAGAAGAACAGGTGCTCCACAGAAGATTTCTTCATAGTTTTGAGGAAATTAATGTATTAAATTAAACAAAATCCAATGGTTACTCTTCAAGAGTTGTAGGATGATTTGCTTTCATCAGGAATTTGTGTCACTAAACAGACAATAAGCAATGAAATTCATAGGAACAATCTAAAATCCCGCTGCCCTTGCAAAACTCCATTTCTATTGAAAAGACACAGAGATGCTAGGTTGAAATTAATTTGTAAACATAAGAATAAGGAAAAATCGTATTGGGAAAGACAATTATGGACAAACAAAGCCAAAATTGAGTTGTTTGGATGTAATTCTAGATATGCATGAAAGAAAGATGGCGATACCTTCAAACAAAAGAACATAATCCCAACAGTGAATTTTGGTGGTGGCAGCATCATGGTTTGGGAATGTTTTTCTGCAAAAGGTACTGGCAAAATATCAGTGATAGATGGTAGAATGAATGCTGCAGCATATCAAAATATTTTGGAAGCAAATTTAATGATTTCGGTTAAAAATCTTGAACTTTACTCCTGATGGGATCTTCCAAGAAGATAATGATCCTAAGCATATTGCAAAATCTATGAAGAAATGGCTTCCTGAAAATAATGTAAATATCCTGAAATAGCCAAATTAGTCCTCAGATTTAAACCCAATCAAGAATCTGTGGTGTTATTTGAAAATTCAAATCCAATAAACATCATATGTGAAGAAGAATGGAACAAAATATCAACTAAAATTTGCAAATCATTAATTGAGAACTACAAGAAGTTAGTTGCTGTAGAAGTGAATAATGTCTATTCTACAAAGTATTAAATGAACATTATGCATTCTTTTTTGTATTGTACAAATATTTTTTTCACCTATTAAAATGGATGAATGGGATTTATTTCTATCAAATCAAATTTTTTTCTGTTTTCTATGCATATTTAGTTATTAGGAATCTGTGTATAGTGAATTATATAAAAAGCATGTGTATTCAGTTGGAAATATAATAGATTAAAAATTTTATGTGTACAAATATTTGTTTCCTCCACTATATAATTATTTATTTAAAAATATGATTAAATTAAATAAAAATATGATTAAATATTTAATTTAATCATATTTTTTTCATATTTAATCATTTTTTTTTTCATTATTTAAATGAAAAAAAAAAATGATTAAATATGAAAAAAATATGATTAAATAAATAAATAATTAAATAAATAATTATATTTATGCTCTACTTTCGTAGCGAGCACTATTTTTAAAAAATAATAACAAAAATACTAAAGAACTTTGGATTATTTACCTAACCAGTTCTTTCCTATTTTCTATATATTTTCATATTATATATATATATATATATATATATATATATATATATATATATATAATATGAATTGAGTACTCACTAAAAATAACATTTATAGGAATTATACATAAAATATATATTGTAAAATACAAAGAAGAATCTGCAATGTAATTGGTCTTGAACTGGCATCTCAGCTTCAGTCACTTCCCCATTGATGTAACATAGCTTCTCTGTGCCTTTTCTATAAATACTTTTATGCTAATTGTTCTGATGAACTTTCCTCTATAGAACCTAGAATATGAATTTAAACGCAATACTAGATTTGTGACAAGGTTTCATCATTTTAACATTGAAATTCTTAGATGTAACCATAACTTCTATGCTAACAGTTTCTTCTCTTGCACTTCTTGCTTGTGGAACTCTTTTCCAGCAAAATGCTTTCCAGCCAACTGTGATCTTCAAAAATTTAAATGCAATGTCAATCATTATCAACTGGCTTTCTGATTACTCTTCTATTGTTCTTGTTCCTTCATAATGTTTATTTTATCTCATATTCTCTCACACTCAATAACCACTTGATTCTTAGTGACTTTATCGCCTTGCTTGGGGTAAAATGATTATATATATATATATATATATATATATATATATATATATATATTATTGTTCCTGATCTGGTCGCACGACTTCACTTTCCCACTGCTGTAAGGTTGCCTCCCTGTTCTTTGTCTATAAATGTTTTCATGGTAATTGTTTGGCTCAACTCTACACTATGGTACCTAAACTTATTGAATTGCACTTTTCTTTTTGAACTTAGCATTACTAGATTGGCACTGAGATCTCATCAATTTACAGTTGAGCTAGCTAGATGTAGGCATAATTTCAATACTAACAGTTTCTTTTCTTGAACTTCTTGGATGTGGAACTCCCATCAGGCTCCATAATTTCCATTCAAATTTATTCTGCAAAAATTGAAATGCCATATTAATTGCTATCTACTGTCCTGATTACTTTTTTTCTTTCTGCTCATTATTATTGTTTCTGTTCTTCATTTTTACACACCCTGTAAACATCTTGTGTTTTAGTAGCTTTACTGCCTTGCATGGGGTGATAATGATTAAAATATATATATATATATATATTGCATGTGTGTGTGTGTGTATATATATATATATATATATATATATATATTATGAAATGGACAAAGTCTGACAATTATTTTAAGACATTTTTTTTATGTTTATACATTCTTTTTATAGATACAAATATTTAAGTAAATGCTCCGTTTATAATAATATCTTAAAATAATTGTCAAACTTTGTCCATTTCATAATGTGTGACGTCAATTGTTTACATTTGGATATGCTTTGAGTAAATATGAATGTATGTGAGAGAATCATGGAAGATTGTAGTTTAAAAGCAGTAAAATTGACCTTGCTAACCGAATGATCCTCTGTGGCTCAATCAGTTAAGGCACATCAGGCGATATGATGGTTCTGTATAGTATACAGGTTTGATTCCTTTGGCGGATGAATATTTTCTATGAAAATTTCTCGGACATTCAGGCTGGTAAATGTTATTAATACTGTTTATTATAAACAGAGCATTTACTTAAATATTTGTATCTATAAAAAGAATATATAAACATTAAAAAAAAATGTCTTAAATATATATATATATATAAAAATCTATGCGAAATAGTCCAAGAAATTACTTTGCCAAAGATGGATATATATAAAAAAAGTGGTCAATGTCCTGTTCAGAAAATTGAATTTGCTGAGCAAGTTAATACCATAAAAAGATGAAATATTTTACCCTTCTGTACAACCCAAGTTTCAACAATGAGGTCTTGTCAGCTATCTATGCAGCATATGTTCCTGGGTTGTACAGAAGGGTAAAATATTTTCATCTTTTTATAGTATATATATATGAATTGTGTGAGTAAAATTTAATAGGGTAAATCACTGTATTATTTAATTTACAGGTGCATGTCAATGACACATAGAAAGATATGAATGAAATAGAATAGATATTTACAATGTATTAATTTTGGTTTTGTCTTAGAAAAGCATGCATTTTTTATCACTTAGTGAGGAAGCCACCCATTCATGTGAAACCAGTTTCTTAATTGCTGCACTAAGATAGCAGCTGACATATCAATATGAATTGCTTAAAAGTTATGACCATGATAATGATGAGGATGAATTGATGGATGCAGAAAAAAGAAAAATGAAAGGAACTATATATATAAAACCTGTTTGATGGACAGTGGAATAGTAAATTAAATAAACTGCTAGATAGATGTTTAAGCACAAGTGATATTCTTAATAGATCTCACCATAAATGGCAAGAATTACTGATAGCATTCCCTCTTCAAAGCTCATATTACAATAGTACTCAATTACTATAATTATAATTGTAAGGAGGAATTATTTCAGGGCCTGAAGAATATACCAGAGGAAGAAATGCTGCCAAAATTATTTGCCTTACAATAAAGTAAATAGATGCACAAATGTCACAATTTTCTGTCCATTGAATAGATGACATTTAGGAAAGGTGTAAGTTGGTTTGCCAATTTCAACAACTTATTAGGATTTACAGAGTGGGTCATGGGAAATGATGGTCTTCTAGTTAGCAGATTCTGCAGTATTTTAATCTCCTTGAAAGGAAAGATATCTTAGAAATTTCTTCAATTTAGAAAAATACCCTATTTCTATACAAGGTTTGTAGAAATCGAAATCTGTGTTTTCTTTCAACATATTTATTCCTCTCATCATAACAACATGGTCACCTTTAATATCTTAAATTTTGTCATTGATGGTGGAACCTTATTTACCATCATTATTAGTATGACTACTTTTCTTATTATTTTCATCTGTTGTTAGGTAGTAAATCTGACGGGTTAAATATGGTCAAAGTGGCAGCTGATCTCAAAATGACCTACATTCTGCTGCTAACTGAGGCAAGGAATGGCTTCTTACTTTTAACACCTCCAAAACAAAAACTTCTCTCTATTAATCATTTGAGAAAACCCTTTATGTCTTTTGGGGTGAAATCATTAAAAAAAGAAAAAGAAAAAAGGAATAATGTCAATTTGAAACAAAAAAAATCATTGTAATTTTAAACAAAGAGAAATCTCATTCAAGCAAAAAATCAATGTTTAAAAATCTTTTTTAATCATTTCACACCAAGCAAGGCAATAAAGCCACTGAAATGCAATGGGTTACAGTATGTGAGAGAATATTAGAAAAAGAAAACATTAAAGAAAGAGAACAATAAAAGAACAAGAATAAGTTTTCAGGAGAAAAAGACCAAAATAATTATCACTGTTCATCATCTATGGTAATACAAACAAGCATATATTGCTATATGTGAATAATGATACTTGGTAATAATTATACAATATCTTTGCTCATCTTGATATATATAAAGGTTTTGATAGGATTACAAAAATAGTCCGCACATGTAATGGTCAGTATTGTTATTGCAAAACTCAAGTAGAGCAGTTGTCAGGAGGAATCAGCTTTGGTTTAGTGTGAAACACGAAACATTATCGATTAGGTTGAGTCTGCCCAAGTGTAAATACAACATGTAATTCTGTGAATTTTCACAGCAGGCAAATGTAAAAGCCTTGTTTAGCAAGCAACATGAATAAGTGATGTGTCAAAAAAAGCTTGTTCAATCAAAGCACTTCAAAGAATGTTGCACCTTAGCTCAGGTAATTTACTGGAAAACACACTAACTACAATGATATTACAATTATAATAAAAATAAAAATAAACACATTTTTTAATGCTTGCCATCTTTATCATAAAAATAATCCATAATCTTCCTTTTATAAGATAATATCTTTTTTTATTTTTGCTTTATTTTTGTTAAAAATAACCTGTGATTTTTACAGTTATAAAAAAAAACAAAGCATATTTTCAATACTTGGTTTCTTTTGTCAAAGATGAACACTGATTATCAGTTATAATCTAAAAAAAACATAACTCGTGTTTTAATTCTTCTCATTATTTTCGTAAAAAGAATCTGGGATTGATTTGTTGAATGCATGAAAGTATGTTTTTGAAAATAACTTTGCTTGTTTCACAGCTGCTGTTTTCATGGGAGCAAAGAGCTATGAAGACAATAGAGTCTGATGCGCCATAGAGGCTAGACAAAGATTCAAATGCCCCACAGTAGATGACTCCACAGTATTCTAATACTGTGGTTGTTGTCAAAAATCATGTTGATCATGCATTGGTTGTTTTAGCCATGAGTGGTACTATGTTTTAAAATAACTTATTTTCCACTGCTGACCATTGCCATCAACGAGAAAGCCCAAGAAGAAACTTGTGAGGATTATTTGGAATAGTTTTTTTTTAAATAGTGCATGTATTCAGATATTTATGAAACGTTCTAATATCTGAAAAATTTTAATGCCAAATTTAGCCCTTAGTAATTATTTGCAAATGTGCAGGTTTGATTGGTTGAATGACTTGTCCTATTAACTCTTTGTGGGTTATTTAAAACCAAAACATATTTGGATAGTAAGAATAATTATTTTTTTCTAAGTGAATATTGTATTAACTTTTTTTTTGAGAATAACTATAGCTAGGGGAAGGAGATGAATTCATACCTTTTTCAAGAGAATTTGTACCTGCAGATATAACAAACCTGACTGAGCCACTATCCATTACACACATGTGTACGTAGCATAATGGTTATCAGTATGAAAAGAAGGAATTGATAAATCAAGTTCAAATTCCAGCCTAGTCTGTTGCATTTTCTCTCAAACAAATGAAAAGGCATGTATTCATTTCTTCTTCCCCATAACTATGGGTTAAATAGCAAGTCAATACAAGCCTCAAGCCTTGTGTGGCAGCCAGTCTAGGAGAAAGATTACTCTGAATTGAAAACTATAGAGAAGGCAGTGAAAAACCATTCCACTATTCCAATGAAATGAAGAAGTCATGGCAAGAAAATAATAAAGGAAAGAAACCTACAGAAAGTCATAATCCCCTATATCCTGAAAAAAGATTATTTACAAGATTAACTGGGACTGAATGGCTGAAGATCATTATTATTTTTATCACTAAATTTCATTTTTTTTTTTACAATGATGTTCAATCTATACAAGGCTCAAGAGCCACTCGAGGTAGAGGGTTACAGAGTAAATGGCACAGTTTATGCAGATATGTAAGGAAGATAACAGTTGAACCTAGACTTGAACAGGTTAAGATTATAGTTATTGGGGAAACATACTCTTGGGAATCAGTTCCACAAAGCAGTGGTTCATTGGAAGAAGCTGCTTGAGCCAAACTTACAACTCACCAATAATAAGGGTGGTTTGCTATAATGTGCATGGCATGGTGGGTCTTAGACATGAAGGTTAGAATTGGTGGAACAAAGGAATGTAGTTTACTGAACACTTTCCATGGAAATAGCGATATGGCAGCAAGAGGCTTGTGACATTTCATCTGTGAGAAAGAGGTTGTAGGGTGGAAAATAATTTGTCACCCACAAAGATGCAGAGATGCATTTGAACTCTGTTGAGATTGTAAAGTGAAGACTGGTCAGCTCCTACCCATATATGGCAGTGGTACCCCATTTTTAGCCTGATCTGGCTCTTGTAAAGGTAGAGGATAGCAGGAGGCTTCATAGATCCATGTAACAAAATAATAAAATTAAGACAAACCATTAATATAAGCAGAAAAGTTGAAAGAATATTACATAATAGGATTCTGTCATGGAAATTTTTGGTTTGTTCCCTCAAAGACATACATTGATGGAAAATAAAAATGAGACACTCTGAAGAAAAATACTGATTTTCACCTGGGTACAGTATCTGCATTTTAAGGAGTAGTAGACATTCTGATAAAAATCGAAGACTCCAAACACTTTGTGATATCATAGACAAAACAATGTGCATTCAGTGACTGAGCTTTAGACAGCAATGTATGCTACAATAAGATAAGAGTAAGTTAAAAGTGAGACTGTAAGCAGAACTGGTGGAACTGTTAGCTGTTTGATTTATTTGGGAAGGATATTAGAATAATCCAGAACTTAGACTGGCAGCATACAGATAGAAAATGAATTCAGTAAATATACAAATATAGAAAGGAGCATATGCTAGGGATGTGTCTTCTCACCAGACCTATTCAATCTCTACAGTGAAGTAATCATAACAGAATTAGAAGTTCTACCAAAATTCATTATTGGCAGCCATAGCAACATTAGATGCATTGATGAAACAATGTTGATGGCAGACATACAAAGGAAATTACAGAAGTTAATAAAGGAAAGTTAGAAGGACTAAACATCAATTGTAAGAACAGAGAATATATGGTTGTCAGCAAGAGGAACAGTCCAACATGCAAATTACAAATTGAAAATACCAAAACCATGCAAATACAAAAATGTAAATATCTAGTAAGTGTTTCAACAGATAGAAAATGCAATACTAAAATCTGAAGGCCCATTAGGACAGCAAAATATACCTTCCAAATCTAAGCTAAGTATTAAGAAACAGGAAAATTTCATTAGAAACAAAGAAAAGAGTACTGAATGGTTATGTAACACCAGTCCTCCTATATGGCAGTGAATGCTAGAAAATCTCATCACAGATGAAGAAGAGACTCGAGGCAACAGAAATGTTGTTCTACCAAAGGATACTAAGAATACCATGGACTGAACATGTGCAACAATGAATTTAGAGAGAAAACAGAAAGAAAAAGGACACTATTCAGAAAGAAATAGTTGAAATTTCTAAGGTACATAATGAGGAAATAGGGCTTAAAAAATTTGACAATCTCAGGACATATTCATACAAGAGGGACAGAGAAAAGCAGCATAACCTACCTAATGAGCTTGTGTAAATGGTTGTCAGAACAGGGATTAAGAGAAATAGCAAAAAAAAAAAACTTTACAGAGTTTCAAAGGACAGGAAATAGTGGAGAGTCATGAACGTTCATACACTGAAGAGTCATGCTACATAGAAGAAGCAGAAGAAGATAAAAGTATAAGTGCAAGCAGGTGTCATGCATAGGGAAACACATCAGCTCTTTTTTTTTCAATTAAGCAATTTGAAAGGAGTCAGATTGTAGTTCACTGAAACACCAGTGGGTCATTTTGGAGGATTGCTGCACATCTTGGATATGCTGGTGCATCAGTGATGGAAAAAGTGTTCAAATGAACATTCTTACACTCATAGATACTCATAGACCAGTTTCTGGATGGCCATGCAGTACAGACGCTTGCCAAGATCAATACATTGCAAGGGTAGTAGTAACAGACTTCACAGTATCCATGGCATACATCAAAGCAAATATGGCCCCAAGAGTGTCAAAATAGATCATTGGGAATTGCTCAATTACAGCAAAACTACAAGTAGATGTGCTTTTCATCAGGTTTTCACCGGTGTTAAAAGACAGTTGCTTTGGAGAGGGAATAGTATACCATTGTTTAATGATAAGATTAGATTCTGCCATCATATACATGATGATGGTGGCCATTTATGTGGGCAATGTAGATCTGCATCATACCATATCCCAGAGCATTTTCATCCATAACACACAAGCCCAACTCATGGCATCATGGTGTTGGGTGTCATCAATTACAAAGGGTTTGTCATGTTATCAGTCCTGACTCAACATCTTGACTTCAGTTACTTTCCCACTTATGTGGCATAGCATCCCTTGGTCTTTTCTATAAATATTTTTTAATAAAAGTTGGGTGTGTGCTTCTAATGTATAGGAGCATCTTATAAGCAGCAAAATATGGTAATCTTGAATAAATTGGAACCTAATTTAGAGTGATTCCTATTTATTTTCTTTTTGGGTTATATACAATAAAGTGTAGAAAATCTCTCTGTTTGACCAAGAAGTCCATCCCCAAAATTTGATGTTTGGTCATTTGATCAGGTTTTGGAGTGTGGGTTAGACAGAAAAGTTTTCAGTATCACTTTGTTCATATAAAATTCAAATAATATAGTAGAAAAGAGCTGATTTAAAGTTTTTCACTCAAAGTGGCCTATAAACTATTACTTATCTGTTAAATATACAGCGAAACATGTAAAAAAAGTTAAACTTAAAATAATCTAAATCAATTTTTAGCCATAAAGATGTTTTTGAAAACAAATGAGATATACATAATTTACAGGCAAAATATAGCAACTATATAAAAGACGATCATATGAGGGTGTGTTTTTATATATAT
Source organism: Acanthosepion lycidas (assembly GCA_963932145.1). Classification (NCBI taxonomy): domain Eukaryota; kingdom Metazoa; phylum Mollusca; class Cephalopoda; order Sepiida; family Sepiidae; genus Acanthosepion; species Acanthosepion lycidas. The sequence goes on along the minus strand of OZ010587.1, from coordinate 49,742,019 downwards.
ATATATATATATATATATATATATAGGTATCTATAAAACATGCATATATATATATATATATAGACAGTTTTTATATATATATATATATATGTGTGTGTGTGTGTCTGTGTGTGTGTGTGTCTGTGAAAACTGTGTATGTATATATATATATGTGTGTGTGTGTGTGTGTGTGTATAATACATGCTTTTAGTAGATGGACATTTTTAGTGTTTCTGTCAGTTGGTTGTTGAACAGATCATTATTTTTTCTTATTATTTGCTATAACATTATGAGCGGTGACACAAACACCTGCTTTCATTGTTTTATATATATATATATATATATATATTTATTGCTGCATATACAAGTTGCAGACATATATATAAACATATCAGATCCATTTCTCTTTTTTTACTGTAATTGATTTATGTTGTTCCGTATTTCATTAGATAATTGATCTGCTACATTCAATATTGGACATTTTCTTTTGATGGTATTTGCACCACAGGTGTGAATAAACATCATGGAAATAACGCTATTGTAGTTGTGTTCTTTGTATGCAGGTGTGTAAGCTTGCTTGATGCAATCACACTGCATTCATAGTGATTGGGGGGTGGGGTGTATGCAATACAAGTCACTGCAACAATCAACACTCTGTCCATCCAGTTGCAACTCATATATGTACAAGCCTACTTATTTATTTTTGCACATGTTCACCTGCCTACCTACCTACCTACATACCTAATATGCATGCATACATGTACTTCCCCCCACCCCCAGAAAAGCATACAAATTTTGAGACTCCTTTATTTCATATGCAACAGGCATAAAATCCTGCATTTTTCTGCATATTTTCAAATCAGTTAGTCATTGTAGGCTGAATAATGTTGTCTGAAAAGCACTTTCAGATGTGATTCATTATGCATAAAATCATAATAATTTGGATAAAACATAAAATTCCTTGTATTCTTTCCAAGAAAAGAAGAAAAGTTTTTATATTTTTTTTTTTGCATAAACAACCAAAAAAAAAATAAAAACAGTTAAGTTCAGTTCAGAGATCAGTGTCCAAACCTGCTACCTAAAAATTACTAACTGCCACTATTTAGCTTTTTAGATAGAGATTTACATGCATTTTATTGGTAGCAGTGTTAAATACTGATCAAGTAATCACAACATTTCCACATTCATCTTTACCTTTCATAGGAAATGGATCGCTTTTAGAGTGTGAAATTTTCACACATTTCAAACAAATTATCTCATTTGGACTTTAATCCAAAAATATTTCTTATTAGACTGAATTAGAGACAGTTCTCTTTTCATTTCTATGTTGCTATATATGAGTAATGCATCTGATAAATTGTTGCATATAAAATCCTTTTGTGTTCATAGATACGTTTTTAAATTTCTGCAAGTTTCATCAATGTATTGTGAGGAGCAGTTGTGATGGTTTATTTTATATATACCTGCTTCAAAATTATTATTGTTATGGATATTTTTGGTTCTGATTATATCCATAATAGCTTTGGATGTGGTTATAATTATTTTTATATTGTTAAGATTGGATAAATTGTTTGTGATAGTAGATGTTAAGGTAGGTAGCATTATATGTCTGTTTTTATCTAGTTTATTGTTATTCTTAAGGATATCATTATCTTTTTTGAGATTGTATATTTTGTATGCTTTTCACTTAGCATTGTGGATGAAATAATGAGGATATTGGAGATTTTTGAAAGTGTTTTCTTTGCATATTTTTTCTTCAGCTACATATTAGATGCTGGAGATTCTTAGTGCTCTTAGATAGAATCCAATAATTATTCCAGATTTTATCCTGCTATTGTGGTGAGAATAGAAATTGATAAAATCATTCTTTCTGATAGATTTTCTGTAAACCTCCAACTGAAGGTCATTATTAGTTATATGTAGCATGATATCTAGGAATTATAAAGTGTTCAGATTTAAAGGTAAAATCTATTGTGGATTCAACGCTTTTAAGTATGTTGACAAGATCGGTTAAAACTATATCTTGTGGATATATTAATAGAGAATCATTTAGATATCTAAAATACAAAGTATTTTGTGGTAAAATATTTTTAAAAGGACCACTTTCTAGAAATTCCAAAAATAAACAAGGTAAAATTCCACTAAGAGGAGACTACCATTGATAAACCAAATTTTGGTCTATAAATATTGTTATCAAAAGGTGAAAAAATATTGATTAGTGATTAAATGGTACATTTTTATGATCATGTTTAGGAAGAAGTAATTTATAATTAAGAATTTGTTAGGTGTGCTTTAGTAAATTTCAGTATTTCTTTACAGGAACATATATATATATAAAGATTTTATATCTAAACTGATCATATATTTGTTTTTATGTTTATGTTTTCTAATTTAAATTTTTTTTTTACATGCAAAGAGCTAATTGTACCAAGAAGTGGGGCTAAGATTTTGGCTAATGTGCTGGTTTGTTTATTCATATACTCCTTTTATAGATATATATTTAGTTACATCTGAAATTTTACATACAAAAACATATACAATATGCTACTAAGAAGAAGTGATTTAAATGTAGAGTGATGTTAAGATTTTGAATTGCTAAATCTCACAGAAATCATTGGGGCGCTATATTAAACATTTTTGTTTCAGAGTAAGTGGGATTAACCGATTATGCCCATCTCTTTTCCAAATATCATGTTGCAAGTAATACTGCATAATATAGCTTCTGTGAATCCCTGACCTGAGTAAGCTGCTTGCTATTGCAGTTATCAATGTGGAAAATGTGATTGGTAAATTAAGTTTAAATTCTTGCTTAGCCTACTTGTATTTGACTTCTTCTTGAACTCTGACCTTTCATCAGATATGCTGAGAAAAGTCTTGGCACCAGTAAGTTATAACAATTAATAAAGAAATAGTTAAGAGAGGCTGAGAGTTTCAAACTATGCAAGATCAGAATTACTACCTTAATAAGATGGTAGTAAAAATAGGAATAATTCTCATACATCAGGTCTCAACTTGCTATCTATGCTGATGACACAACCATTTATTCCGGTCTCCATAGAAAGTCTGATCAGTTTGAGAAGGTCAAATTGGCAGCTGATCTAAAAAAGGACCTACAGTCTGTTGTTAAATGGGGGAAAAAAATTGCTAATTTTAACACCTCCAAAACAAACCTGCTCTCCATTAATCATCTGAAAGACCCCTTAGTGCCTTCTATCATCATGGCTGATGCTAACCTCCAGGAGAGTGACTTGTACCTTCTCAGTTGGCATGAAGCAGAAAGACTATATTGAATCCATTACTAGGTCTGCTACTAATAAAGTTGGTTCACTCTGTCCTGAAGTTTTCTCTTGACAATCTATCTTACATATTTTTAAGTCTATCATTCACCCCTGCTTTGAATATTGTTGCCATATAGGGTTCAATGCTCCTGCTATATAATTAGAGATTCTTCCTAAAATCCAAATATTGGTTCTGACCAAACTTTTGAGCTTCAGTCACTTTCCCACTGCTGTAAAGTTGCTTCCCTGTGTCTTTTCTATAAATACTATCTATAAATACATTCATGATTAATAAAAACAGCCCCAGATTAATGGAGTGCCACCCCACTGTACCAGATAACCACACAAGGGTGAAAACATTAATTTCTGATGAAATATATTATCCACTGTTTAACTGTGCTCCAATCTAATGTTTGATCTCCATAAATATTCAGCAAGTGTCAATGAATGTCATATATGGCACAGTCTTGCCACATTGCTGCTTAGATGGTGTTTGCAACAAGGAAAAAATTATTGATTATCTGTGAGAAGCTTTTTAGCCTGTATTGCCATACTACCAACATCTGCCTCTGACTTCATGGATTGAAATCATAAAATAGGAAGCATGACTTTTGTTGATATATATATATATATATATATATATATATATATAGGTTGTATTTTATACAATTGACTTGTTTTAAAAATACTTTAAAATATTTGCATTTATGGAGAAGTATTGAAATAATACAAAATTTATTTTCCATATATTTCTGCATATAAGACAACCATTAAACCCCCAAAAGTCACCCTTAAAAATTAGGAGTCATCTTATACTACAATTTTGAAAAAGAAACCTTAAATTCTGAGTGATATTTGTCAGTAGGCCAACCTTGGCCTCAGTGTAATAACCAATAATGTACATGAAAAAACTCACATTATCAAATAAACTGATAATAAAAATAATAAAACCATTTTTACCTTATATATTACTGAGAAAATGCAAACATTAGGTTAGAATTGCATTCACAACAATGGAATGTACTATTATCATACGTTTATTAGCAGTATTTTATGACTGTCAATGAAGCATAAGTAAAAGGCCATTAGTACACCAGGCTGTTTGAAACTGTTTAGCATATAAGAAAGGAAGAAGAAGAATTATTTATTCCTAAGAGATCATATGATGAAACATAAAAAAAATAATGGTTTCCCTTTTAGGGGACGTGTGTAGGAAAAACATGATATAGAATTGGTTTTGTTATTTCATTTATTTTAAATTTCTAAGGATACAGTAAGTATCCTTATCTTCAATAACATCATCTTTATATAATCAATAAGCAGTCATTTTATACTACAGGTATAGGATAAATTCATGAAAATTTTCGATAGTTTTTTACCTCATCTTATCTAAAGTACACATTATACACGAAAAATTATGGTAATGTTTTCTTTATTTCTTTGAAGGTCTGTATACATTCAGCCTGACAAATTGGGCACATGAAATAAAACATTTATTTTAAGCTGAATGTTTCACTCCTATTGAAACTATTAGGTTGATGCAAAAATAATGACGTAATAATGTCGTTTTTTGACGTTAAAAATACGTCAAAAAACAACATTATTACGTCATTGTTTTTGCACCAACCTAATATTAATACAGCCTGATTTTAAATATCAAAACTGACCACTACTTAAAATATTTAAACCTGTGACATCCCTTAAGTCAACCTGTTGTCTACTGATATTCTTATATACATATAGAAGTGTGTGTATATATATATATATATATATATATATATATATATATATATATATATATATATATAATTAAGCTTAGTATATTTAGGCAGAAATCCTTTGCTTCAGCATTGTTCTGTTAAACAGAATGGATAAGGAATGCCTGTTAAGTCTTTGGTGAGTTTCACTTCATGTCAAAGAACTTGTTTGATTTTGGTGGAAACTTGTAAAAGAACCTACTAAAATTGTGGGTAATCTCCTGAGTACTTTCAGTCGTCATTAGTCTTTTTCAAGAAAAGAAAGTAGAAGTTGATAGCCTTTGAAATGTCTATGTTGTTAACTGTCTGGAGTTTGAATATAGGTTCACATGATAAGAGTGGAGGAACACATTTTAGTACCATGTATCTGAAATGACATTATGGTTCAAAGGCATTTTAACACATGCATACCAAGATTAAAACAAATTTTATTGATGGTGAGTTACATGTCATTTTATGTAAAGAGTTGCCTAAATTTTTACAATTTTTTGCAGCTGGATTGTCAGAGTACTGTTGTATTATTATCAGATAGTAATTAAAAGAGGTGCTGCAGATTAGTATTAAACATTTACTTATGGAATTTTTATAAGAATGTTTGATGTAAATCTGTTATGTATAATTGAATGGTAAGAAAAATAGATAAAACCTGTTTGGATACCATTTCTGTTTGTAAATATAAAAGTTAGATTGATCCTAAGAATTCTTATATATATTAATAAGAGATATCTTTTCAATAAAATAATCCTAAAATACTTTTAAATCATGCATTTCTTTAAAATTAATATATTTTAAATGTTTTATATATCTCTACATGAAATATTTAAATCTTGGATGTCAAATCAGAAATGAGTACAAGATAACCTTGTCATTTTACAAATGTTCTGATAATAGCTAAAACAGACTCTTTACAAGACAATTTCTAATTTATGAAGTGAAATCGTTCTGAACAATTTATCAAGATTTAATTTGCTGCTATCTTATTCATCATCAGTCAAATTAGTCAAGTTATAACTTATGATGGTTAATTACGTCCAAGCAAATTAATTTAATAATATACTGCTTCATTAACTGATCAACTAATAATCAGACATCTATCAATTAACACCATCCTTATTTATAATCACTTTCACTGATTCTGCCCTCTGATGGGCTTCTTCTTTTACTTGGACAAATACAACAGAAAATGAGCTTCCAAAACTTGAAATTTTCATGGACTTCAACTCAACAATATCACTTATTTTATTCTTTTATAATTCAAACAAGAAATACCTGCAAAAAGATTCACAGTTTTTCCTATTCGAATTTTCTGATGAATCTGAATTCTTAAGTGAATGATTGAATAAGCTCCTTATGAGTTCCAAGTCTATTGCACACCTGTGAAAAGTCCACTACTGTATTACTTAATATTTGAGCTTAACAAATTTAACAAAATATTTCAATAACAATCATAAATGTGAATGTGGGTAACTCTTTTAAGATATAAGAAGGTACAAAATAAAAAGATTTGAAATTGACAAGTTATTCCATTTCATTGAAACAGATGTTAAATGTCATAAATTATACTAATGTTGTTTAATAAGTCAAATGCACATGAAGCCTGGTTAACCAATGAAAATCAAATAACACAAAAATAAAAAAATATCAGAATTTCTCTTTTTCTCCATAACTCATTTTCAGATGAAGCTTTAATAAAAGGGAAACACTTTGGATTGATAAATGTTTCCTATTTGTTCTTTATCCTATGAATATACAGTGTAACCCGGATATAAGAGAGTTGTCGGTACCGGACAAGAAGTATCTTATATCCGGGTTTCTCTTATATCCGGGTTTGGTCTATTTTGTTTAGGTAAGTATGGCTCTAATTTGGGACCAGAGAAAATCTCTCTTATATCCGGGGTTTCTCTTATATCCGGGTTACACTGTATTTTAAGAAACTCTTATATACAGTGTAACCCGGATATAAGAGAGTTGTCGGGACCGGAGAAGAAGTATCTTATATCCGGGTTTGGTCTATTTTGTTTAGGTAAGTATGGCTCTAATTTGGGACCAGATAAAATCTCTCTTATATCCGGGTTTCTCTTATATCCGGGTTACACTGTATATACAATCTTTACTTACTTTATCATTACATTAACACTGAATATTATTAAATGACATAGAGAATAAAACAATTAAAAATGATTAACAATTTTTTTGCAAGGCTAATTTGTTAACTATTGCTATTTGAACTCATATACATTTGTGCTTTCAATGGAAATTAAATAACACTAGGATAAAATGAAATTATAACAACTGATACTATCATGATTTTATTTCTATCTCAAAATAAGCAGATTTTTGGGAGGTGAAAACTGTGAAATTTCTCTCATGGGAAGATTGACTGATTTATTTTTTACAGCTTATCAACCTTTTGCAGTTTATTTTAAAGTAAGTAAATATAATGAACCTGATTGGAATTAGTACTCAGCTCTCTGATTTCCAATTCTGAGGCTTTATCCATTACACCAAATGCACATCTAATCTTACAGCACCTGGGATTCCATCGTGGTTAGCCATCTAGGTACTGACCAGGTTCGATGTTAGGGCTTAACTTCAGTGATCATATGAGAACCTTTGTTTCAAAATGACATGGCCATAAACCCTAACATAAAGAATAAAGGAATTTCCAGTCAATTTTAAAATTTAATAATAGTGTTGGGCTCAGCATTTTCACTCACTCTTTTAATAATGATACACATTTTGTATTTTCATTTGTGTATTTGTTACAAAAACAAGGAAATCATGTAAATATTGAAATACAAAAAGAAATGAAGAAATAAAATAAAATTATTTTGTAAAAAATATTTTTACATGGAAATAATTTTTATTACAAAATAAATCTATCATTATTTCAAATGATTCATAATTTTATATAAAAATTATTAATCTTTCCATTTCTTTATGTTCTTCTTCCTCCATAAACTACACTTATCAAGAATATATATTTCTTAAAGACTAAGCATGTCTGTTCAAAAATCATTTAACACAATACTTCTGCTGATTAGTGATTAGTATAAGTTAACTTAAATTTAAAAGATAATTTTAAACATAATTGGTATTTGGTTAAGGTCCTTTATAAAGTAAAAAGTTTTAAATTCTCAGACTTTGCTTTAGTAATAGGCATTTTCTATAAAGCTAAAAATCTGAAAATTTTCAACATTTAAAAAAAAATTCTCTTAGGTTAATGTTTTTCAGTAAATTTGTCAATTTCATTGTAATTGTGATATAACTCCTATAAATAGGCTTAGTGAATACCTGTTGTGGCTTTTTGGTAAATGAGTAATAAGGAAAAATAAAGAAAAACCAAAATGAATGTGGTTAATATAAGGATTATATTGTATAAATGAAAACAAGAATGATGAGGTTGAGAATGAAATAAATCTTCTGGTTGAAACAGCAAACTGAATTTATATCTAGTTATTCAACTAACTTGTTAGTATGGTTCAATGAAACTTTGGTGTATCAGGCAGAAAGTATGAAACAAAACAATTTATTATTATTATCACTATTACTACAATAATAATGATAATAATAATAATAATAACAGTATTAGTAATTAATTTATCAAACACCTAGTAACATGATCAATATGCAGTAATAATGCCAATTTATATAAACACAAAACCCAACAGTGTTTAAAGAATGTAGTATTAAAGAGGAGACAGAAGCATTTATAATGATTGTACAATATTAAAGCCTATTTACAAGGCATTACCTAGCAGATATAATGAAAATGTGTTGAGTCTATTGGCCACTTATTGACTGATTGTTCAATCCTGACACTAAAGGAATACAAAAATCAATCTAAGGTTGAGCAGGATATTCACTGGAAAATACATCAGTATTAAAGTGTGCTACATGCTAAAAATAGCATAAGCATCATCCTAAACCAGTCATAGAAATTCATGAAGTTGTAGTGCTTGTGAAAAAAAAAAACTTTAAAAATTTATATAAATTAAGGTTTGGGAAAAATGAACAAATTATAGTGGACACATTATTAAAACATATTCCACTAAAAAAAACTTCTTTTTAATGAAAATTATTAATAAGATACAACATCCCTACTGAGTGGATTCCAACATAAAATAAAATTTAACTGAATTATTTATGGAGAAAGATAAAAATTACACATCGTTTAAAAGATACCAAAATATTAACCTGCAAAGTTTTACCTTTTAAGTATGTACAGTTATTACTGAATGGAAAGTATAAGACTGGAATGGAATGAAACTCAGTGCAGAGAAATCGAAAGTAATGGTAAATAACACAAACAACACCAGTGCCAGCTGGCATCACAATGGATGGTAAACCACTGGAGGAAGTATCCAGCTTCAAATACTTGGGATCAACCCTGTCAAATGATGGCATCTGCAATGCAGAAATCCACACATGGATCACCATAGCAGCAACACCCATACTGGAAAGGATATGGAAGAACAACATCAGTTTTCATACAAGCTCTAAAAATCTCTGGTTGAATCCCTCCTCCTCTACTCCTTGTTAAGACAGAAAAAAAGAATCTAGGTGTTCGAGAACAAATGCTTGATAAAGCTTCTCCAGATCTCCTACTGGGGGCACAAAATCAATGACTATGTATGGAGCAAGGTCAAAAGTCTCATGGATGACAGAAATCTCTCCTCACTAATATTAAGCATTGGAAGATGGCATGGTATGGTTTGGCCACATCACACAATCTCTTCAAGACCATCATGCAAGGTCTTGTTGAAGGTAGATGCAAACAGGGACAACAATGCATAAGTTGGTCTGACAACATCAAAGAGTGGGCAGATATAACAATGCCAGAACTCTTGAGAGCCATTGCCAACAGATCATCCTGAAGGAGATTGTCTGTTTCTTTTGTTGTTAGGTCTCTTGATGATTGAAGCAGTTGGGATGAGTTATTAGAATTATGACGATGAGTTATTATTAGAAATTTTATACTCTACAAGTAACGTACTTTCAAGTAGAGCCAAACATTTTTCTGTTAAATATTGATGTGCATCTTGTGTCCACTACTATATCAGCATGCTAGGTATAAATAAAAGACAACTTATCAAGTAGTTAATCTGTATGATCGTCTGAGTAACAGCCAGATTTAACAGTCCATGTCAAAGTCAACTTATTCAAAGGCTTGCACTATGTGCGGCTGCTCATCTACTCAAGAGATTATTAACAGCTTAAAGAAACTATAGATTATATTTAACAATATCACTCAGCATCAGAATTTGTGCAAACAGAATGCATATATTTATGACCTTGATTTATTCTAAGACTCAGATAATGGCCCAGTAAGGAATTATAACAGAATGACAAAAAAAAAAAAAACAGAATGCAAAAGAAAGATAATATAAAAATTGCAAAAATAAGGTATTTAAATACAACTCTTCCAATAATAATAGGAACACTCAGAATTATTAAAATGAATAGTGATACATTAATCCTAAATCCCTTAGAAAACAAAAGATTGTGCATGATGCACAAAGTCAGAAAAAACTCTCTCAATGTAATATGCTCAATAACATTCTAAGAAAAACCTTCCTTTATCCCCAGACTTGGTAAAGGGTTGCATGAAACTACAAATAAGGAAAATAATAATAATAATAATAATAATAATAATAATAATAATAATAATATTGATAACAGAAAAACTGTGAAAAAATCTTGCAATTCTCAGTAGATTTGTTGTCATTTGCATTTCAACAAGATGTTAAAGGCTTATTGTGAATAATAAATACTCAAAACCTCATTGCAACCAGCTTTCAAACTTTCTTTCAATTTGAATTCATATGATTCTTGATGAAATACATGCAGATAATTTTAAAAGGAAGTAGGATTTTGTTATCATGAAATAATTTCAGATGTAAAATCAAAATATTTTTCTGCATCCTTTTCATTTCAAATAGAACAAGGCTTATCAGGATTCAACAAAGCTACCATATTCTTCCTGTCAATTCATACAATATAAAGTTTGTTTATTTAAAAGCATACATTGTAAATTTGAAAATGTGTGGGGGAAAAAGATAAATTCAACAGCAGATTTTTAGAATATCCTAAGTTTTGGCAAATCATTCGACATCTCAAGCATCACAAAATCAACAAATCCAAATGAGCTTTTTATGCGAATTCTTTCAAAGTGATAAGAGATATGAAAATGAAATGGTCTTTTCTTTCAAATGATGAATGTTTCTAAATGAAATTAAGGAGTTTCAACTATGTGTTTTATCAAACTAAAAAGCAGCCTCAAGAGAATAGAGGAAGATAAATTTATGAATTACTTAAAATTCAATATTTGCTGGTTTCATAGTTAAATTAGGCTTTAAATCAGTGTTTCCCAACTTGGGCAATATCAACAGGAAATGGTGGGTGATTAGAAATTTTGCAGGGTGAGTGGAAATTTGGGAGGGCAATGTAGGATTTTGCGTATTAAAAAAGTATTTCAACATGTGCTACTTGAAAAAATATTCAAAGGTAATATGCAAAAATCTGTATACTTCTACTAAAAAACAGAAGTTTAATTGGAAATAACTGAGTCATATTCCTAGATAACAAATATCCCTGCAAACAACAAATATTTTTTATATTTTCTATAGTTTTGAGAAAGGTCATTAACATTCAAATAGTTCTTCAAATGAAATAACAATTTTTTTCAGATATAAATCAGATAATGGAAGACCAAGAAAATGAAAAAATATTCACTAAATTTTTATTTCTTGCTAGCAGTGTATCTTCTCTTTAATTTTATAATTATGAACAAAAATCATTTAATTTTTCATCAACACTTGCAATACTAACCATAATACTAACTTTGACCATAAAACAAAATTGTATATATAGTTTTCATATGTTCTTTCAAATGATATTAGCAACCACCATACAAGTTAGCATTATTTGTTACCTGCCTTTGGTATTTTTTACTACATCATAAAGTAAGTTTATGAAGCAGTCGGAACATTTTAGAAAACAATTTTATTATGCTTTTAAATATTTACTATACAGGTGAGCAGTAGAAAATTTTTCCATGTGGAAGTGGGTAATGATGCCAAAAAGGTTGAGAACACCTGCTCTAAATTAACTGACAAGTAGAAAATCAAAATCTTCTTTGGTAATAAAATTCTTAATTAATTTAAAAGGATTTTGAAAGCTTGTCAAATTATCTGAGGATAAAATTAGTAAATAGTTGAATGATGGATTAACTGTAAACTTTAAATTTGCACAGATTATTAATAACAGATAATTTGAAATTATTCTGCTGGTTTTATGACAAATTTTGTTGGTAAATTTTTCATGAAATGAGAATGGAAGTAGTCAAACATAAACTGGATAAAAAAAAATCAAAATATTTTAGTAAACATTAATAAAAAGAATTTTATGAATAGCTTCAATCATACAAGATCTATTTATTCAATTGTTTCTATTTGAAACTTACAAAAATTGGCATCTAATTTAAAATTGCTATTATTTTTATAGTATAAAATGATGATGAAGATGATACTACTACTACTAATAATAAGAAGAAGCAATTAAATTCCAAACTACAGCCTCTCGTCAACTCTGTAATTTAATTTTGAAGTATTATTTCTTTATATTCCTTAAAAGACATTCTAGACATGATATTAAAAGAAAGCAAAAAAAAAAGAAGGGACTAACCCTCAAGTGAAAGAAAATAGAATGTATGGTCATCAGCAAGAGAAAATGCCCAAAATGCAAGTTTCAATTTGAAGAGGCCAACATCAAGCAAGTACAGAAGTTTCAATATCTGGAAAGTATTTAACAGAGGATGGAAAATGCAACACCTAAGTCCAAATTTGCATTGTACTAATAATGCTGAGAAAAAGAAAAATTTTGTTAGAAACAATGAAAAGAGTGTTGGATTGCTGTGATATTCATCCACTTATATGTACAGATGAAGAGAAAACTGAAGACAACAAAAATGTGGTTCTACAGAAGGATATCGAGAATTTCATAGGTGGAGTGAGTAAACAATGAATTAGTCTTAAAGAAAATGACAAAATAAGAATATTTATACTTTAAATAAGATTTATTCCAGATTCACTTTTCTCTTAATAATCTCACTACAAGCAAAGCAATAAAGCCACTAAGACACAAAGTGTTACTAAGTGTGAAAGGATATGAAAAAAAGAACAACATTATTAAGGGGTGAGAACAATAAAAAAAACAGGAATTAAGAAGACAAAAGATACCGATTGACATTGCATTTAAATTTTTGATTAACAAAGTTGACTTGAAAGTAAGAGAAAGCTGAAATTTCTTGAACACAAAATAAAGAAAGAAGGTTTAGAAAACTTAACCCTCTTAGGGCATATTGAGATCAAAAGAAATAGGGGACAGCACTGTGCCACCTACCTGACAAGATTGTGTGAATGGATGGCAGAACAGAGTGTGGGAGGCTTATTAAAGAGAGAAAACAGCTACGGGTCACAAGATATAGGAAGTTTTGGAGAGCCTTGATTGGCCATGTTCTCAAGGTACACAACACATACTGTATCACCTTTTTAATTTCCTTTTTGATGATATTTCTTTGAGTTTAGACTGAAAACATGGAAAATATTCTTTTCGTCTTGATATTTTTGTAAAACCATTTAGGTTTTTCATTTTTAAGCCACACATTGACATTTGGGTTAGGGTTATAAATAGTTGGTATATGTTATTGCATTAGTTAAAAGTTTTAGACTAGTGCTTTCTGGTGTTTAGCAACCAATTTCATCAATTCCATTCTCTGATGTCTGGTTCATTCAAGTATTTACCATCTCTGGATATATGATAAAAAGAAGAAAGTTATAAAAAAAAAAAAAGATGGCTATTACTGAAAAACACAAGTTCAAGAAGGTGAGGTAGAAAAAAAAGAAGTAATTTTAAAATGACAGAAGTTGAATAGTAGTAATAATAGAATCAGATGGCATAAAAAAAAAAAAAGACAGACTACAGAGAAGGAGAGACAAAAAAAATTAGTGGAGGTAGTTGTAATGATTGTTGCAGAATAAGTATAATGATAAAGGAAAGTAGAAGAATAAGAAGGGATAAAACCTGTAGCCACACAAATCCAACCAGAGACAGAAGCTTCAATGATAAATATCTTTGTCATTTCAGTTTTACTTATGTACATATATATATTTCATTTCTTCTTTATTATGAGAATTCTATTTTCCTTCTGATTGTATTTTATTTTGTAAATAGAGTCTTTCCAAATCTTTTCAGATATTTTTTTTTATTTTACAGCTTATGCTTGCCTGTGTGTGTCTGAAATAAGAAATCCTTCCCAAACTTTGCCTCATCCATCCAAATTCTGTTGGAAAACTTTGGGGAAACAAGTCCTCTTTTATAAAACTTTGCTGGGAGAATTACTTTGAGGCAATATCTTTTAAGCCCCTATGACTTATAATGTTTAGGTAAACATCTCTTGTTTTTGTTTTTATATATTATCTTATTGCTCATGTAATGGACACATGTATACAGACACATTTAAAAATACAGGTGATTTCACAAATGTATGAACTCACATATTTGTATAAGAACACACATATACAGGTGCACACAACTCTCTCTCCTCTCTCTATCTATATACATATATATAATTTCTGATGTGGAATTATCATTATTTACATGCAGACTATTGTCCTCATCTTTGTTGTTATTACAAAACCGTAGAGAACAACTGCTAAATGTTGTGATAATAACAACAAAGACGAGGACAATAATATGCATGTAAACACCGTAAATAATATATATATATATATATATATATATATATATGTATCAAATATGCAGTGCAATTCATTTTATATGACAATGAATCATTCATACAAAAAGTAAATTAGTAAAGTTAATGATATAAAATTGCGAAATCCCTTCGATAACAAAATTTTAATGATTATTAACCTACTAATCACTCGATGAATGTTATGATCCTTGTTTTTTAAAATTATAAGCTGTATAAGGTCTTTCTTAAATATGCAAGTATTGCCATATAAGTAAAAAATGCACTGACTTAAATTTTCCAAAACATTCAACCTTAGCATTGCAATTGTATGCTCCAAAACTTTGTATCCGTTATCAGTAACACATTTAAAAAAAAACATATTTCAATTCACATTATATTTTTTCGTCTCAGATGCTACCTAAATTTTACCAAAAACAAAATAATTTCCATGCCTGAAGATGACTGAACGTATAGTCGATATATGGCTTCTTGCTTTCAAGTCAACTTAGATCTTCAAAAATTTAAATGCAATGTCAATCATTGTGTTCTGTCTTCTTGTTTATATATATCTATCTATATATATATATATATATATATATATATATATATATATATATATATATATATATATAATAAAATCAAAAACAAATAGGAAATGTATATCAATCGAACATGTTTCACTTTTATTAAAGCTTCATCAGAGATTGAGAGAAAACTTTCTCTACTACCTACATCATTTCATCCCCAATGCTAAAAACTAATCTTACAAAATCCACAAAGCCAAAAACAAAAACAAAAACAGACACCACAATAACTTCTAACAAAAATTACATGAAATTAATCCTGCTCTCCAATACTCTTTCTACTAAACTCACAAACAAATTAGTCGTCCCTAATACTAGGATCATTACCACCACCACCTCCAAGACAATTGGAGATATAATTAGGAAAAAAAAATAAACTCAACACCAATTCAAATGCTTGGATTTATCAAATAAATTGTTTACAATACAAAAATGTTTATGCCGAGGAGACATCACATGATCTAAAAGCCCACATCTATGAACACCAGAGAGACTTGTGTATGGACAAACAATCTCTTGTTTTGCATTGAAATGATGCTGGACATAGATTTGATTTAACTAATGCCACCCTAATTAAAAAAAAAGAACATAATTCTTTAAGGAGAAAATACATTTGTTATAAAATAAAATAAGACATATCTCAGTTGATTTACAGGCAAATAAACTAACATACTCAAGAGTGAGAGGCGGATGTGAACGGGGCAAGGCCCCTGTCACAAAATGACCATTATCTTCATTTACATATGTTCCCGACGCACAAGTTCCAGTCAAAAAATAAAATAATATTTTAAAGTGTTTCTATTTTTCGACCAATAAAAATGCTTCCCTCCTAATTATACTCACGTTGATTTTCAAGCCTGTTAAGCCATAAAAAAACGCCATAAAAGGGGTCACACAGTACTACAACGGCAGTCAACAGGAGGTCAGGGAAGAGACCTGTCATGGTCAGGCTGAGCAGTCAGCAGCAGCCAGCAACCAGCAGCAGTAGCGCCACGCCAACCAGCGAGAACTACTATGAGAGATCAACCCAGATCTTCAGCCTGCCTATGAACTATACCACAAGGTAGGTTTTCATCTAGTTTTTCTGGTGGTGAAGAGGGTGGCATGTCACCCCACAGGATGAAAAACAAGGGCAGATGAGCTTCTTTTTGGAGCCAATGGCCAATATATATATATATATAGATAGATAGATAGATAGATAGATATAAGGCTAGAATAGCGTTTCATATCTTGAATGGCAACCTTCTTAGAGATGGTGTCTTGATAAAAGCACTTGACGTATTTCGATTACTGTGAGTGTCTGAGTTGGGCATCAAGAAGGGCATCTGGCCTTGTAAAACCTTGCTTCAAATTATTATGACAAGTTTCTGTATGTGGAGAGGCAAAATAAGATCCTCTATCAGGCAGGACCTACCTTGCTTTCTGTGAGATTAATTCAGGTCCTGCTTCAGCCAAAAAAAATGGCCCTGATGTTGATAATGAAGAACATATATATGTGTGTGTGTGCATGTGTGCGTATGTGCTTTACTTGTCTCACCGTAACTTTCTCTTATTTTCTGACATTAAATCACCATATTCACATTTTAACATTTTCACCATGTAAAAATTACACTAACTTGTTCACAGATTTTACTTTTACATTTTATCAACTGCTAAAATGTTTCAAATTAACCAAAGCATTTCTAACTAGCAACGGTGCCAAACTAACAATTTTTATTTTCATTTTTTTCAGGCATATTTTTTTCCTTTTAAAATTAAAACTTGTAGACGAAAAATTCCTTATAAAAAAAACTACTAAGACATTACACTATATTAATTGAACTATATACTTAGTTCATGACATATTAACTGAAAACACTTGTAAAAGTAGAATACGTGGATTTACCACAAAAAAATTCAAATAAAAATTCTCACTTAAAATTTTGAAAAACTTAGCGTTGCGATTTTGCATGTTCCGATATTGTACACAACCGTCAATAATAGCACATTCTCAAAAAACATCTTTCGGTCTACAAACAATTATTTCGTCTACAAGTTTTAATTCTAAAGGATTATTCGAAAGTACTAGCATTTTAAAAAAATATAAACTGGAAACAACCAACAACAGTTTTCTAGATGAGGATCACATCATTCTATGGATTAACAGTATTTTAATGCATACATTATATTGTACTAGCGATGTGATATCGCCAATAATAGCATTAATATTGCTGATTGATTCTATGCGTGATTATTTCTTTGTATATATATATATATTCCTGAAGAAATAATAGATTTATGTTCTATTAATCCAATGTTATTTTTAGTGAGTAGATGGTTACAATTTTTTCCTTTTTGTCTACCAGTCTATATATTCAAGAAATCTTATTAAAGTAGGATTTGAACATGTATTCCCTCCACTTTGCAGGAGAAAGAATCAAATTAACCACAAAGGCCATCACTGATTAAGCCATCCTGTATACTGCCTTTTAAGCAAAACCTTCTCATTTAGATTCTTGAAAGTTCATAACTGCTCAGTTTCATATTTGAAATACAGATATCCGGTTTCATTTATATATATATTTTTTTAGTCATTTCACCCCAAGCAAGATGGTAATGTCACTAGAACACAGTGGGGTTACAAGAAGTAAAAGAGAAAGAAAATGAAAAGAGTGAGAATAGGGAGGATTGAGGAAAGGACAAAAAAGGAACAAGGTTCAAGAAGACAGAAGACTGACATTGCATTTAAATTTTTGAAGAATGTAGTTATCAGTAAAGCAAGAAATTGGAATGAGCTCCACAGGTGAAAAGTGTGAGAAAACAAACTGTTAGAGTAGAAGTGGTGGTTGCATCCAGCTAGTTCAACAGTAAAATGGTGAAATCTGGTTGCCAATCTAGTAACATGCTTAAATTCATGAGGGTTGGGGCACCAAAGAAAAAAGCTTATCAGAACAGTTACCATGAAAGTATTTGTAGAAAAGAGAGAGAGAAGCCATGTCACATCGATGCAAAAGTGACTGTAGATAAGTGACTGGTAAGGATCAATTACATTATGAACCCTTCTTTTGAATTGCTCAAGAATTTCAAGATGTACATCAGGAGCACTAGACAAGATATGGCAATAGTATGCAATGCATGAACAAATGGCAGACTTATAAATGTGCTAGATCGATCCTGATGAGAAAAAATTTCTGGCATAAGACAGTGAACCAAATTTCCTTACAGTAGATGAAGCAATTGATTCAATATCATTGCTCCACTTCATGTCAGTGGAAAATGTATGACCAAGAAGGCATAGCATGCTGCTCTCCTAGAGTGTAACATCAGCTATGGTGGTTAAATGAAAGCAGTTTTGTTTTGGAGACATTAAAATTTTCAAGCCATTTCTTGCCCCAGTGGACCACTGATTGAAGTTCCTTTTCAAGAGCAGTTGCCAGATTTACTTTGTCAGATAGGATGGATTTGCTACTAAAACAGGAGTAAACTGTATTGTCATCTACATAAATACCTAGTTGGGAAGATCATTGATGAAGATCAGAAATAGCTTAAAACCCAGGATAGAGCCCTGGGAGAACCCAGGTTTTGTATGAAAAGATCTGCAAGCAAACCTATTCAACATGACCTTCATTGCACAATTTATTAGGAACAATTGGATTAAGCCAAATATTTGTCCTTTGAGCTTGCTTGAAGGCCAGCATGCAAAATACTGTTGAATGCCTTCAAGATATCTAGAGCCACAACTCCTATTTAGATCTTGATAGACATTGGCAGTAAATCTGGTGAAATGGAAGCCATATTGTTTGTCTGAAAGGAGGTTGTGTGAACTAAGAGGCTTAATGACTTTGGCATTGATTAGAGCGTCGACTGAAATATGAGTATCCACTAAAAATAACATTTAAAGTGATAAAAATATGTTGGATTAATAAATTAAAAAATATATTATTCTTTTAGAAATCAATTTGTTTATGTTTTAAATACAAACTGAGACATTGTGCACTTTTAAGAGTCTAAACGAGATGGATGTGCTGACCTTGCTTATGCGACAATGACTTTTATGGCCAAGTCAGTTAAAAGTATGGTGGATCTAACAACAGTTTCTCCTGGAAAGGGGGTGCTCACATATATATGTGCGTATGTGTGTGTGTTTCAAACCAACAGCCATCTTCCGATAAAGATGGACTTTGTTGGAAGCATAATAGAAAATATACTTCATCAGTTCTGTTATGGTGTTGGGAGCAAAGATTTATTCCATGTAAATGTATATCTGATAAATATTGCAAACTTAAAAAAAATACAGGCATCCGTGTTAGTCTTTGTAACACATATAAATTTATTTTCTGCTGTCTGAATCAATCTTGCACAGATCGTAGGATGTTGCATTCTGTTACAACCTGACAAATTGGCACGTCATCTTTGTTGATTGTTTATAGTTTCCTCAGTCCTGTTTGCTTCAAAACAGTCAACTCTTGGTATTGGCAAGAAAATATTTGGTGCGATGATGGAATCTTTCCAAACAAAGTCAAAACATTTTCTTGGTTTCTGCTAACTTTTTATCTATGTGACAACATAAAAATAAATTTATCAAATTTTTTTTTTAGACTCAGACAATTTGTTAACTTTATTCAGTGTTTCAAATTTATTCAGAACTTATATCAGATTTTTTTAGATGAAGAATTATTATTAATAAAAAAACACATGACAGAAGAGATTATAACATTAATCAAAGCATATCTAGTTTTCTGGCAGACATGAGTTCAATCCTTGTGTTGAGTAGTGTGGTGAAGTCGTGTACTCTAATTCATTGGAAGAATCAGACAAGCAATACAAAGTTTGAAGTGACAAGAGAATTAACTGATATGAGATATCCACTACATATGGAATTAACTGATATGAGATAGCCACTACATATGGAATTAACTGATATGAGATATCCACTACATATGGAATTAACTGATGAGATATCCACTACATATGGAATTAACTGATATGTGATAGCCACTACATATGGAATTAACTGATGAGATATCCACTACATATGGAATTAACTGATATGAGATATCCACTATATATGGAATTAACTGATATGAGATATCCACTACATATGGAATTAACTGATATGAGATATCCACTACATATGGAATTAACTGATGAGATATCCACTACATATGGAATTAACTGATGAGATATCCACTACATATGGAATTAACTGATATGAGATAGCCACTACATATGGAATTAACTGATATGAGATAGCCACTACATATGGAATAAACTGATATGAGATAGCCACTACATATGGAATTAACTGATATGAGATAGCCACTACATATGGAATTAACTGATGAGATATCCACTACATATGGAATTAACTGATATGAGATATCCACTACATATGGAATTAACTGATATGAGATATCCACTACATATGGAATTAACTGATATGAGATAGCCACTACATATGGAATTAACTGATATGAGATAGCCACTACATATGGAATTAACTGATATGAGATATCCACTACATATGGAATTAACTGATATGAGATATCCACTACATATGGAATTAACTGATATGAGATAGCCACTACATATGGAATTAACTGATATGAGATAGCCACTACATATGGAATTAACTGATATGAGATATCCACTACATATAGAATTAACTGATATGAGATATCCACTACATATAGAATTAACTGATATGAGATATCCACTACATATGGAATTAACTGATATGAGATATCCACTACATATAGAATTAACTGATATGAGATAGCCACTACATATGGAATTAACTGATATGAGATAGCCACTACAAATGGAATTAACTGATATGAGATAGCCACTATAAATGGAATTAACTGATATGAGATACCCACTACAAATGGAGAGTGGAATGAAAACAATCTACCTGCGTAGATTGAATAAAGGAGGTACCTGAAGAAGGCCTGAGAGTAAAATGCCCAAAACATTATAATGCTAACAACAATGACAAGCATACTAGTAAAGTATCTAATATCAATCCTTTTGTATTTTGAAAATTCTTCAATGAATTTTATATAAATTGTATCTAACTTTAATTAGGCTATGTATAAGTTCAACAGCCTATGGTTAAATAGATATACATATTAAATAAAAATAGCTTTCACCGCAAGTAATGGTATCCAGGGCTGGTGCAAGGGGTTTGTACACCCCACCGCTATATATCTCCATGAATCTATTTTATGACTAAGGTCGTATTTATATAAAATAAAAATTTTATTTTAACCTTATTATGTACAATATAGGTGAACAAATCAATTAAAAAAATTGAAAATAAATACAATGTATCTAAATACAAATTAGAGACATGTCATAACAGATCATTCCATCTTTTGCTGGAATTTTTAATATCAACTTGAGATTTTTCTTGTTAAAATTTTGAATAAGTTTAGCATATGAACAAAAAATAGTAAATTTTACATAGTGTTTCTTTGAGACTTAGCATGAGCAAAACAAATTCCTTGATTTGGATGAAAAAATAAGACCCCAGAATGACATCAAAATCCTCAAAAATTTTCACCCTTTACTAGTCAGTTGTGGTTAGTTTAATTTGTAAGATAGAACAAAGCAAATGCTGCTAAGATAATGATGGTCACAAATCACAGCCCAAGTCCCCCAATTAGGATTGGACCCACCCCACCTGGTCAGTGGGGTTGGGGATAGTACGCATCACCCCTGATGGCATATTAAAGTGTATACAAAATATTTAATATGCATACAAAATAATAATAGTAGTATTAGTAGGCATTTGTTTATCTTTATATTTTTATATGAGATAATTTTTTTTTTTGCATTATTTCAAGTATTAAGATTATAGTAACTAGGGTTCACAAATTGGAGGAGAGAGTTATCAATGATAATGTTCTGACTTTGGGTCTGTGGTTATCTCCCTTTAACCCTTCCTCTCTCTGTTTGGTCAAAATTCAGTCCTTTGATGGTGAGACTGGAGTGAACTCTCCAGGTACAAGCCTGGGCGATGGTATATGGAGGCCATGCATTGTCCAAACTACATGGTCCACTCTCGGTCATACTAACCCGATCCAAAAGAAATATGGAGCATTACATTTGGGGTTGGCTTGGCTGCAGGAATTACCAGAAAGTTGACAGACAATCATTTTCAGGGCTCCATTCTAGGTTTTCTGTCTGGATTTATGTCCATAGCATGTTTTTTTTTGTGTGTGTGTGTGTGTTTGGATATGACTGCAAAGGCAACAGATGTTTAAAATCAGGGTTTTCTTTTCCCTAGATCAGTGGTTACCTAAATTCTTTTCAATGAGCTGCATTTTCAGAATGAAAATCTGCTCATGCCTCACCAGATTTTATGTGATAAAAAGTACATTTACAAATAAAAAAAAACAAAAAACATAGTGAGGGTTAAAGGGAGATAACCATGGATTCGAAGTTAGAATATTATAAGTCTCTCTCTCCCCCAATCTGCAAACCCGAGTTACTATAATCTTAATACTGGAAATAATGCAAAAATACCACAATGATAAAATTGGTCAATAATTATTTATAACTATCTATACTAGAACACATGTAATAATATTTTAAATTTTGAAATAATATTTATTTTGGGTATTTGAATTTTTTGAAATTGTTTCTAAATCTTTGATTGTCTTTCAATCATTCTGTCTCACCTTTTATCCTCTTCCACTGCACCTATAAGGAATGCTGCAGAGTTTGGGAACTACTGCCCTAAATGGACTGCCATTATAGGCAGATAAATAAAGATATGTATAATTACTTAATACATTCTTTTCTGGTGTGGTCTAGCTCTGTCTATTTAATTGTGAATATGAAATCACTTTAGATAAATTTGAATTCCAGCATTCAGAACAATGCTAGGATGTAGACCTTGTTTGTTGAATTTAACAAAACTATATATATATATATATATATATATATATATATATATGTGTGTGTGTGTGTGTGTGTACGTTACTATCAGTTAGTGTGTACAGGTGCATGTACTTTTTCTTTTCCTTTTTTAAGTAGTGAAAGTAATGTCCACCAACCTATAGATCAAATGGCTTACTAAACAAAATGTACTTCCAACCTCTAGACTGTTGTCATTGATTTTACTGTTTAAAAAAAGGAAAAAAAAACAGGGAAATCTGGCCAAACATGTGTACTCACTAAATATAATGTTTACAATAATAGGAAATAATGTTGGATTAAAAAATTACCTTAATGTTTTATATATATATATATATATATATATATATGTGTGTGTGTGTGTATGGAGGTGCAGATGGTATTATGGACAGTGGTTCATAATGAGAAATTGGAGAGCTGAGTTCAAATTCCATTAAAGTTTGTAACATTCACTTATTTACAAATAGCCTTGGAAAAACTATGAATCCACCTCTTCTTCTCTCCCCAGCAATGGGTTAAATAGTAGAGCAGACTGAGCTTTTTGTTGAGTGCTAAAAGATAAATTTTGCTCACATTGCATATATGCCTTTTTAGACCAAAAGTAAATACACATAATTTTTGCAATCACTTGTCTCGTGTTCCTGTGTTTTTTTCTGACTTTTTTATTTCTATCAGTTTGATTACAATGGTCATTTCTCCAGCTTTTTCAAGTGAATGTAGTCAATCATTTTATACTTTAGAAAAAGCCACAATGATGAAGAGGATACTTAACTAAATGTTTTTCACTTTTTTGCTAAAGTGGCAGTAATACCACTTTTACTTTCTGATCAAATATTTTTACATTTTATATGCAACATAATTTATGAAATAGAAAACAGTTTTATATTCTTATATTTTGGTTTTGAATCTATCATAAGTGAATCAATGCAATATTATAATTTTCAGAATTTATTTAATTATCTGATATTTAAAATTAAGTTGAGTGACAAATCATTTTCTTAACTCTTGCGATGACCATAACGAAATACATAAATAAAAATTTAATTATACTATCACAGTGTTGAGGCTATAAAAAATAAAGAAATAAAAATTAATTATAGTGTCAAAAAGATAATTATAATAAAATAATTATAACAATTATAAATATCATTAATTCACTCATTCTAAACCAATGAGAATTGACCCCACTTTTCTCCCCTACATACATAAAAACACATGGCATTCTCATCAGCAGTTCACACAGTTAGGTTGTTAACATGTGTATCAATGAAAATTGCATCTCCTTTTCTTTTTCAGGCTATAATGGTAACATTTATCTTTTAGCACTCAACAAAAATTTGAGGTAAGAAAACCTCAGACACTTCTTGTATCTTTCCAACTAAGTTATCTCATTACACACATCTATGAAAAAAATTATACATTTTTACGAGCACTTTTGTATATATATTTAGTTCCTTTACAATATTTATACTGTTATAGTTTGTACTTAAGAGAATATATTAACAAATAATTCAACACATATATATATACATATCTAGTGTAAAAGTCTATATAAAACTTAGCTTCCCACTTGGAGAGCTGATTTTGAGTCTACTAATAAAAAATCACTTCTTTACATGAGGAGACAAGATATGTTTCTTTACAGTGAACAGGAGACAACTAGCCTAAGTTCTGTGATGAAACAAAGGGAGGTAATTTGAGAAAGGCAGCAATGTAAATAGGCAGCCATGTTTGCAAGGATGAATAAAAGCCTTTGTGCTTGATTCACAAACAAATATTGGTTGGAAGTGCAAGGGTCAAAGAGCATTACAGTTGGGATGGCAGATGGTAATAATCATTCAGGATCAATTTGTATGTTGCTTTTAATTTATAACTGACATCATTACTTTATGAATAGATAGACAATGAAGAAGTCAGTGTTGAATATTAGACAATTCATTTGTGCAAATATATGTATATTTATGCACACACATTATATATTAGGTTGATGCAAAAACCGACGTTATTTTTGCACCAACCTAATATATATACATATATATATATATATATATATATATATATATATATATATATAAAGTTTAAAGATTTATCTCCGACTTTTACAGAAATAAATCCACATAAGATAAATCAATTAAATTTATTAACAGATATATCTTTTTTAACATATTATATATATATATATATATATATATATATATATATATATATATATATATATATATATATATATATATATATGGAGGTATGTTGGAGTAATGATGGATAGTAGCTCGGATTGAGGAATCAGAGAGCCGAGTTTGACTTCAACTCTAGTTCATTATTACATTCACTTATATGCAAATACTCTTGGGAAAGGTATGAATCCATCTCTTCTCCTCCCAGCTATGGGTTGAATATCAGGACAGACTAGTTCCTATATCCTTGTGTGGCAACTGGTCTAGATGAATTCAAAACCTGAGTAATGTCATTTGGGGATCTTGTAGCATACTGTGCACCAGTTCTCTTGACTCTTCCAAAAAGTGTGGTTGGCCCTGCACAAACTTTCAACACTATAATCAAATAATCTGTGTGGGTAGTCTGGCTGTTCAGTTCTAAGAATATATATAAAGAAATAAATCTTTCATATATTACATATGTTATATTAAGGGTATGGAAGCAAAAAAATGGATGAACACCAGAGTAAGATTGAATATATAGTCTTTGAAAATAAAACAAGGAAGATATACACACAAGGAACCAATACAAAATAGGAGTCTGGTAGTCAATAAAAAATAGTCCATTTGATAAAGAGTTCTGTGGTTTACGGTTGAAGTTTGTTTGGATGAAAGTCAGAGTGGTGGGGATAATAACTAATGCTCAAGTTTGGCTTTGTGTGAGTGGTAGGACAGGAAATCTGAAAGTAGTGTTGGTGGGCAACAGGTTAGCCCAGCTGCCAAGAAAATGGGTTCTTGTGCAAGCGAAGAAACCACTGACTGTTGAAGTCACTGGTGGGACAAGAATTTTTGTGACCTATGGAGTTGTATTTATATTACCTCAGTGGATAGAGAGGGCAACTGTGTTCTTGGCTTGTGGTGCCTTCCGATTGACTGAAAAAGCTTAATTGTTTCTCCCATGACTGCTTGCCACTATGTCCACCAGTCATTCTATTTTTGACCATAAAGGAGGGGGGGTCTATGAATTGCAATGAAATTTGGCTCACTCTCATTCTCTTTCTCACTCTCTCTCTCTCTATATATATATTTATATATATAAATAAAATCCTTACATTTGTCTTGATAAATTTCATCAGATAATGAAACGCATTGGCTAAGTTAATTTTCCTTTTGTTTATATATATATATATACATATATATATATATATATATATATATATATATATATATATATATATATATATATATATATAGACAAAAGGAAAATATATATATATAAAAATAGTAGTACTCGTTTGGAAAACCTCGGATAGCTCAACTTGCAGATATGTCAGGACAAATTGGTACCCGAGGAAAAAATTGAAAATAAAAAAAAAAGAACTAAAAACATCAGAACAAGATGAAACAAATCGCCAAGTGCTTAAAGTCCTTAATCCAAAGAAAAAACAAACAAACAAGTAGAAAGACTAAAATGTAGAGTGCTCAATACACTAAGTAGAGTGATAAACTAGAATAAATCCTAAGGAGCCAGGCAAACCTACCTAGGTTTCACCTAAATGGATCTTCAGGGTAAACTGGCCAAAGTCCGACAATTATTTTAAGACATTTTTTTTTTATGTTTATACGTTCTTTTTATAGATACAAATACTTAAGTAACTGCTCTGTTTATAATAAACTGTATTAACAACATTTACCAGTAAAGCACGTCAGGCCATATGACGGTTCTGTATAAGTTTGATTTGATTGAGGTTTGATTCCTGTCGGAGTCGCATATTTTCTATGAAAATTTCTCAGACATTCAGGCTAGTAAATGTTGTTAATACTATTTATTATAAACAGAGCAGTTACTTAAATATTTGTATCTATAAAAAGAATGTATAAACATAAAAAAATGTCTTAAAATATATATATAATTAATTATTAATTTTTTATCATATCCATATATATATATATATATATATATATATATATATATATATATGTATTAATAAGATCAAAGTTTTAAAATACACAGCACAGCAATACTTGGCAAGTAAACTTTCACCTTCTGGATCTTCAGACTTCAGTCCAGTTCAATAAAATGGCACATGGTGCAGTTTCAATAAATAGCAACCATACTTCAAACTTGACCACTGTTCATCTGAGAATTCAAGACATATACTCGGCCTTTAAATTTAAATTTTGATGTCTGGTGTATTTAGCTTATTCAGCATTTTCGTGCATTTATATTCATTGTTTTTAATTATATCACATTATATTAGTTGTAATCATAACAATATTAAACCTGAAATAGTAACTTTACAAAACAGACTGAAAAACAACTTGGAATTTAAATAAACGATTATATGAATCTAAGAGAGATCTTTTACAAAACAATAAGCTTAATGCATTAGTCATTCATTTTGTCTGAAAATATTTTTAACTTAAAGAATATAGCTTAAAGTAAAAGAGAAAGTAATTAAGACAAATATGTATTGAAAGTGTGCTAAGTTAGGAATCATATCCAGGATCATATAACATATTTTGGTTCCTCACAAAGTTACTATTATAATAATAAAAGTGATAAAAAGCTGAATGCAATAGGTTAACTTTTAAAGATATCGGATATCAAAATATCCATTTACATAAAAAATGCAAGTAATACAGGAATGTATCAACAAGAAAATGTCATGCATTTTGTTGATATCCAGCAGTTTATACAAATTATTTTCTACAAGCTAAACGTAATTAAATTTCATTATTTAAACAATTCTGAAAAAAATCTATTCAATAAAAAGACAAATTTACTTTATTAATAGAAAAAATGTAATAGACTTGGTTTCTCAAAAAAGAAAATATTTATTTATTTACTAACAATATTTTCATAGTAACTGTTTGATAAGACTTGCTCTTTGGTATCTTGACTTTACAAATTTATAAAGTGCAGTACTAGATTATCAGTTAGGTCTCATCATTTCACAGTTGAAAAGGTTAGATGTAATCATAAGTTTGATGCTAACAG
Organism: Acanthosepion lycidas; assembly: GCA_963932145.1. NCBI lineage: Eukaryota > Metazoa > Mollusca > Cephalopoda > Sepiida > Sepiidae > Acanthosepion > Acanthosepion lycidas. The sequence goes on along the minus strand of OZ010587.1, from coordinate 49,713,608 downwards.
TTTCTTCTATTCCATTTCTCACTTTTGGAACTCCCTTCTGAGTTCTTGCTTTCTAGCCAACTATGATCCTCAAAAATATAAGTGCAATATCACTTGTTATCTTCTCCTTTCATTGTTCTCTCTCCTTAATAATGCTTATCTTTTACTCATATTCTTTCACGCTCAGTAACTCCTTGTGTCTTATTGACATTACTGCCTTGATTGGGATGAAATGATTCAAAGAAAGAAGAATTATGAAATCATAAAACTGTAAAATTTTCCATGGTTATTTTTAAATATCACAAAAAGTTGTGACCTTAAAGCATCATGGAATCATTTAAAAGAAAACAGGAAGCAATAAAAAAAACACCGTAAAATATTACATGCATCTTCTTTAATATGAAATAAGGTTTAACAACATATTTTCTTTTATAAGAAACAAAATAATAATTATTGTAATAATCATTCCCAGTCATCAACATCATTTTTTAAGGTCATGAGTGAAGTAATTACAACAGGCTGCAAATAAAATTCTTTTACCAAATCTTTATAATCATTCACAAGCTTAATTCAAATTCAGCCATTTATCTGGCATGTTTATTATCAGTGCTTTACCCAAATGAACAACATCACCTGCTCCACAAATGACGCTGGAAGCTATCTGCAGAAGGTTAAAGTTAAAAGTTACCTTTCAGCACTGCTAAATGTCAATCCTCAAAGTCGAAGTTGATAAATTTTCAATGCCGAGTAATCTCCCTTGCGTCAGGTAAAGGTCAGACAAAGCAAAACCACTTTTATAGTAAACACAATGTTTTGTCATTTTTCTTTTTGACGCTCGATATGTAATCATAATAATACCATATTACCAAGGCCAGTGCTTTATAGTGGGGGAAGTGAAATCGATACAATTAAATAAAAAACAGTTCTTTCTGTCTGTATCATTATTATGTGTTAATTTAGTATATATGATTTTATATGGAAAGCAAATATTTAGTTTGTATTTACAGATATTATTCTACTAAATGCATTTATTAATTTTTACTCGTTTTTAATTGCTTTATAATTTACATGTTCAAGAAAATTATAACTGACTGAAATATATATGATTTTGGGATTTTTTCACTTTGCATTTTTAAATAATCTGTTCCTACAACTACTGCCCTAGCTTCTGCCTTTACCTAATGATCTATCTTGTCTTCAAATTTTGAACATATTTTTCAAGTTGGTCTAAATTCTGTATCAGTAAACTGATGATCAATTTTTAGCAAACTAACTGAATTTGCATTTAAATTACTGTCTAAAAATAATGTTAGTTTCCTGCTAATGAGGAAAGGCCAAAGAAGTTTTATTTTTACAAAGCTAATTTCTGTATTTCTCTCTATAAATATTGTTTTGTTTTAGATAATTTTCTTTGTACTCATTCCATTTAAAATGTTTTTGAACGGACACTGAATATTACATTTGATTAAAAAAAGAAAATATGAACAATTAAGACTTCTTTCTGTTCAAACAAAGATGTTTTTTCCTTCTGTACTTCAAAATTATTTACACATTTTATCAAAATTATATTGATTCTTAAAATTAAGCACTTGGATTCAAGTGCTTAACTAATCAACTATCCAACTTAACAAAAAAAATCTTATGCTCAAGGTGATTTAATCTAAGGTTAAAGAAAATTCACATTTTATCTCTTTCTTGGTATTTAAAACTAACTTTTTCAAGAATAAACCTATAATTAGGCTTGCAATATGTCCCAGCCATAGTAGTCTGTCTCAGTGATCTATCAGTGTTCATTATTTTTGTGCCATCCCTGAAGCAGTAGTGTGCAAGAGGAGGGAAATGGTGCAAAGGCCCCAGCCATTCATATCAGGAGGGCATCCAATCAAAGAGTGAAATAAAAATTTAATTTTTTATTTAATTTGAATAAAGTGTTTGTCTCATGTTTCATCTGTTTTTACATATTTAAAATGTCTTCTTTTCTTACATTTTTAAGTACTAGATCCTATAGTTTCCCCACTACTTCATCACTAAGCCCCTGCATGTCACTGCCCTGAAGATTAAGGAGTGTTGGATCATGAAAACACTTTATCAGACAAGAAAACTAAACTTATAATAAAAATTGATAACTGTCCTGATTTAAGACTTCAAAATTATAGTTACTCTTACCAATAATAATTTGGAATAATGATTATAATCAACTAATGAAAAAGTTTAAAAATGTAAACATAAAGAAGACACACAAATTATTATTAATGAAACAAAATAGAATACGATAATTTAAAATTTATACAAATTTTATTTTCATTTTTCAAACAAGACATTTAAAATGGCTTCTATATTTATGTTGTTATATATCTAGTATGTTTTAACCAAATTCTTCCTACTTTAGTATAAATAACAAAAAGTTGCAATGTGAAATATATAAACTCATCGTTATACAATAAACTGTTTACAGAAGAACAGATGATCCCTGGGTAGAATTTTTTGATTCCATTTGATTCAATTAAGTTCATTTTGTTTTAAGTGAACATTCCCCTTGTTATACAAATCAAAAATGTTTCAATGATTCTTTAATTTTATGAGTGATGGGTTTTCTAACATTCTTCAGCTACAATTGTTTTGTTTTCTTTAAGTTGTTCAGACTTTATAGTAACACATTATGATGCACCATTGTAAATAAAAGAAAAGAGTGTGAAAACACTTCTTTTTCATTTTGAGTTAGAAGAGCATTTGGTTAGTTTCATTTTTATCTTTGTCGTGTTTTTCTCTTTACAAAAAAAAGTGTTTACAGAGATATTGTCCTTCATGCATACATACTCCCAAATTTACAGAAAACTTCCTTTTCTTAGAACCTAGGTTTTATTGAAAAGTGAAACTGCTGTAGAGAGTGTATTTGCCGCTTAAATTAGTCTCCTCCTTCTATGTCAAAGTCAAAACTTAAAAGTGAACTGAGAAATAAACTGAAAGCCATTGATCATTGCGGTAATGTTTTTTGATAACAAGAAAACTGTTAAAGGAGGAATTCGAAATAGATTGTATTTCAAGGTTTTCCTTTTTATCTCAGAGAAAATCGAATAGAGAATAATATTTACAAACTTGTCTATCTTCATAACAATGGCAAAAATCTCGCTAACCAAGGGACAGAATTAAGTGTCATAATTTTAGAGTTATGTCCCTTTTAAATCTTTATTTCTATTTGTGTCCATTTTTAAATAACTGTAGTGTAAAAATGGTATATTTAATATTTAAACCTTAAATCTAACATCTTTGCTTAGTGAGTCCGCATTTATATCTACATTTTAAAATCATTACGGCTTTAATGTGATCTACAGATTTTAAAAATATCATGTCTATTTCTGAATGTCTTGAAAGAAGGTTATTCAGACAGTCTTTCTTTTTGATTAACCAAAACAAAAAAAAAGTGCCAGAAAACCTCCACAATCCACTATGTTTAATCACAAATGTATAAAGTAATTATTCGTGCATAATACGAGCACTAATATTAATTCTTTTTCTCCCAACAACGTGGCACCTTTATTGACAATGGGATGACTGAAAGTAAGGTGTATAGTACAAACTAAATGTGTAACTAAGTGTTTAAATAAGTAACCAAATACTATATACTTTTTTACTTATGCATACAGATATTGAGAAAATTTTACTTCACTCTACTCTTACTTGTGAAGCCGTCATGACAGTTTAGTCTATGTTGTCAGAGTAGTTAGATGTCTCTGTCTTGTTTGATCCTGATGTTATCGCTGTTCACAGTCATCTTCTCATTCTTCCTCAAAAAGGATGTTGTCTTCATTGTCATCCAGTGTGTCTATGATACATTTTATATTTTAATAACTTGCTGAAACAGTAAATATTACCACTACCTACTGGAATGTGTATTTGTTTATAATTTTGTCTCTCTTTGTGTGAACTTATTTCCAGCACAAACTGTGCCTGTGTGTGAATATGACTGTATGTTTTTCTTTAAATTTTCTGTTTCAAAATATCATATAAAATTTTTACAAATTCTTATTTTTAATGAAATAACAAAATAAATTGAAGAAACATTAAATTTAGGCTAAATTTAACAGCTAAAATTTGTAATGCACCAATATGCATTATACACGAGATATTTTGTTCCAGAATTAGGAGCCCCAAGTTAAAAGTGTGTTATTTACAAGTGTGTATTATACTCAAATAATTATGGTAAAGTATTAAGAATAAAAAAAATCTTAGTTGTATATTATATTTTCCAGCATTAACATAAAATTAACAATCTCTGGAATTGAATTTGTCATCCATTTTTTTTCTTCACTACTAACATCAGCCAATAAATACCCTGTCACATTGTTCTTCACACACACATACACACACACAACTACTGAAGTGTCAGTTACATTTTACCACTTACAAGGACAAAACTCTTATTAAAACAAAATAGTTTGAAGTTTTAAATATAAAGAAGCAGACACCTAATTTCTTTCCAGTTGTTGGTCATTTGTAGTCAAGGATTAATAAAAAGTATAATGTATACTTCTATCAAGAGGCCACCTCTCCTAATCTGCATCCCTCATTTTACAAAAAGAGGTAGGGTCAGGACTATAACTTGATGCCTGTGGCATGACAAAGGCAAGATCAAGGGAACTGGATAATTTTTATCCCTTGGATAGCATTGTCAAGTTCAGTGAAACCCTTCTGAACATGATGCCACATATACAATATATGTATATTTACATTTGAAGCAAATTTTTTTGTCTGCAATACTGACAACATTTAGTTCTTGATAATTACCCCAACAGATGAGAGTACTCAAACAAAAACGACAACCTTGAACAATACAAGAATACAATAAAACATTTAATGAACAGACATTGTTAATTGAATTTAACAAAAACTTGTTTAAATATATATCAGAGAAAATGATAATTAATTTTTATATATCAGACAATGTTCGGAAAATTAATGACAATGTGGAAAAAAGATTTCATGTGACATGTTTGGTTCATCCTTTATAACTAAAATGATGTTTACATTGATGTAACCACACATGTGCATGAAGGAGAGCGGATGATGCAATTTTAAACTTTTAAATTAATTTTTTTTTTTAATATGTGTTTGCATATTTAGTCTATCCAATTGCATTGTGTTGTTTTGTAAAAGATATCTTTTGTCTTCACACACACGTGTCTGTGTGTGTATGTATGTATATATATATATATATATATATATATATACATACAAATATACACACATATATATATACATATATATTTACACACACATATATATACATATATATATACATACATACAAATATACACATACAGATATATATACATATATATACACACATATACATACATATATATCTACATACATATATATATTTATATACACATATATATTTATATACACATATATATCTATATATCTATATATATATATATATATATATATATATATATATATATATAAAGAAATATAGTTTTAAGGTATGCTATATTTATGGGATAAAGTGGTCAATATTAGGGCGTATGTAAATATAAAAGTGAACACTGAAGTCAATACTCAAAGGCGACAGGTTGTTTCATGCTAGACACAATCATCAGGCCGTGAACCGCATGAAACAGCCTGTTGCCTCTGAGTGTTGACTTTAATTTTCACTTTTATATTTATGTTTATATATATATATATATATATATATATATATATATACATACACACACACACATATATACATATTACATCCGATGCTTGCATCTACCAAATCTCATGCAAAAACTGTGACTTAAAATATGTGGGTGAAACATGTAGGTCCATAAAATCTTGTGTTTTCAAACATAAATGAGATATTCGCCTCGGAAATTTAAACAATGCCTTAGTTGTACACACAACTAAAGCAGATCATAATTTCGATTTTGATTCCGTGAAGATTTTAAAATATTTTCATAATAAAAATCTTAGGAGGATTTATGAAGCAGGCATAATATCCATCCATCTCACACACGGTGAATACTAGACCTGGTTTCTTTAGTATTTCCCCTTTTCTAGCGAGATTAATGCTCGACAAGCGTACATATAAATAGAATTCTTTTCATTTTTCATTTTCCATTCAAAATACTCAAATTTTAGGAATACGTTTTCACAGCGTCGCCCACGTGACAACAACGTGACCATGTTTAAATGGAACGCTGATCATATAAAACTTTCAGTTATCTGTTTGGATAAGTCTTGTTCTTATGTCCATCGTCTTTGTCATGTTGAATTGATAATGTTAATTATATTTTATGAATATGTCCTGAAGATGGTTTATTAGACCGAAACGTCCGACATTGACATATTAACATTAAAACTGCATAATTGCATATAAGGATTTTTGTTTGTTTTTTCCGTATATTTTTCTTCATACTGTCGGATCTATATCCATATATTTGCTTATATATATATATATATATATAATGTAAAATATGTTTATATAGAGTGCATCTGTAAAAGACAAGATGAATAAAAAAACAAAAGGAAAAACTATTCGTAGCCAACGTTTTTCATCATCTGAGAGATGTAGCCCTTCAGTGGGCAAAACACATTGGTTAAGAAAAGTTTTTCCTCTTGTCTTTTTATTCATATATATATATATATATGTGTGTGTGTGTGAGTGTGTGTGTGTATGTATGAATTATTTTAAACAATATTTAGTGAATACAAATAGTTTGAGTAGACATCCCTGCTGTTTTTAAATAGTGTAAATTTATGTTTGCCTTTGCATTCAAGAGTTTTAATAAAAAAAAATTGTGTCTCTAGCAAGCTTTGAACATGCATCCCTCTTTTCAGGGAAAGCACCATTAAACCTGGCAAGCTTTATATATAGAAAGTTTTTCACAGTCAACTAAAATTATCCTACATGACACATTTTTTCTTTAAAACTTGAACAGGCCAGAAGACATACATTTACACTGTTTAAACAAAATATGGATGTCTATTCAAATATGTGTATAACTAAATATAACAGTTAAAGTAATAGTATTTTGTTAGAGTCTGTTTTGCACATTTATAAATCTACTATTCATCTGTGAATTAAATATTGCTGCCATATCTGATCTAATGCTCATACTATATATCCTGAAATTGTTAACAAAATTCAAAGAAAGGTCTGTAATGTAACCAATCTTGACCTGCCATCTTGACTTCAGTCATTCTCTCACTGATGTGACATGGCTTCTCACTTTCTTTTCTACAAATATTTTCATGGCAATTGTTTTGATAAGCTTTCTTTTATGGTTTGTATGAATTTAAGTGTGCTACTAGATTGACAACTAGGTCTCACCATTTTACTGTTGAGCTAGCTAGATGAATTCTAATAGTTTCTTTTCTCGCCCCTTATCGCCCTTGGAACTTCTCTCCAGTTTTTTGCTTCCCTGTCACCTACAATCTTCAAAAATCTCAATGCAATGCCAATCACCATCTTCTGTCTTCCTGAATCCTCTTCTTTTATTGACCTTTCTCCTCACTAAAGTCTTTTCATTCTCTTTCACTCAGAGTAACCCCTTACATTTTAGTGGTATTATTGCCTAGCTTGGGGTTAAATGATTTAAAAAAAGGAATCCAGTAATAAATGTTATTAGACTGAGTCAATTAATTTCTATTTTGGGGAATCATTTGTAATCATGAATGTATCATCTTAACTGTTCCTTAACTATATCATCATAATAGGTGATGAAAAGTGAGTTGTATATAACAATGTTCAATACAAAAGGTAATGGATTGACAATGATAAATCTTCACACCTGACTCCAAGCTGAGTTCTGTGAAAGAAAGAGGTGGAATTGTTGAGGTATTATTCATTTAGATTTTTTTAAATGCAATAAAATACTAAATGCACACTTAAATGCCCAGTAGCTGCACTCATAATAAAAAAAAAATATTCATCTTTATGACAATGCAAGGCCACATATAGCAGCAATAACGATGGAAGAAATTTTTTAAACTCAGTTGTTCAGTTCTACCCAACCAGCCATATTCCCTTACTCTTGCAGTAATTAAGTATTACCTTTTTTAATCACTGAAAAAATACTTTCATAGGGAAACTCTCTGTGATGAAAACCAGATTCAAGAGATCATTGAAAACATTTTCACTTCAAAACATGAGGAATTTTACTCACTTGCTTGATAAGAGTCAATAAGTCATTGCAAATAATCACAAATATATAATTGAATAAAATGTAATTTTAATTTATGTTTTGAAGAATAAAGTTGATAAACAAAACTGGAAATTTTGTACAACTCAATCCAATATTTAATCATACAATATTAGAGACTGCAACAGCCAATGGGAGTAAGAAGTTTAATTTAGTCTTATTCTCTGTTATGGTAATTTACCCATGCCCGCATGGACTCTCTCAGCTATAAATAGAAGCAGGTACTGCCTTTTAGAGAGAGAAGTTTCCAGCAGTCAGCTCTGACAGTCGGACCAAACATTCTTGCTGTAACATTCTCATTTGTATATGTTTGTATTACTGTTTCTGTTAATATATTTGTTTAACTGAATTCCTCTCTTGTGTCTTTATTTCTGGCTCCAACAAGGCCACAACATTCTCCAAACAATAATAGCTAATATAGTTGCATGCAATGAAGAGAGATCAGTATCATATCCTAATGTAAACAAAGCAATCTGTAAAGAATGGAGTGTCTACTCAAATACAAGTATCTGCTAAAAATAATGTTTAAGTAATAAAAACAATATTACACATACCAAAAAGAAAGTCTTTATAAAATAACACAATTCATTATTTCAGAACCAGAAATTGTGCATATCAAAATCTATATTAATAGAAAAAAATGTATGTATGTTTGCATATAGGTACAGAGATGTAGAAATACCAATGGTGGCATGCACTTCTGTTGGTAAAACCACTGGCAGTGCTGGAATCCTTAGCCTTTGTTAAGGTATCCAACTAAAAGAAGGAAAACTAATATAACAGCTGTGGCTTGACAGAATACTATGATGTTGACTGGTTATTCTTTTCAAGTCCATGCTGTTCTTACTCAGAGTATGGGATTGATTTAGTGCAATGTCTTCCTCCAGTAAAAATTTAATGCACAAGCATTGCTTGCTATTGAAAGATGCATATTTGCATGCTGAATGGCTAGCTGTAGCCAAAAAAGTCAATTATAATCAATGAAGGCACGAAATTATAACAAAATGTATGTGTCTTCTGCTTACCAACTTTGTTTCAGAGGTTTTAAAAGCTTGTTCAGTATAGATAGCCATATTTGTTTAAAGTACAGCTAATTCTTGCTCTTTTGTTTTTTTCATGGCCAGCACCATGTTGGTTGTTTTAGAGTTAGACCCCCAAACAATCTTTATATACTGGCATTCAGTAGGAGAAGCATTAATGTTGTATACCCAAAAGTTATGTCAATCTCAAACGCTATATCATTTTATTTATATTTTGGTTGAACATCTTTTGATACTCAACAATAATTTGGCAGCCATCATGTTTGTATATTCAGGTATCTCAACCAAATGGAAAGATCCAGACACCTGGTTTCTTTGGAAGTAGTTAAAATCATATTCTATGTGAGGTTCATCTCAGTGGTTATTCGAGATTACCATCAAAGAATATAGAATGGCATCTTTACTAAAATGAAGCAATTTATAGAAAAACAGACTTAGGTATTGAGTTCACAATAGAGTACAAAAATATTTTTTGCCCTCCCAAGTGGATAATGTACAATTCAACCTCTAAGGTCATTGGAGGAAGAATTAGTTTTTATTGTAGCCAAACAATTACATTTTTTAGAAATAAATTAGTATATGTGGCAAACTTGGATAGAAAAAGATAATGGGATGATTGAGGCTGATCACCAGATGCCAATTTTAAATTAGGATTTTGTAAGGGGCTATAAAATTTGATTTTTTTTGTTTTGCTTGTAAAACATTGTGTGTTTAACCATGAAAAATCTTTTGAATGAAACTTATAAAATTTTCAGAATTATACCTGATTTTGTTTGTCTTTTTTTAATGTAAAAAATGGTTAAAAACTACAAAAACTGTCATGAAACATTCTTGTACCAAAGAATGAAACAACTGAAGAAATTAACTCAAAGATCTTATGAAATGTTCAGTTGTAAAAAGTGAATTGACACTGTCTTGGACATGTTGGTGTTTGTTTAGAACGTAAGTGTTCATCCTCACAGGCTACAACTAAAAGTGAGGATAGTCATCATATTTCTCAGAGATCTTGAACCTCTAAAGTAGAAATCAGGCAGCTTCTCTCAAATGTCATCAAGGCAACTATCATAACTGTAGTTGGCAAGAAAGTAGTATGTATTCGTTACTCAGATGCCTCTACGTCCAATCAGTTTGCTCTTTGAATTCAAGTGATTTTGAATTCCCAGTCGGGGTCAGCTTTGCCATGAATATCAACAAGATACAAAGACAAAATCTCCAGTTTGCTATAAGACTGATTTCTCTATGCTTTTCCCATGACCAGCACCATGTTGTATCCCCAAACAACGTTTACATACTAGTATTCAGTAAAAGAAGCACTAATGTTGTGTATCCAGAAAACACATCAACCTCATGCGTTACATCACCTTTTTTTTTTTTGTTGCACATCATAAATTTTTTTTATTAACAGATACTTTTTAATCTATAAATATTATAAATAATGCTATTTTTAGTTGGAGGAAATATGTTAAAGAACATAGTTTTCCTGATTTTATATTTTCCCATGGGCAATGCTGGGTAACCTTGTTGCTAATAATAAAAATAGTTTAACTATCAGTCAGTTAAATGCCATACATGATACATGCTTGGGCAATCATGTCTCTTTCAATTCAAGACTGACTAGACCAAAAACTTTTCTGCAGTAGGTCACCACTTCTTTTTGCAGCAGACTGGTTGCCAACCAAGGCTATAAGACACATTCTTTCCTGCTATTCTATTCATAACTGGGACAGAAGAGATGGATACATACATTTCCTAAGAGTATTTGCACTTAAGTGAATGTAACAAACCCAATTAGAAATCAAACTCAACTCTCCAATTTCTCATTCTGAGCCAGTATCCATTACACTACAATGTGCATTCCCCATAGTTTTACCATAGAGGAGTTTAATTTGAAAATTTCAACATTATCAAATATTAATGAAATGCAGCATTAATTTAAAAAGTAACCTTTACTATTAAATGTTAATAATTTTATATATCATCAGTACAAATATTTTCTCAGATCAGTTGTTAAAAACAGCTTCAAATGAATTCACCATATAAATCTTAAAGACAACCCTTCTTCAGACTCTATAGACTAGTGTGAAAAAATGAAAAAGAGCTTTACCAAATAACAAAAAACACTTCCAACAACAACAACTAAAATGAGCAACACATGTAACTAGAAGAGAAAATAATCTGATAATGAAGCTGTTAACTTTTCACACTACCAAAAACAAAAGGTTGAGAAGAAAACTCACATCAATACTAGCAAGAGCTATAACAATTAGCGGACCTGAGAAATCTAATTTCTCAAGAAATTGTTTTAATAAAGAAAATCTTTATAAATTCTAACCAAAAATAATGCTAACTATTCAGTCAATAAATGCTTAATGTGTCCTAAATATAAACAACTTATTTCCTCATTACCATTGGCTGTAATTTTAGTCACACATGAAAAACAGAAAATACATTTTAGGCTCTTTTCTTATTGTATGTATAAGGCCAAATATCTTTGTAATATTGATACTTTATTTTGGCAACAAATTCATAATGTAAAACAATTTAAAAGAGTTTTATGATAATTTAGCTGATAATCAATGGAGCATATTGTGCTATGAAATGTATTTAAAAAACAATTTTTAATTTTTGTTTATTCATAGTAAGATTAAGAAGTTTTGAAATAAAAACTGGTACAAAGTCATACATTGTTGAATGCTCTCCACTGAATAATATAATGAATTATAAACTGTTGATTCTCATTCATTTCGTTATCTGTTACAAAATTAAACAGCAAATATATAATAACTTGCAAAACTGACAAGTCACAGATTGATATATTTTGTCAGAATAACATCCAAGACAAAATCAATATCTTTGCCTATAAACTGTTTGAATAGGGTTTGCTTGTGGTAAAGTTTCTTGAAGAACATTCATACTGCATTGTGACAAAACCTGTCAGGGTACTTTAATGTGTACTTTAAAATTTAAACCGATTTGTCCAAGTTGTAATCTTTTTCCTGATATAAATTTATTGGGAAAATAGCATTTCTTAGTTCAAGGGACACAAATCCAACATTACAATTTTTTAAATCAAAAGGAATTATTCCCCTTGCAACATTAACAACAACGAAAGTTATTTTTATATTTATATTCTTTATGCAAACAATATTGGTGTCTATTTCTGAAACCATTAATCAATCTATCATCCATGTAATGCAATGTAAAGCATCAAACGAAATATTTTTTCATAATAATCAATATTAAACATTCTATTTATCTATTACTTGATCAACCAATATTTGCGTCTGTTTTCATAGCACTTTATGATCAGCCAAGCAAGGATATTGGGATTTGTCAAATATTGCATATAAAGTTAATTGCTACGATCTTTTTTTTACTTTTAGAACTATTATACAATTTGGGAGACATGTAAAGAGAATCAATTTAACAGTTTTTGTTGAATTACAACAAAGAAAATATTGCAATTTAGATTTCCAACATGGCTAAAAATGAAATGGTTCTCAACATTCAATTCAGCAGTCAACTCACAGAAGTAAATTTTGCTTCATGTAAATTTACTTATATATGCATCATAAAACTCAACCATTTATTTTCAGATTTAGATAATGAAAAAAATTTATTTTCAGATTTAGATAATGAAGAAAATTTCTTGTACAAATAAGGTTCAACTTTAAAATTTTAAATTTATCACATCATTTTTCTTTAGACCAAATTAATTATATTAATAAGAATCACATGGATGCAACTTCTTTTTGTAATGAATAACGTGTTTAGCATCTGTTTTAACCAACTATGTATCTCATTAGTACAAAAATAGCAACAGAATATAAAATGGCATTCTATTAAAACTAATAACTTTTGTGAAGCTGATAAAACTTTCTTGCCATTAAATGCCATCTGCTTGTTAAGGATAGTTTTCCAAAGAGATGTATTAACTATGTAGTGTTAAAAAACTTAATTATCTGTTGATGACTCAACTATAATTTATACACATACCAAAGAGTAAGAAATTTATCACATGGGTTTGGCTAGAGGTATGAAATGTAAAGCACTTCACCAGTTGTTACCAATCTCTCGGAATGGCAGCATGTCTACCCCAGATTTCCATTTCCTCTCACTGTTTATGACATAGCCACATCACTGATGAAAGGTATGGCCAAGCCAGCTATCAAGTAAGAGCTCAATTCATTTTTCTTTTCTGTATCTTCTAATATGTATTGAGCTAGCCACATGAAAAAAATATTGTCTTATTCTTCTGTAAATATGTAGCTAAAGTGATTTCTTTCAAATGTTATACACTTATTTGTTTTTTTATTCTTCCTTGTATCTAAGTGTTACAATATTGTGGATATAACAATCTTATATTGAAACTAACATATATTTATCTTCACCAGTCACTGTGGGAAATCTAGCACTCCCCAATTGAATCATGGCAGATGAACAAAGATGAGACAACTGAAAATATAAAAAAGGCTTACTTTATATCTGTAATGCATTATACAATGAGAATAAGAATAGCGAATTGCTAAAATATATTCCTTTAGCAGTTAAAGTGATGACATCAGAGGACAAAATTCAAATGCATACATCTGTTTAAAATAGATTGAAACACATATCTGATGCTTCTGATGGCTGTTTGTCCTTGCATTATTCAAGTTTGTTCATGGTCGGGGTCACCTGTTCTTGGAGTAGAATAAAGCATGTCTGTTCAGCTCACTCATCTTGAAGACTTTGGAACTTAAATTTGGGTCTTAACCATTGTTTACAAATAAATGGACTCATCTCCTTATGAGGAAGTCTTACCAACCAAGTGGATGTAATTTATATTTTTCATATTCCAATAACTATATTTATACCAGATAACTAATGAAATTGAGGTCTTTTGTTCCTTATACATTTTCATAAGAGGCATTCAAGTTTTCTGTTGGATAAATATCTGCTGAGTTTAAAGGTTATATTAATTTGGTGTCTTTGAAAACTTTTTGGCAAGGTAAGCAATGGTAATTTGTTTTAGGATGTGAAAGAGCATTGTATTGCATGTATATACTCTTTAACTTAAAGTTTCTTGTTTCTGAACTGTAGCAATCAAAAAGTCTTCACAAACTTACTCTCCAGATTTATTTTAATACTATCATTAACTTTGAGGGAACCCTATAATTTTACTGCCTACAATACTAACCTAAATCATCTCTTCATCACTACCTTGCAACACAGCCATCAAGTCTATCCAATGTAACTTTACATTCATCACTAAAAATTATTGTTGAGAAATTTGTTCACGTGTTCTTCATCGAACTTAGATGTCTTACTTTAGGATGCTTACATAAAGGGTAATAATTTGAATGCTTTTATATCTTCAGCCAAGATTCTGCAAGTATTTTAGTTGCTGTCAAATTTAATTGTTTATTTTTCTGGTTAAGCAACATAGAGTCTGGTCAGTACCTAGATGGGTGACCACTTGGGAATACCAGTAAACTTAAATATGCAGGTAATGTAATGAATTATTCATTCAGAATTCAAAATCAGAGAGCGAAGTTCCAATTCCAGATGGGTTAATTACTTATGTGAAAATACTCTCAGGAAAGGTATTAATTCACCTCTTCTACCCCCAGCTGTGGGTTAATTAGTAGGACTTGTATCAGTAAATCATTACCTCAAAAAAATTCTTACAAATCTAAAAATATTTTCTGGCTTTAAATAACCTGCAAAAGTTTGATAAGTCATAAAAAAACAATTCAATCAATCAATGTTAAATTTTCTTGAATCTCTTTTTATGGAATTCTCACAGTTTTTCCAGCTCATATCTTGCCAATGTTTACAATTTATTTTTTCTTATTCCATGAGATCAGTTCAACTTTTTTACAATAAGTTTATTTCTTATAAAAACAGATATTATAAGTTACAATTATATGGTATCTTTTATTATATACATTTAAGTTTGCCGATATTTTTGAGATGAGGTATTAAACTATTTACATTATATTGTTTCGACTGTTGTCCTTATCTTTATTGCCATAGTCAATGTTCAATGGCCAAAACATTGTAAATATGGTAATAAAGATGAAGACAACAGTCCAGAAGATGTAGATATTGTTAATATATACAAGTTGGTTAATATGAATTTTATTGTGAAATCCTTAACTTGCATAATAAAAACTAACATTTTACAAACTTCAAGTTGATTTTCATTATGAAGATGAAATGTTATTGCATTTAATAATTGTGTAATAATGAATTTCATTAACTAGGTACTTGCTATGAACTCATAGCCCTTTCAGCAAGCTATTTATTCCTATCAAGGCTCAAGTCAGTAACTTGTAGTATATTTCAACTCCCACTCCTTAAAGAAATCTTTTGGAATCACAGTGAATAAAAACTAATAAATTCTTTTTATAATGTTTCCAATCACCAGTTACTGTTCTATGCTATCAATAAGCCAAGTAATAATGAAGATCAGGTGCAAATTAATAACACTATTAAGTAAAAAAGAGCAAATCTGTAAATTTTTTCATGGAGATAATTTGTGAATGTCTGTTTATGATCAATCATTATCTTACCATATTATTTAACAATTTTTAAGAAGAGGAGCACAAACTGGCTCCAAATTACTTGCTCTATATACCTGTCACATTAACAAAATTATGCTATTTTTGAAAATATGTATTAACAATATTGGCAGTGGTTTTGGCAATATTAGCCATTTTCCTACAAGGAAACATTTGGAATTTAGTGACTGAGCAGCCAGTACTGCTTATAAAATCTTTTTCTTAAAACAATTTTTCAGGAAAATAGTTTTTCGAGTCCTGTAGCTGTTATTGTTCTTTCCAGTACTGATGGGAGTTTCCTTCCTAACCTTTTATTTGATTATGTCATCATTTTCTCTTTGAGTTACATGTGCCATCCATTTTAGTTGTTGCTGCAGTTGTCAAGTAATGTGGTTTCTGTTATTTAGTACATTTCTTAGTTTGTGAATCTGTAACACTAATTCACAATGTTCAAAGATGTCTTTGCCAAGATTCTCAGGCTTTTTCACTTAGGAAACTTCAAAATATTATCATGTTTAGTATTTTTTTTTAATTGAGAATACAATATCAAGCTTATAAAACCTTAAATTCCCTCAAATATTTCACAATGTGATTTATATTCCCTAAGGTGTAAATTCCTTAAAATTAAGTACACCCGAATATTATAGAAACACATAAAATGTAAAGAAATGATAGACATAGTCAAAAATCAATATTACACTTTTTACAAACCTGCTCTAGTGAAAATTAGCTGCAGGACAAGCAAACTTTTGTCTCTTGACATTAGAATCAATTCTTTTTTGTCTTCCAATCTTGTAGATTTTGTCATCATTATTTCAACAGTCTCTGCATATCAAACATCAGTTGTCTCCCCACTCTGTGTGAAGCAAGATAAGACATGATAGGTGTCACCTCTGTAAGAGAAATGCTTTGATGTCTTCTGTCAATTGTATGAGAAGATATCAAGTTTCACACTCAAACGGCATGTTTACAGACAGATCAGATGACTACAGGTTTCCTGATAAAGATATCTTAACCATTCTAAATATGAAAGTTTTAAAAAGTTATGGTCACAAGTTACATTCATTGTGTACCAAGTTCAGCAATTGTCAGTTAAGCAAGTAAAAATGAGGATACAGTTTGAATAAAACATTTTTACAAGTCTTGTTTTACTAAGCATTACATTTTCATTTCAGTACTGACAGATAAACCAATAGAAGTCACAAAATATTTTTTAATAGACAACAAAAAGCCAAAGAGAGAGTAACATCAGTGCCATAAAGACTAATAAAAGCACAAGACTAAACCTTTAATATGTAAAATTATTGTTTATTCACCTCCATACTTTTTCAATTAATATCAGCAAGTGAGCTTTATGGGCTTTCTCTGAATGTGGATCCCCATCTTACAAGGGTGTGAAAAATTCTTTGTCTTTTCTCTCTTATGTTGGGTGTTTATATATCTTCTTGTCATCTGGTTATCCTATATGTGCACATCCTAAGCCCAACTGGGTCAACCACTTGTTTACATGTTGGGGAGGCAACTACTGACATCCTGTGTGGAGCAAATCTGCACCTGATGGTCAGTTCTCCAAATCTGCACCTTCCAGGTCAATTCATTGATGCACCTGGCTCCTTTGATGTTCTGGTGGGACACTGAACATAAACCCTACTTTGGTACCTCTTAGGGTGAGTCCAGTACATTCTCAGGTCACTACAGATCAACTTCTTTCAAAACAAAGGTTACTTCTAGACATTAATTTCAATTCAGACTACCTAATATTCCCTACAATAATGACTAATACTTGCTTCTCACAAGAGCACATCATCCTGTGAATAATTTTGAAGCAACTTTAAATATTACATGAATATTTGTCTTGTTTGCTTGTTATTCACTTAAATAGATTAATGTATTTTGAACTATTTTATGAGACTAATTTGAGCTTTTTTCCGATTAAGAATTAACTTCATTAACTTTTATTTTGTTAACATTAAGCAAAAATGTTTCAGTGAATTACAGAGGAATATGAGGAGATACTTTGGCTATTGTATGTAGTTTTTGTAATGACCATTTGTAGAGAAGACTTTGTAAATCACAGATACCACAATAGTAGAACCTTCAAACAATACTCAGTCAAACACCACTAATTCCCATATATATATATATATATATATATTTTCCTTTATATGTGATCTAATTATTTCAAGATGGGGTTGACTGTGCTTGCTCTGTGGCAATCCATGTTCAAACCCAAGTGTCAGCATATGACCTGAGGAGATTCTTCTTTATGTGCTGTATCTCCTCAGGATGTAGGCAATCATGGCTCTCCACAACTTCCTGTCCCTTGTAGCTTTTAATAAACTTTGTCATTCTGTTATTTCTCCTTAGTTCTGTTCCACCATCCATTTACTCAAGCTCACCATGTATGTTATGCATTGTTTTCATTTGTGCCTCTTTTTTCATTTTACAGTAAGGTTCACCCTGTACAAGGTCTGGGAACCACTCAAGGTAGACAATTATGTTAAGGAGTGGCTTATATGGATAGGAGAGGAAGATAATGGTTAACTCTAGAGTTGAACAGATTAAGATTGTAGTGATTGGGGAAAAACCCTCTTGGTAGGCTGTTCCACAGAGCAGTGGTTCACAGGAAGAAGAAATGGAACTTATACTTAATGGAATATGGCAGGAATATGAGTTTTTTTCTACTATGTAAGTGGCATGGAAAGTCCTAGCCATGAAGGTCAGACCTGACGGAACCAAGGAATGTAGTTCATCTGAGCACTTTCTGTGGAAGTGGCGAGAGAGCAGTGAGAGGCTCACTACATCCTGCCTGTGAGAGAGAGGTTTGATAATTCTGAGACATTTTTGAACTATCAAGACTGGAAAGTGAGGAATGAGCAACTCTCACCCAAATATGACAACAATACTCCATTTTTAGCCTGATCTGGCTCTTGTAAAGATAGAGGACAGCATAAGGAGTCTGGTACTTACTGTTGTGCTACTGGGAGCTGACCATTTTTTCTGCTTCTTTAGAGATGGATCATATGTAACAGTTCCACTTGAAGTGAGGGTTGAGTTTAAGGCCCAATAGTCTTCCAAGGCATGAAGCCCCCCTCACTGAGGAGCCATCTGCTCATCATGACTGGCAGTAATTCAGGGTCTGATCAGTGATGGAATATAACTAGTTTAGTTAGTGTGATCAGACTAACTTTTAACACCTCCAAAAAGAGAGAACTTTTTCTGTCTTCCATCAATATGGCTGATGCTAACCTCCAGGAAAGTGAATCATTGCACCTTCTTGGGCTAATATTTTCTGCTGATATGAAGTGGAGTGAATATATTGAATCATTTGCGAGGTCTGCTGTGAAGAAAGTTAATTCACTGTGTTGTGCTAGAGAATTTTTCTCATCCGAATCTATCTTACACATTTATAAGTCTACCATTCATGCATGTTTTGAATATTGTTGCTATGTATGATCTGGTGCTCCAGCTATATACATTTATAGCAGAAGAGATCCTTGATAAAATCCAAAGAAAATTCTGCAATGTTATTGGTCCTGACCTGGCATCTTGGCTTCAGTCACTTTTCTGCTGTAATGTATTAGGTTGGTGCAAAAATAATGATGTAATAATGTCGTTTTTTGACGTTATTACGTCATTATTTTTGCACCAACCTAATAGCTTCCCTGTCCCTTTTCTATTAATACTTTCATGGTAACTGTTTTGATGAACTTTCTTCTATGGTATCTAGACTCTATGAATTTAAGTGCAATATGAGATTGGTGACAAGAACTTATCAATTTAGAATCAAAATAGTGAGGTGTAACCATAAGTTCTATGCTGTTTCTTTTCTCGTATTTCTCCCTTGTAGAATTCTCTTTTGAATTTTTGCTTTCCAGTCAAGTTTGATCTTCAAAAATTTAAATGCAATATCGCTTATTATCTTCTGTCGTATAAGTTGTGCCAGGATGGTTCTTGATATTTATTTTATTGGAAACATAGGACATAAAATGACTGGATGAAGGGTATAAAATAAATAATATATTTTTATTTATTTGCTTTAGAGTGAATCCTTTGATATTTGGTCAAACAAAATGTTCATTTACAAGGCGGATATTAGTAGTAGTTTGGAGAAAGTCTGTTTTGACTTGGTATTCAACATTTTGGAAGCAACTTAACAGCAGTCATAATCTTAGAAATCGGTCAGTGTCAATCAACTGTGTTGTTTTTCTCAGTCCTAAGAAGGGCAGAAATATCTTTAGTAAATGACCTCTTAACTACTTCTTCATGCATCACGCATGAATGTTTTCTCTCAGGGGTCATGTTCTCTTGTTCCATGCTGTAGTTTGCCCTCACCGTTTAGCTCAGAGGTATCGGCTTATATCCTTTTGACCAAGCTCTGAGACTCTGGCATGAACCTTGGTTTTAGTTAATGTCAGAATTCTCTTTGTGTTAATTTTTTTGATTGGCTCAAATTATTTTATTTTCTGGTATTTCTTTTTCTTTTTTATTATGGAAGTTATGCATGGAGCTTTCCTGCTTTTTGGTAGTTTTCAGTCATAAATAAGTAGGCTCTGGTCTTGCAAATTCCATTGTTTTTCAGCTAGGTTCAGTCTTTCTGCTCCCTCTTTTTATTTGAAGGTTGCCTTCTCATTAGCTGAGAAAGAAGTATATAGAGAAAAGTTTAGAGAGAGAGAAAGAGAGAGGTAAGAGTTTTAAAGGAAAGTTCAAATACCTTATTTTAATTTTAATTCTTTTTATTTTTGTTTATGTGTTTTATTTCATTTTTATTGTGACTCACTATATTGTCTTCTTAACTCCTGTTTTTTTTATTATTTTCAATCCTTAAAAATGCTTTTCTTTCTCTTATATTCTTTCACACTCATTAACCCTTGTGGCTTGAGGTGAAATGATTTAAAAAAAAATAAAAAAAATAGAATAACTTGTTTACAGAAGAACCTAAAAAAATAAAAAATAAAATCTTATCTAACATTTAAATGTTCAAAGCACTTTGTATATAGAATGAATAAACTTGAGACTCTGAACAATGTTCAGTATGTTAATGATACTTCTTGAAGTTATAGACAATAAAGAAAAGGAAACAAAGTTAAACACCAAATCAGTAAACTGAGTTTCTCATAAAAGAAGTTATATTTGATACACAGAGGAACATTAATGTCTGACCTAATGCGTTGCTTTTAGTTTCATCTTTGGCCTACATTCTTCCCAGAAAGTGTGAGAGTTGATGTTTAACTAGGGGAAAATAAATGACAGACAATGATATAGGAGAAATCACAAGTCAACGAGATAAGAAAGAGATAAAGCAAAATGTGAAAATATTTGCTAGGTATACCATGAAGAAGCTGTCAAAAAAAAATGCTAAGAGACAAAAAAAATTGTGATTTCACAAATGGGATTAATTCTATGAGTATCTCATTTGAGATTTAGTAAAGCAGATTACATGAAGGATAAAACCAATTCTCTGCTTGTGCTTCCACTCATATCTTGTCTCACTGGTTTATATTATTATTATTATTATTATTCATGGTTGTCAAATGATTTACTTTAATGCCACTATTACAAGAGGATGTGCATTATCTTATTCCTAATCTAGATCTCTTTGAGGCAACTAAATGTGGTATCAAAGCAATTGTACTGATTCATGACCCAGCTCTTGCCAGCCACTTTAGTCCATTGCAATTCTTATTCTTATTATATTAAATACCATTATTTGTTTGCTCTTGGAAACTCCTAAGCTGTATTCCAACAAAACAAATTGAGCATTTACAAGTTGATTTATGACCTACATCTTAACAATCAGACTTTTATTGATATACAACTTAAATTGACTTGAAATAGATTAACTAATCTATTAGGTTGGTGCAAAAATAATGACGTAATAATGTCGTTTTTTGACGTTACGTCAAAAAACGACATTATTACGTCATTATTTTTGCACCAACCTAATATAACCTACTGAGTTACCTAAATCTTCTAAGTTCTTCTATAAGTGATCATGGCTTTCCACAACTTCCTATCTGTTGTGAAGTTGATATTAGCACTATTCAGCTGCTAAGTCGTAATTCTACTTGGTTAGTCTCAGAGACCACTTATATTGAATGTTCAGTTCTGCTTATGCAAATTATGCATACTAATTTGCTAGTATCACTACATCTCCCTAAACCTTAAGGGCTTTATCCCTCTCGTAGCTCTTGTACTCCTTCTGATATTTTCGTCATTCTGCTCTCTTTCTCTCTCTCCCGTATTTCTTTCCCTGGGAGACCTCGATCTGTCCCGGTCTAAGCTGTAGTCACATGTGTCCTCTTGCATACTCCGGTCTTCATCTGAACTTTCAGAGTCCTTCTGTCCTTCTTTCTCCTGCATTGTTTCCTCTGACGTTTCCTTGTGTAATGGTTGTCCTATCAACTCAATATCAGATGAAACTGACATCTCTTCGTCATTTCGTTCTTCCTCATCATCCTGTGTCCTTATTTGGTCAGCATGGGCCAACACACTATCGCCATTCTCTCTATTTATTATGCCTGTATTATGGCCTTTTTGCATTATGAACTCTGCTCCTTCCGTATCTGCATCCTTGCTCTTTTTATACCACATCTTTTCACATGTAGAGTATGACATAGTTAGCGGAGCTCTAATCTGTCTCCCCATTAGAGTTGATGGGCTTTCGAGTCTTCCCGCGTGTGGTATGGTCCTATAACTTAAAAGCATCCTCGGTAGAAAAACTTCTACTTTTTCTTTTTGCTAAGAGCATGCTTTCAGTCCCTTTTTTACAGTTTGAACCATCCTTTCTGCTATGCCATTTGATTGAGGGTGATACGGAGGAGTTTTATATGGTTTACACCCTATTTTCTCTAACCATACGTTGGAGTTGCTTACACATTTTTTTTATTCATTTATCGTCATTCCGGCATTTCTTAATCTATTCAAGACTAGTTTAGTTTTCTCTTTTAATTCCTTTTCATTAGTAGCTCCTATGCATATGTCGTCTTGGTAACAAATCATTTTGTATATTCCCTACAACCTGCTCAATGGCCCTTTGAAATATGGCGCTAGCTGTTTTTACTCCATATGGCATTCTCTTCCATCTTAGTAACCCTATTGGCGTATTTATCGTGGTTACTTCTTTGAAGTTTTCATCTGTTGGTATGCCGTTTTTAAATCTATTTTTGAAAAAACGGACATCCCTGTCAACGCATGTAATGCAAGCTCAACATTGGGTATTGGATATGAATCCGAGCATATCTTGTGATTTACTCCTATTTTATAATCTCCACAAATACGTAAATCACCATCTGTTTTCCTCAAAACCACAATCGGTGATGCCCACTTGCTACTTCCAGGCGGAACATGTTCAAGAAGATCTTGTTCTACTAATTTACGTAGTTTTGTCACTACTAACGGTAATAAATGTACTGGTAATTTTCGTGCCTCATAATAAGAGGGGGAATCATTTTCTTTTACTTTTAAACTTGCTTCATAGTTCTTTAATTTTCCAGTTTTTTCCATTTTTATTTCATTAATTAATTTGAAATCCTATCGGCGACGCCATTGTTGCGAAGTTGATATTAGCACTATTCAGCTGCTAAGTCGTAATTCTACTTGGTTAGTCTCAGAGACCACTTATATTGAATGTTCAGTTCTGCTTATGCAAATTATGCATACTAATTTGCTAGTATCACTACACTATCCTTTTTAATTCTAAGCAACATATATCTTTATACTGTATGGTTTGCTAAAAGGTGTAGACTCCATGGTTATTGGAATTTTTTTAATAGGCATCACTCCATACAAGGTAAGTAAAACCACTAAAGCACAAGGGGTGTGGAAGAATTAGGAACAGAAACAATAATGATGAGCAGAAAGAGAAAAGAGTCATCTGGAGGATAGTAAATAGTGATTGACATTGCTTTTAAATTTTTGGAGATTAAAGATGCTTGGAAAACATGGAGCAGGAAGGGAGTTGCACAAAAAAAAAAAAGTATGAGAAAAGAAACTGTTAGGATATAACTTACAGCTACATGTAGGTAGCTCAACACTAAATTGATGAGATCTTGATGCAAGTCTAGTACTATGCTTAGATTAAAAAAGGCTAACATAGTGAAGAGTTCATCTGAAGAATTACCATGAAAGTATTTATAGAAAAGGCACAGGGAGGTAACCTTACAGCTGTGGGAAAGTGACTGAAGTCAAGCTGCCAGATCAGGACTAATAATATTGTTGATTCTTCTTTAGATTTTATCAAGGAGCTCAAGGTAAATAGCAGGAGCACCAGACCATAAGTGGCATCAATATTCTAAGCATGGATGAATGGTAGACTTATAGATATCTATGATAGATTCTGGAGAAAAAATTATCTCACACAAAAGAGATGGTTGCTAAAAAGAAGGACAAACTCATTCAATTTCCATTCAGTCTAAGTCATTTTCTCTGTTTTTCCTCTTTTTTTTTGTTGTATGGTTCATCAAAGCGATTGCATTTCTTTGCACTTGGTTTCTTTGGCAAGATATACTCAGATCTTCTTCTATTTCACCACAATCATTTGAATAACTTAGCCAATCCTCTAATTCATTTAAGCTTGTCACCACTTATTTAGCAATCTATCATCTCATTTTGGTCATCTTCATCTTGGTTATTCCTACTCTTATTTTAAATTTTAATATCACAGATTTTTAATATCACAGATTCTTAGATGTATGAAGCTGGAAGAGAGTTCCACAAGCAAGAAGCGTGAGAAATGAAACTGTTAGCTACATCTAGTCAGCTCAACTGTAAACTGATGAGATCTCAATGCCAGTCTAGTACTATGATTAAATCCATTTGCCAAGAAATGTATACAATAGCTTGAGAAAATAACAGAAAAGATGAAAACTGAGTTTAGGCAAAAGAAAGTTGCAGGTGATAGTCTTTCACTTAGATGAAAATGAAGTAACTACCTCTCCCTCTTTTTCTATTTGTCAATATTTCTTCATTTTTCTATACATGTATATTTATAGCTATTTCATTTCAATCTATATCTATATATTTCAATCAGCTCAAATCTATCAATCGACCTGTTTCCCTCAACCCATGTCTATCATCTGAAAAACACATCTATAAATTTAAAACAAGTAGCATTCAGAAATTAATGACTTCTTTCCTTCCTTGCATTATGAGGTGCAACCATTGCTGTGGTAGTCTAAATATGAATGTGAATAAAAATTAATATTATTCTAATATAAACATTTTTTATACCAGTCAACACAAAAATCATGATGTTAGCAATTTTTTTTCAATTCTCATTTAGATTTCTGCTTGAATTTCTGTGTTGAGGAGTTATTATTATTTACACGATTGTCCTCATCTTTGTTGTTGTTATTACAATGATTCAGCTTTTGTGTTCTCCAGCCTTCATCATGTATATATCAATGCAGGTAATCTACAAGGAGTTCCAAACTGAACCTTTTATTTAATCTATGATAGCCACAACTGTAAGGAATGGAGTAGAGACAGTTCTTGGTCATGTTCTTCCTCATGTTAGGCTTTACTTGGCAGAGATTTCTTCAGATATAAGAATTATAAAATAAATCTTGATACTAAGAATGCATTTCCTGTAAATATTTATAATTTTTGTGAAATATTCAACTTTAAGTCTAATAAATAAAAACTGAAACTAACTTTTAATGTTTCTTTTACAAAAGCCCTTCATTTATAGCAAATCAGAACAGAGCTTTAGCCAAATATGCAGAAAAAAACTTTATCCACATTAAGTGAATTTTTGCTTGCATTTGTTGTTATAAATTGTTATTAGGTTGGTGCAAAAATAATGACGTAATAATGTCGTTTTTTGACGTTAACGTCAAAAAACGACATTATTACATCATTATTTTTGCACCAACCTAATATTAATAACAATGTTAAAAACAAAGATTCAATGATTCTATTTATAAAAATTTTTGAATCTAGACAGTTTTTTGACAGTTTATTTTCTTCATTGTTAATATATTTTCACAATTTTTCTGTCTGCACATTTGTAACATTTAAATTTTGATATAATAATATTATACCATCTATAATTTACAGAAAAGTCAATAATATTTTAAACTTAATTCAAACAAATGAACTCATCCATTATGTTGCTGATGTTATAATATTTCAGCCAATTCATTCTACAACCTTTGTCAGGTGTATAATTTGTAATAAAAAAAGTCTGGTTTTTAAGGACACAAGATGATAACAGAAAATGGTTGCTAATACGATCTAGATTGGTTCAATTTTAGTAACCCTAAACAAATTAACAACATAATTCACTACTAGCCATGTAACTCTGGTAATTCAAATTTATACACAGGGATGAGATCTCCATCTCTTTTTCTGCTGAGCAAAGAACAGCACAACATTCAACAACAAAATCATTCTTTGTAACTTCAAAGTCAATTCTTTATGCAAGAAATCATTGACAAATGGTTTAATTTATAGCATCACTTATATCCAAAGATGAAGTAGAAAAGCCTGGTATGGTAGACAATGCTTGGAAAAAGAAGGGTTCAGCATAATAAGAATAAAAAAATAAGAGTCATTCTACATCAGTTTATTGGTTAGTTGTATAAATTAGTCAAGTGTGGTTTTCTTTTTTCTAAGCAAGGAAGGGATTAAAGAAGGTCTCTCTGTATGAATTAGAATCACTTGACTTACAAAGAATTACCTTACTTACAGTAGGAAAATTAGTTTGTGTTATAGGATTAAAATAACTTTTTACTTTCAGGTATACAACTAAAGAAAATCTGTAAAGGAATCATCTGAACTGCTTAAGTAACAACATAAAGAGAAGGAATTCAATTATCCAACAAAGCTCAGAAGATTATGACACATTACAAAATAAATTATTGTTTCTTTTTGAATTTGAAGTTTTAAAATATAAACATTAATGATAAAATATAATATTACACGGATATCAAAACATTATTACAATTTGATTCAATAAAAAGATTTAACTTTACACAAAGTTTTCAATAACTGATGTACATTTTTTTACTTCTTATTTCTATCTCATCTTTTAATCTACCATTTTGTCTTTCATTGTTATTTTAATATTGGAAAGTGCAAAAAAGTATGTAGATTATAGAGCTTAATTAGAATCCTTAAAATTATTTTAAGTAGACTATCACATGTAATTCTAACTTCAATCATTATTTCTCTCTCTCTCACACATATGTGTTTGTGTGTGTGTGTAAGAAGTTAGGTCTATTGGTAGTCTGATATGTAGTTATAAGTTTAATTTTGTTGTGAAATTTTCACTGTATATTCTTTGATTTATATTCACTGCTGAATTAAGAGCATTGACAAGGAAGGAAATTATGTTGAGAAATAAATACTTATTTTATCACTACACACATATGAACACACACATACACACATATGTGCGTGTGTATGTATATACATATATATATATATATATATATATATATATATATATATATATATATATATTATTAATACATCTCTGTATATAAATATAACTCTATATTTCAGTTTATATTATTGAGCACTGTTGATTTTGGTTAAGGTAGGTATTTTTTGAAGCAGTAGATAGATATAGCTTGTTTTTCTATTTTCTTCTTCACCTCTTGGTGACTTTACTCTGATATATATATATATATATATATATATATATATATATATATATACATACATACACATATATATATATATAGAGAGAGAGAGAGATAGAGAGAGAGAGAGAGACAACCACACACATTTAGTACTTATATGAAAGTATAAGAACAAGAATTACTCAAACTTAGCAGTTAGAGGCAAT
Organism: Acanthosepion lycidas; assembly: GCA_963932145.1. Classification (NCBI taxonomy): domain Eukaryota; kingdom Metazoa; phylum Mollusca; class Cephalopoda; order Sepiida; family Sepiidae; genus Acanthosepion; species Acanthosepion lycidas. The sequence goes on along the minus strand of OZ010587.1, from coordinate 49,686,061 downwards.
ATGTGTATAAGACTGAAATAAAAGCTAATAGAATTTTAAATATTGCGAAATTATTAACCTCTTTTTACGCAAATAATTATCACCTTATTTCACAAATATATGGGTTATACATTTTTGTAGTTAATGTAACAAGACATTAAATAAAATAAGATTTTCAAAGTTATCTCCCCTTAAACTTTGTTGAAGTTAAATAAGAAAGTGTTCTCGATTTAATCACCCAAACACAAACTCCGTCATATTTGTATCCTTTTACAATGAAATCAACTTTGATCAAGTTATTATGTATAATCCTTGACTTGAACTGCGAAGTAAAGAGCTGAAAGCAGTAAGGTTAATGTTTCCTTATTCAATTATTGCCAATTGGGTTTCACCCACAAGAAGTAAAAATAAAGAATCAGGATTTAAATTTTAAAGATACTTTCAATTAACACTTATTCTGATACCTGTGAATTTGTAAATGTTTACATACTATAAACATTTATTAAGTTCACTTGGGCAGGGCTTTTTTGCATTTTTTTTTTTTCAATCGAACTATTTTCAGATTTTTACTTATCGTCACGATATTACAAAACTCAAAAAATCAGTTGTCTTTCAGGAGTTACCTCCCTTTATTTCATGTAAACTTACCAATTTTTGTCATTTCGAGCTATATGGCAACATTTATTAAGAAATCCAAAGATGCGAGACGAAATAGAATATACACTAGTATATATCTGAACATTACAAAATCTGTCCCCAAACATAAATAGTAACGAACCTGATGATTAGGAAGTCAAGAAAGCTATAAAAAAATAACTAAAGAATAAACAAAGCATCACTTGACATTGTGGCTGAACTTTTGGAAGTAGTTTGTCTTTTTTCCAAATTCCAAACGAAGTTTTTCAGTTTTTGGAAGAAAGTCTGGAATTTAAAACATATCCCCAAATCAGTGGGATATATTATGCACTAATGCACTATGGAAACAAAAAGACAGTCCTAAAGATCGTCACATACAAATTTATCTCAATTGGATCCATTATAGTAAAAGAACAAATAAATAATGTATTAACTTGGCTTTCAGCATTTTATTGAAAGTCAACAACTGACGACCCATTTTGGCAATTGTTCTGGAAAGAGGGATAATAATGCCATATATGTCATCAAACAACTCTGGGAAATTGCATAGCTTTCCAATAGAAAATTGTATACCTGCAATGTTGACCCTCACAGCAGTATATGATCACATCAAGAGAGACTTTCTCTTCTCATCCATCAGAAACTATTTTCCAAGCACTGATTCCACTGAATATCTTGATCTGAAAATATATCAGATCAAAAATTCATACATGTCTAGCAAAGATCCTAATACCGAAACATTTCAAACCTCATCAGGAATATGACAAGGAGGAAATGTGAGCTACAATCTACTTAATCTTTTCCTAGACAATGTCCTGCACATATACAAGCACAGATGTAAAGAGATGGGCACTGATCATTTAAGGATTCCATACCATATCCCAAACAAATCTACTGACAGAAAACTGTTCCTACTTTACCTCTTGAAGCTCATGTACTGAGGATGTGGAGTGCTATGTCAATGACATAAATATTAAGAACTGGCATAAGAATGATCTTGAACAAAAAAAAAAATCAACATTCTCTATCACATGTTCCAAGATGTAGGACTCAAAATAAACATTTATAAAACAGAAACTATGATTTGGAATTAAGATGAAAACAGTAATATACTCTTAAATTAAGATATTTAAATGATGAACACTTCAAATATTTTGGTCGATGGCTCACTTATAATAAATTTTACTTTTCTTGATCAAGTTCTGACAAATGTAAGTAATAACTGGTTAGCTCATTCTATATGATTTTTCTTGTTTTTTTTTCTATTCTTTTTTGCTCCTAATTTCATATTGCCAACTAACATAGTTGTTGTTTCCCTTTCTGTCCATTTTTATTATGTCTGTTTTTATTGTCTTAATTACATGTTTTTTTTTTCTGATGGCAGTGTTGTCACTATCAATTGGTTATGTTGAAACATGAAACTTTTTTTATATCTTACTGCATACACACAAGATAGTTAATTATCAACATTTCATGTCTGAACAGCTGATTTAGAAAAATTGCTGTAGAAAAATGATTCCATCAATTATCAGATACAGAAATGAAATACAAATATACCTATAAGCTAACACCCTAATATAAAAGAAAAAAAAGGCCTATTAAAATTACTTTTATTGATATTATATATTTATTATTAGCAAATAAAGTTACATATTATTTTAACAAAATTAAAAATAGGCTAAAAAAGTTTTCGAAAAGTGGGCACCATTAACTGATATTTCACTGAATATCAACAGAAACCATCAATTGATAATTTAAACTTTTTTCCAATGACAGAGTCATCATTCATTCATGATTTGAGTCTAAATGATTAATTAGAAACTTGAGGATTGATGAAGTTACACTTTTATAAGATTCATAAGATTTATAGGATACAAATCCTATATCATTCCAACAAATGACTAAAAAACGCAAAGTAGATTTGCACACCCGCAAAATCGGATCAAAACGATTAAAAACAGATTTCACAATAAGGTGTGAAATTAATTTTCTGACCAATGAAAGGAGGCGATTTGCTAAACCAAAAAAAAGATAATGAGCCAGTGTGAAAAAAAAGTCAACAATAAATACAGAGTTTCAAGTCAGTCGCCAGCCAGTGAGAAGCGCGCAGAGATTACAGAAGACTGACAGTAATTTTCATCACTGACTCAACCCGACACTAAGAGCCGAAAGTGGGTTAGGAAAGAACAACAACAACAACAAATTTACAACTGACTCCAAAACAATTCATAAGTACATTTTCTTTTTATCTTTTTATTCCTCATTCACACTCTCTTTTTCAACTTAAATTGATCGCACCTTTTTCCTTTACAACTATACAAAAACAAAAGAAACAGACATTACCCTGCTACTCTATTGAAAGCCAGTGAACACAGACATTTTTTGTCAAAATCACATTTTGCTTAAACTAACTAAAACATTAATCTTTTTTACTCTATTCACAAGATAATAAATATACAATGTTCTATTTTCTACAAACATTGCTTATCGTGTTGTTTCTTCTTGAAATTTGCATTGTATTTTGTGGGCAGGGTATCCCCGTATTAAATTCTCCTTTAATCCGGGTACGCTGAACCCCACAGATTACATCAATTCCTGGATTATTTGCCTGCAAATAAAACTGGAAAAACAAGCCAAAAACAGTGCGTTATGCATGTATGCTTCTCAAAGAGATAACTGGTGACAAAGAATGGTGCAAAGAATGGACAACTCTATTGAGTATGAAATGATTAAAGAGGTATCATATTGTTAAATAATATTAAATTTACAAAACTAACATTTGTTTTATTTTCCTTTGTTTTTATAATTTAAGAGCTAAAATGTCATTTTTAAAATTCTTCTATATAATTAAAATGAAAGTAAGCATCAAAACTACTTTTTAAATAAAATGAATTTTCCTTTTTTTATCCATGTTGCATGCATATCTGTACAATCTTTTCCTTCCATTTAATGCTTAATAGGAACATGTAGATAGTCATATACTTATCAGCTTTGTAAGAATTTTAAAAAATGTCCCTTGTTGAAAATTTATTATTTTGTTTTGTACTTTCAGGGCATCAAACTATGTAAATTTCATTTTTAACTATAATTTTGAACATGATGATAAGCAGTCATTTTTTTTAACCGAACCAAACTTGCTGTAAGGTGTTAAATATTGAAATTGATAAATATATATTTTGGAGAGAGATTTGAAAGTTGCATACTTCATTCACTTATACAAAAAAAAAAATCAATGGTACTCAAGATCTTTTTACAATTTGCATAGAAAAGAGAATTTTCAGAGAAATGTTTCACATAAAGGTAGCAGATTTTTTCATGTTTTTATGTCAACAAGAAGAAAAATTTTGACACTTATTGATCATTTTTCATGTAACCTTATATATTTACATATGTCAACATTTTATAGATTTTTAGTTAAAGTTCTAAATGTGGGTTAAAAGGAGATTTTTATCTGAATAAAACTTATAAGATGAAAAACAGCAAATATTGGTACTTATTTCAGGCAATAAAAGAGGATTATATTTGATACTAGGAAGTGAACAAGCTTAAAATGAACAATTTTTATTATACTCTATACAACTAGTGATTGTGAGTTAAATCCCTGAGCCAGGCAGAATGTACTTGGAATTAATGGAAAACAGGTGAACAATAACTGAGCAGTACTAAAAATAAGATGTAGATATTGGTAGTGGAATGCAAACTGTCTACCGTCATAGATTAAATAAAGGGTTCAATTCAGAATTCCCTGTAGATTGATATACACCTGAGGAAGGCTGAAAACACAATGGCTGAAATGCTCTGATAAGAACAACAAAAATGAAGACAATAGCTCAAATATACATAATGCAAATGAAGACATCTTTGTTATGAACTCAACTCTAGTGAAATGACTAGTATATGTAAGAAACAAAAGTGATAAACTTGGTAAAGATTAACTAGTAATTTGACTAACATACAACAGAGTGGAGAAATTAGACAAATATTTATATATAGACAGACAGTTAAAACATACATATCAAAATAGGAATATATGAATTAATCTAATATTAATTCTTATTTCTAATTAGACTTGCTATATATTCTCTGTTTGGCCAATGTTGTCCCAGCTTTATCAGCTTCTCCTGGTCTCTCACCCAAGATATAAGCTATCTGTATTCAATTTTTGTGCCATTTCTGAAGATTAAGGTTGATTTATTGATTGATTTGTTTCTTTTTTACAGTTTACCGGCCCTTTGGGCATTATTTAAAGCCAAAACATGTTTTTTATTGAAAGAATATTTTTGTTTTGGCAAGTGAATATTGCATTAGCAACTTCTGGTAGATAACAATGATTAGTTCTACTATTTAACCCATAGCTTGGGGGAGCTGAAAATTAGGGTCATGAATACACATAATTATACAAGAGCTTTAAACTATAATAAAAAAAAGTAAACTGTCCTGGTTTGAAGTTTGGAAATTCTTGCAGATTAAAGTTCTAGATGACCATTGTACTTAAAGCTTCAGTATCGTTAGTCATTTTTATTTGTCTCAATGTTTACCTTATGGCAAATTTGAATGGTGCAACATTGACACCCATTTTAAAACTGAAAACTTTGTTGCTTAGAAAAAATTTAGGAAGGAATATTTGTCTAATTTCTCCACTCAGTTGTATATTGGGCAAGTTGAGGAAAGAATTTTTTCTAACCCAATCATGTGGGCTTAGGTCAGTTCATGATAGTATACATGTACAATTTTTCTTAAAATAAAAATACAAACAAAAAATTGTGAATGTAAGTGTATTTTTTTTCTTTAAGAGTGAGTCAACTATTTACAAGTCTTGGAAGGCACTCAAGATAGAGGATTACATTAGGAGGCCATTTGTGTGTATAGGTGTGGAAAATAACGGTTAACCCTAGTCTTGAATAGTGATTGTAGTGACTGGGGAAACATTGGGCAATGATTTGTGGGAAGAAGCTGCTCAAATGGAACTTACTTCTCATCGATGGAATACAGAGGGAATGTGGGTGGTTTGCTACAATATAAGTGGTATGGCATATTGTTGCCATGAAGGTTTGCCTTGGCGAGACCAGGGAATATAGCCAATGGAATCAGCAGTAGAGCAGTGAGAGGCTTGCCACATCCCAGCTATGAGAGAGGGGTTGAAGGGTGGAGAATAATTCGTGACCCACAAGGGCTTGGAAATTCTTTTGAACTCTATCAAGACTGGAGAGAGAAGTCTTGAAGTCTACCCAGATATGATGACAGTACTCCATTTTTGGCTCTTGTAAAGGTAAAGGATATCAGGAGAAGTCAGGTACTTTCTGGAGCAGTACAGGGAGCTTACCATTTTACCTGTATTCTTAGCAATGAATTGTATGTATGAGTTCCACTTGAGGTCGGATCTATATATAGAAATACTTCTTAAATGAAAACAGTAGCTTAAAATGTTCCCTTGTGAAAAATGCAACAGTAAGAAAAATATACAAGAAAAATTTAGGAAGGATTTTAAAACATTTTCTGCTTTATGAGTAGATAATGTATTGGCTTAATGTATTGACTTAATTTTTTAAAAAATACATGCAAGCAAAAAATCTTAAATTTAAAAAGAGAAGTGAAATATTTTTCAAAATTTGCTTCTGCCAACGGTAACATTCATTTGGATTCAGTTCTTGTTTCATAAGTTTTTATTTTTGCCAGTGAATAAAGTTTCTCTTCTGGTTTATAAAAATTATGGCTTTTTTTTACTTAACAATATATTTAGAAGTTTTGAATGCATTGTTGCTAATGATTTGGTCAGTGGTTTGATTCTGGAATATTTAAGTGCTTACTAAATTGAAGAAAGTGTAATCAAACAGAAATTCAAATGTTTTACAAAAAGAAAAATATCTGGGGTGTTTTTGTAAAGTAGCTTTTCATAAGACATATACCTTACTTTTAATCTAAAATAAAAAATAAACTTAAAAATATTTCATTATAATAATAATTGATTTCGTAAGTTTTTTCTTGAGGCAATTTTGATAGGGTCATTTTTTTTTATGAATTTAAAAATTTTTAGTTCACATTTGCAACAATCTGAAAGAAAATCTTCATTTTTGTCCTCAGTAAGATTGATGCAATGCCAATGACTATAAAACAATGAAATATCAACACTGTTTAAATGACACTTTTTCTGGAGTATTCAGCAAAATGAAATTTTTCAAGTTCACCAGGGCACAATTTTCATAACAGATGTACCTTCTTTTCATCTGACCATCCTTGACATTCTTCTCTGAAAATGGCCTCATACCTTCTGAAGTATGATAGGAATGTAATGTTTTCTTCTGGAACATGATGAAATTCACTAATCGAGTTAGCAACCAAGTCTGGCGAAAATGAAATTGATGCATTGACTGTTTCTTGCTTTTCCAGGATTGCTTTTATCTGTTCTTGATATTCAATACATTACTGTTGCATTTGTTATAAAAGTTGCTGAAAAACTATTTTCAATTCTTCCATAGTGTATTATGTTCATACCATTAACTAGGAATTAATTTTTTTTTTCCTAATAGCCATATATCATACAGCCTTGAAGTTTATCAACTTCCACATCACACTATGAATATATATGCACTCCACCAAATTCATTGTGAATTTTGAATTCCTCCAACTATTTATGCAAAGTGAGAGTAAACAAACATTTTTTTCATGTGAATTTGAATTCTCATCACCACTTTTATGTCTTCATTCTATTGAATGAAGATAACACAATCAAGAAGTAGTGTGTCACTTGGAATCAACGTAGTCTTGCTGAAATAGGTACTAAGCAGATAAGCTAAATCATTAACTCTCTACTTTTGTATTTTACTTCTTCTACTGATGATTCTCAGCATCCATATTTATGCGAGAGGTATGTTCATATCCACAATATTATGTTAGTTAACATTGAAATAAATAATACACCAATAAACACTGAAATGATAAATAATGTATTGTAATATTTATTCACTTCCTTGGGATATGCTTAGAGAATGATAACAACAAACCCAGAAGAAATTTTATCTTTATTACTCAAATATACTAATTTACTTCCGATATATATTTCTGAGTTATATCTACTTTTTACTTTAAAGCTGTTTGATTAATAAATCCTGACTTATTTTAGAAATAATAAGTGCATTTATAGACTCATCAAAATAGAATAAAGTATTGAAAATAATTCTTTAAAAATATATAAAATGTGAAGGTGGATAGAGAGATTGGTACACAAAATAATTCTAGAAAAAATACTAAGAATACTAAGAAAAAAATTGTCTAGTAATACAGAAGGCACTTAACACCTTTTAGTAAAAGATAAGTACTGTGGTTACATGATGACCACTTTGTGACATCACTCATTACAGTGACCAAAAGCAGGAGTCAATTTTCAGTTTGAGAATAATAATCAAACAAGAACATTGCTTTCTTCTAGCCTCGGCCATCTTCAATATTATAAATATAAGCATAGATTTACTGACTCATCATAAATTTGTTTTCTGGAAATAGTAACAAACAGAAAAGAAAAAATATACTGCTTGGTTCAATTCACTGCCAGTAACATAGGCAATCCAATTCTCAGTAACCTACGTAACACAAGGGAGTTAATGTAAAAATGATATTCAATCCCTTCTCTTCTAATGGAAGAAATTCATACATACTACAATGAAATCTGTATTTATACAAATGTCTGTGAAGCTAATACACAAAATTCTTTTAATTGTTTTCATTTTCCAGTGATGTTCCCCATAAATATTTAGATGTCATCCTTTCTATAAATACTTTCATAGTAATTGTTCTGATGAATTTTCCACTTTGTTACCTAGATTTTATGAATTTAAGTACAATACAAGATTGGCAAAAAAGTCTTGTCATTTTACAGCTGAATTGGGTAGATCAAAGTTTTATGTTAACTGTTTCTTTTCTCACACATCTCACTTGTGGAAATTTTATGGCTTTTTAGTTACCAGCCAAATTTGATCTTCAAAAATTTAAATGCAATATCAATCATCATCTCATGTCTTCTTGATTCCTCTTCTTTTATTGTTCTTTCTTCTTAATAATGTTTTCCTTTTTCTTATTCTTTCACACTCAGTAACCCCTTGCATCATAATAGCTTTATTGCACTGCTTGGGATAAAACAATTAAAAAAAAAAAGAAGTTGCTCACTGTTTCTTTCTATCCCTCTTTCCTTCAATATGTCCTTAGAGTATTATATTTTCCAAGCTATCCTTCCTCATAATATATCTCAAAAATTTCAATTGATTTTAAATATGAATGTTATTTGAGTTCCCATTTTATTAGAATGTCCTTCTTGCTCATGTTTTGTTCATGGTATTCTCAGTATCTATCTGTAGAACCATATCTTTGTTACTTTGCACCTCTTTTGCAGAGGAAATTCCAAGGAAATTGTTCAGTATTCATTGCCATACTTGAGGGTAAATATGACATGGCAGTTCAGCACTTTTCTTTGTTTTTAACAAAAAATATTCCTGTCTCTTAATACTTAACTTAGTTTCTGGAAAACACCTTTCACTATTTGAATATGCCTTTTGATTTTTGTCACATTTTCCATCATCTGTTATTACACAAACCAGATAGTTCAATTTTTGTACTTGTCTAATTCTGACATCTCCACTTTTGTCTGCCTCTCTGACTAATGTCTATACATTCTTTCCTCTCATTTTCCTTTATTACCTTCTCTAGAAGCTTTTGGTAGTTTTCCTTTTTGAGGCTGCAATTTGTACGATGTCATTTGATCGCATATTTTTAATATTATAATTCTGGTAGATTTTCCAAAACTACACAGTTAAGGCATCTGAAATTTATTTCCTTATTCCCTATCCCAGAAATGATATAAAACAGACAGTTGTTAATTTGGTTACTGCTTACATACTAATTCCCCAGATAACTTCTGATGACTTTTACTTGATAATGGAGGTACCCCTTTCTTAATATTAAAAAGAGGGCTTAAATTAAAAGTCTACAACTTTCTTATCATATTTATAAAACAGAAATAGCTTTAAAGTTCTGGAACCTTTCCCATATATTTATGATGGGATTTTTTTTAATGACAGTTAAGCCCTTAATCTCCTTTTTCTAATGAAGATTATTTTTTGTATTTAAACACTTCAAGTAACATGTTCAAAAGAAGTGTTTTTTGTTTTTGTCTTTTTTACTTTACTCCTTTTACTTCATTCCTAGTCATCACTTTTAAAAACAATAAACATTGTCCCCACCCCAGGAGTGAAGATAGTTAAAATAATAGCAGTATCAAGGTAAAAAAAAATATATCATTTTGACACCCTGTTTTTTTTTCGGCCATGAAAATTCAAATGTTCTGACATTTTAATACAGGAAGTGTGTCATTATGCTTACTTTTCACTGAAAATTGTACAGATGTCTTCACAAGATCTTTGTATATCTTTCTGGTGGGACTTATGAATTATAAAGATATTATTTACATGTCTATGCCAGATCAAAAGTGTAATCTAATCAGTATATTCTTTACTATTTACTTTTTTGCTATCATTTTCTGAAAAAAATGGACACTTTCATTTGCATTAGGAATTGGACACCTTAAGAAGGCTGTAGAATGGCTGAGTTAAAATATTAGGTTGGTGTAAAAATAATGTCGTTTTCTCACATAGTAACATATGTGAGAAAACGACATTATTTTTGCACCAACCTAATACTATGGTCACAACAACCAGAAAAAAAGAATGAGTTTCACTTAGTGAATAATTTTTGCAAAAGATTTTACATGAGATAAATTCTGCAAAATATAAAGTATAAGAAAAACACCCACTTTTGAAAGTTACTGTTAAATTCTTATTATTTTCACTGAAATTTTTGCCTAATGACTTTTGTTATTATTTAGCTTAAAGTTTTATTCAAACTTTAAAACGTTAATAGGATATTGTTACTACTACTTTTCTCATTGTTTATGCTTTTGATAATATTATACATCAACAGTGATTAATTTATCTTCACTTAACCTGTTTAATGTGAGTCATAAGTAGTCAACCAATTTCTATTTGGCTACATTTTCAAGAAAACCTTTACTACAAAGGCCAAAAAAAGAAAATTATTTTATTAATGTTGCTGTTCATGATTAATCTTTTCTACATTACATCAAATACTAACAACAAATAAACTAAGATTTCCTTTTGAAAAAAAAAAATGAGGCAATTTTCTACCTGTTACTATCACTAATTTACTTTCTTTTCTCATTTTCGTTTTGTATTTACTGCCAATATATTGTTATGAGAATTGTATCACCCATTAGCTCATCTAAAAATGACAGAATTAAATACAAATTATCTTTATCCTGTGTGATCCAGAGAAAATAATGCAGCTTCAATGGCCTTGACATAAACACCCACAAATATCACTGTTTTTTTTTTCTTATATTTTGTATGCAATGTTTTTTGTTGCAAATATCATTACATGAGTGATTAAAGCAATTATTATTGTGTTTTGCCTTTGCTTCCAGGTCTTATACAAAGACTTCAAGAAGCAACAAGTTTTTTTGCATCAAAAGATGCAAATAGATGGGGTGCCATGCATTCAGAGAGAGAAAAATTATGTAATTATTATTATTATTGGGTGAGAGAGAAGCTTGGCAATAAAGTGTTGTTTGGGGACATATATACAATATCCAATATACCCATAATAACAACCAGTATGATCAGGGTGTACCAGGCATGTGGCTGCTGCTGCTGCTTCTTATTCTTGTTGTTGTTTGAGGGGGGGTAAGAGAGCACCATACCAACAAAGTGATGCTGGAGTACAAATATACAATATCCACTATACCCATAATAACAAACAGTCTGATCAGGATGTACCAGGCACATTATTATTGAGTGAGAGAGAAGCTTGCCAATAAAGTGATGCAGGGGTACAGATATACAAAGCCCAATATACTCATCATGACATACAATCTGATGAGCGTATACCAGGCACATGCATCACAGCCAAATATGTATTATAGGGTGACAGGTTTTGGTAAAAGCAGCACATCACCTTACAGGGTAGAAATATCTTCACGTTGGGTAATCCATTTCATTCAAACAGTCTCCTACAGAGGATGTTCCCATGTATCTACATGTAACTTCCAAAGCACCCTGGCTGCCTCATCCTTCAAACTTAAAAAAAAAAACAACCTAAACCTCAACCATAATATTCCCTCACCACTCCTGCTCATTAACAGTGATGCACAGTGCATCAACCCCTGGGAAATATGTCCAGCTGGTTAAGGTCAGCAAATTATATATAAATCTGTGTTTCTGGATGAGATATTTATTGTCGACTGTCTTAATTCACAAAGACAAAACATGTATTAGTTAAAAAGACCTCCAGTCAGTTAAGATCAGAAGCCTATAGAGCAATTCCTGGCATAGAATCAAGGCATTTATTTTATTATTATTATTAGTCATTTATTTTCTTCAATACCTTTGTCATAATACTTTTATATTTTTTCTTTAATATATCTACTAAGTGATTTAGTGACTAATAAATATATGATTTGTACCAAGAGTATTTTTGATTTTATTGGTTGACCTCCTGAATTATTTATTGTATAAGGATATACCAATCCCAATAAAGATAGCGTGTCATAAAAGAAATCTGACAATAAAAATAGAAAGAAAACCACAATAAAATCCTCTGTGATAAAATCTGTTCAAAGATAAAAGAAATATTTAAACTCCCAATTACCATAGTTGTGATGCCAGTTGAGATCAAAACATTGTTTCTTTCTTTTTCATCTTTACAACAATTATTATTGTTATTAGTGTGTGTGTGTGTGTGTGTATATATATATATATATATATATATAATGATTTATGTTAGTGGACATTTATGGACAAGTCTGAGAAAAGATATAAGAATAGTCCAAAAATAAACCAAACATAACATTTATTCTATTGAGAAACAATATACAGCATACAAAACATTTACCTTTTGTAAATGTATTTATTTGTTATAGAACAATAAAAGTTCTGTTTTCTAAAAAGTCTGGCATATGGCATCAAAAGAGAGACAGATGAGTCCTTGTTGTCTGTCCACATCCTGGAGGCAAAAAAAGATCAAGAGCTTCATATCTCCTGCCGAAGCAGCAAGAAGACAAACCACAATTGGATAGTTTAGGGACCATTCCACAACTCCCATACATGTAGGGTTTGACAGAGCTACACCTTACTGCTATGTGTGTGTTTTGACCAGCCTGTGTGTGTGTGCATGTGTGTTTTAATGCACTACATATATAATTCCTTTAACAAATATTGTTGTATCATTATATTTTTTTTTATATCCCCTTCAATTTTATCAAGTTTTTCCTTCTTATTATCATTATTGTCACAATTGTTACAAGATCCCATTAATGTCAAATTGCAACCAAAAAAAACAAAAAAACAAATGCCATTATGAATAAAAATAATAAAGTTCAACATTGTCATTCACTTTCCTTTCTTCTATTTCTGATTCAAAATCACTCTTTAAAAAATTTATTTTTTCTTTCTTTTCTTCTTCTTATTCCTATCACTCAACATTGATGATTTTTGTTTTTGAATGAACACTATTCTAAATTTAACTTTCACACAAAACAAAAGCTTGTTTTTATTTTGAAGCCTTTTAACCCTATTCCATCAGATAATCGGGTTGATTTTAGACTAATGTTGTATTTGGATTCAACAACCTTTTAACCCTTGTTTTTCATTTTTTCCTTTCAGTGTTTTATGGACTCAAACCCAACTTTATTCATTGAACAAAAAGTGCAAAACACACAAGAAAACTTAAAATTCGTTGGATGATTCCAAATTGAATGGTTTTAAGTTTAGTCAGGTTTAAGAAAAAAATTCATTAGAAAAATTCTTTTCAAGTGTCAAGTTAACTCTTCATTATTCCAAGTATTTCTTGGGTTACAGAGTTATATTAATTTCAGATATTGGTTATGTTCTTCACCAAATGATTCAAATGCTCACCAACAATGCAGCAATATGTTGCTGTTATTGTATTTTGGATGGCCTTGGTTGAAACTTGAGAAAGACCTTTGAAAACTAAACAGGCAAAAATCATTAGAATTAGAAATCAATGCAAAATACTATCAAATAGAATACCAAGGATCAAAAGTATAAGAAATACAGAGAATTAAAAAACTGGCATATTTTTTAGTGTTGATAATTTTTATACCAAAAGTTTAATGGTATTTCTATCACCAATAATAAGAAAATTTAATGGTATCACCAATATTAGGAAAAACTGAGACACTTTGTAATGCCCAAGAGATATAATTTAAATCCTGACCTGGCATCTTGACTTCAATTATTTTTCTCATAGACATGACATGGCTTCCCTCTAACTTTTCAATTTATATTTTGATAGCAATTGTTCTGATGAGCTTTTATTCTTCATGCTTCAACTTCATAAGTTTATGTGTGCTACTACTAGATTGGCAACCAGGGCTCACCATTTTACTGTTGAACTAGCTAGATGCAACCATAAGTTCTATTCTCACACTTCTTGCCTGTAGAACTCCCTTCCAATTTCTTGCTTTCCTGCCACCTACAATCTGTAAAAGTTTACATGCAATGCCAATCACCATCTTCTGGCTTCCTAAATCCTATTCTTTTATTGTCCTTTCAATTCACTATAGTCCTCTCATTCTCTTTCACTCCCTAGTGGCATTATCACCTTGATTGGGATTAAATGATTAAGAAAATAAAACTATTGCATGAGATATGTTGCTTTTGCTACTAAATATTTGCCATAAAAAAGAAAACATTCAGTTTTAAATAAGTGAAAATAATGATGAAATATATTTGTGTTGCACAGGTGATGTTCTATTAGTTTTGGTAATAAAAGGACATAAATCCACTATGTCAGATTTTATTATTTAACAGTAAAATTGGTATTAACCATTTGACATTGGCAAATTTTTCAGGATATACTTATATTGTTTTTTATTTTATTATTTTTTTTTATTCAGTTGATCTAGCTTGGACATTCATGAGTCTATCACACTGACTATCACAGTCTTGCATCAAGCTCCAAAGGTCATTATAGTGGCATTCTGTGTCATATCATAGTTGGTCAATGGAGTTGGTTGCTGGACAACCAGCCCATCTTGCCCCATGACTAGTATCCAGAGCAGTAGATCACTCTCAATTTCTTGTTTTACTTGCAAGTAGTATTCTACAAAGTGCATTCTGCATTTGTGTAAGATTGTAGAAATATCAGGGATGGGTCCATAGAGCTGTGATTTAATTGGATGTTGTCTCCAAGAGATGTTAAATATAGCTCTTAGCATCTAAGTGTAGGTTCCATTAAGCTTAGACTCTAGGGTTTTAGTTAATGTCCAAGCAGTGGCACCATACATTAAAACTGCCTCTACAGTGGCTCTAAAGTATCTCCGCTTGAGGTTGTCTGGTAGATCAAATTTCTAGATAACATTCATTTTATTCAATGTGGCCAAGGATTTATTTATGCAAATTTTTACATCCTTTTCAGTAGTATTTATTTCACTTCTTAGGACAAATTTTATTGTTTCACCTGAGGCACTTTATATTGAGCCTTGCTGGTTGAAGCTTATGAATTCTGTTTGAAAGGCATTGACAGTTTATCATTATCAGGATTTTCTAGATGATGTAAAAGAACTGTGGCATTGGTAATGGTGTCTGTAGTGATAGCTATATAGTCAATATTAGTCAGCTTTTTTGCAGGATATCGACTTGAGAGTCTAGTTGATAAAGTAAAGCTTAGAAGATGATGTTTGTCAAAGGAAGTTCTCAATACATAGACAAAGGTGATAAAAAAGAGAAAAGGTGCAAGGGTGTCACCCTGAAGGACACCTGCTTTGATGTCAAAGAAGCTAGTGTTTCTATCTGTGGATCTAACCAAAGATTTGGTATTTTTGTATAGCATCATTATGTCAGCTACAGTAATGGCATATTATGTCAGTTTCAGCTTCTAATATAATTTTTAGTAGAAATACTAACAATAATTAATTTGGATATGTGGGATTTTAATATGTAATTTGTGGACTGTTTTTCATATTGTAAATAAATATATATAATAGTAGAGTCACTGATATTTACTTTTTCATTTCAGATATATAAAGATTGCCAAAGGTCATGAGAAAAATATGATTTCAAAAGACGAGAAAGATACTATAAAATTATTGAATGATGAGAAAACAATTTTATAAACTGCGAAAAACCTGAATAGAAATCATAGACCAGTCAAAAAATAACTTGAAAAATGTTGACAAAATAAAAACGAAAATCACTGACTTTAAGAATGTCACAAAAAGAGATATGAGAAAAATTAAAAGTAATTAAATAAAAAAAATGGATTGACCAATAAAGAAATATTTGAAGAAGCTGGTGTTGCAAATGGAAATAGAAAGATGCAAAATATTAAGATTCTTGGTTAAATACATGAAACAACTTAAGTGCCACCTTTAAGTAAACATCACAAATATATAACTTGGGTGAAGAAGTATGTGAAAACTAATTCATTAGCATTAATTTTTTTTTGTGGTGATCATAGAATTACATTGGTTAGAACTAATACCTGGGTTCATGTTTGAGTCTTTCATGGAAATAGTCAAGCAACACAAAACTAAAAGACAAAAATGACGAGGTCGAGCGATGTTTGAGGTTAGTATCACAGGCATTGCATGTCCCTTGAAAGTTGAGGATGATGTCAAAATAAATGCACAGAATTATTTCAAGTTCTTGGACAAGATTTTTGAATGGTATAGATTGCAACAAAGAAGCTTTATTCTAAAGTGTATATTCCTGCAAGACAATGTTCCTTTATATTCTGCAAACTACTGCCCACCTTGCCAAAAATGATTACAAAGACATCATAATAATTGAATGGACCACACTATTAGAAACAAAGAAAAGATTACTAAACTGTCATATCAGTCTTCTACAGTGAATACATGACAATCTTCTGACAGATGAAGAAGAAACTTCAGGCAGCAGAAATACAATTCTACAGAAGGATTCCAAGAATAACATATATTGAAAATGTGAGCAATTACAAAGAAGATAAGCCCATGTCTTTCTGTTCTTTTTCTTCTAAAAGCTACAAACTGCTTAATATTAAAGTTTAATCTTACATGAGAGATTGCAAAATGACAAAGATATGCATAATAAAAACCGACACAGTATAGTAAGTTTAATTGCCAGTAAATGACAGTAGAACCAAAGTAGATAAAGCTACATATCCATGTTCTAGAATCTACTGACTGCTTAATAAGTTTAATCTTACAGGAAGTGATTCCAGTAAATTTTTTATCTATTAGTTTAGTTTTAATAACTTTTCTGATTGAGCCTTGACACTTGAATGGTGGTCTCAAAGTTGATTGTTGGTTCTTAAAGTAACAGGTGTGGTTCAAAAGTTGACTGTCAACTAGTAGAAGCTTTTATTACTTGTGTTATTTTCAAAAGAATTCAAGTGGATTACTTTTATTATCTTTTATATATTGTTTTAGCACCAGACATAAAATTTCCTATTTATTTACTGTGATTCTCCAATCACATGCATACAGATTTATAAAAACTCTGCACTTCAAATTTTTCTGGAGATAGATGTGAAGAAAAATTACTCATTCTGCTTTTTATCTTATATGTTTACATTTTATTTTTTCCATACAATTTTATCTTACAATTGACTGATATGATGGACACAGGAAAAGTCATTCTGAATTATCTAATTTATTCATATTTACTGCTAAATAATAGAAGTAGTAGCTACTATATTCATTTTCAATTATGACAGCTGGAAGCAATTTATCTAACAGATATTTGAAACATTTTGAAATTTTTAAATGAATTGACATCGTCATCATTATCACTATTATTATTCCCTTTGATTTCTATTGTATACTCATTTCCTCTCTGGGGTCCCAATCAGAGACCTTATGGTTGAAAGGGCATCATGGCATTTTCCACTGAATATTTATGTATAAACAAAAGAGTATGATTGTTATTAGCATTACTCCATTTTATTAGTATTTTCATATAACATGAGTGTGATGGAAAGAATCATTAATAAATTGGATTGAAACAAGTTATAAATTAATATAAACAAGGCTTTATGCGCTCCACTATTTTTGGAGCTGCTCCAACTCCCATACCCAAAATTGGAGCTGGCTCCCATCCCTGTTTTCAAAAAGAAACCACTCCAGCTCCAACTCTATTAAAAAAAAGAACGGCTCTTTTTCAGCATTCCATATTTAAAATGTACCTTTTTTCATAAACATTGCACATTCTTGCAATTAATAAGTTGGGTATGAGATATTTTGGTATTCAAATTTAATATGAAGCAACATTTAGCCTGTCAGCATACCCTTTACTCAAAAACATATTGAAGTTGTCCCAATGTAGATTTCTTTATAAGGTATATGTCATTCCTAATTCAAAAAGAATTACCTCAACAAACATCAAATTTAGTTTTACAAATTTTATTTTATCATAAACTGGAGTTTAACTTTAGTAATAGTTGTTTTTCAAAATTTCCATCTTTCAATCTGTGATGGTTTTTTCAAAAAATTCCTCCTCCAATTTCAAAATGAAAAAGCATCCTTGAAGATTTCATTTTAACATTAATTGAAAGTTAAATGATTAGATTTACTATTTCCAGTCAGTAAAATATTCTAGTGTATTTTAAATAAAAATTATTTAGATTGGAATCTCAACTTCTTGACCAATTTAAGAAAATTTTCTTAAAAGCAGCCATTTTCTTAATTTTAAGAAATTTTTAAACCAAACAATCTATATACGTTAAAAAGTAAATTATAATTTTATTTCAAGACAAAAAGTATCATTTCAGACCAAGAATCAGTTTTATTCAACATTTGAATGAATACTGTGGGAAATAAGTGAGAAAATCCAATGGAAATTATTACCCATAAAGTAGGTACCTCCATGAGATTGCTAAAAAAAAGCATAGCATGATGAAAAAGATGCCAAACTTGACAAAAACAAAAATTTATCGTCTAAATGTTTATGTTATTATTAAGAGGAAAGATCAAAGTTCATTTTTTTTTAATTTTTCTTCTTTTTAGAACAATCTGAATTTTCATTTAAAAATCCTTGTTTCACTTTGTATCACCAGAACTAGCAAAATAACATATACAATTTTTAGCACGTTTTTTTTTTTTTTTTTTTGTATGACACACATTAATTTGGAAAATCTTGCAAAAATAAAAATAATTGTTGGATGTTAATGAAACTTTTAGAAACTATTCACAGATGATTGAAATTATTATAAATATGTTTTCTTTTATTAAAGTCATGGTAGAAATATTTTTTTTATATTTATTAGATAACTAATTTTATGAAGACTCTAGAAATTCAATCAAGTCCACTTTAGTAATGAGAATAGTTAAAAACACAAGGCTTTGAGGAATGCAAATCATGTTTTTTTTATTTTTAATTGGACCCCCCTACCTGAAAATCAGCTCTGAATTGTAACATACAAAACTCAATAAAACAAATATATTATTTAATTTCAAATGCTTTTATTTGCTTTTAGTTGTTTTTATGAATATGGACAATATTTTCTGAAAGAAAAAAAATCTTTTGATGAAAAATGAATTTTTAATAAAATTATTTTGTTATTTTTTAATTATAATAGATTTTTACATTTAAGTTGTTAAAATCTTATAAATTTATTATAAAATTAGTTAAAAGCCACATCCACTTTCGTAAGTGTCCTTATGAGATAGATTTTTTAGCACATTGTGAATTGTATCGTTTTGACTAATCAGAAGAGTCTCAGTAATTAAGAAATGTAATTTTGTGTTTATAATCGGTCTCTAATTATAAAGTATGGGAGACCAACCGGAATACAATTAAGTTGCATTATTTGATTTAAGCATTGTTTCCGCTGTTAAGGCCTTTAATTTTTTCGGAAACATGTGTGGAGAAGTTAATTTGATTTTTCAATTTCAACTGAGAAGGGTACCTACAAGTATCACTATCATCTTATGAAATTTATATGATCTTATTTTTATAATAATCTCAGTTGTGACATTTTTCCATTAATGAAATATCAAAATTAATAATAAAATGAATGGAAATACAAATAACACAGTAAAACGTAATAAATGTACATAAAATTATAGTATTTTATGTACATTTCTGATATAATTTCATAAGAAAGGTACCTATAAATTAAGATTAAATACCTTTCTTATGAAATTTAATCTCACTCTTAACAGTCTTATTTTAATTTCTTTTTAATACATTTTCCATAAAGCATGCAAAGGTGAAAGCTAAGTACAAAAAACAAAAAAAAAAATTAAAGCGCTGAAAGTTTTCCTTAAAAATAACAAGGAAAATAATTTGTTCACTTAAATGTAAATAATTTCACTTTTCTCCTTCCATAGAACAAATCATCCTCATGGAATCCGTTGTCACCTGTCAAGCGACGTGAAAGTTTATGACCTGCTTTGTTTTATTTTCAAATTACATCTTTTCAGTGCAGAAGCTAAGTTAAGCTTGGTTCAAAATATTTTAAATAAACATAATTTCTGATTTTCTTAAGATAAGTTTTGAAAAAATGATAATTGATATTTAAAAGAATTTCAAACTGAGATTTTCATTTTTTTTATAAAATGCAAAAAAATGGTTGTCATCTGTCAATTATGCTGAATAAAAAGAAACAAGATTTTTAACGAAAATTTCAGACGTGCTAGAAACGATTAAAAAATGTAAATAAAATACTCCCAAAATACTTTGATCTTTCCTCTTAATAATAACAAACATTTAGACAATAAAATTTTGTTTCCGTCAAGTTTGGCGTCTTTTTCATCATGCTATGCTCTTTTTTTTAGCAATCTCGTAAAGATTTCATTTATTTTTTAATAACTTTCTTTAAATGATGATGATGATAATAGTAATGATGACAAAATTGTGTACAAAAGTAAATTGTTGGTAAATTAAAAAGAAAACATTGGTTTATTTATTCATTCAGCAATGAAAATTTGTCATAAAAACAAAAAAGTTCAAACATTTCTTCTCCGACAACACTGATATCTACAGACAGCTTTTATACTCTCTCACTCACCGATACTCACACACGCACATACATATCTAATAAAAAATGGCATCAAAGACTTGCTATGGAGTGACTGACTCTTTTGAAGACATTTTTTTCAGACTGTCTCCTGCAACTTAAAAGAAATGTCCCGGACATCAGAACGGTAACAACTAGGTGTCAAAGTCATTTGCCTCTTTACCAAAACCCGGGTAGAAGTTGAAATAGTTACACATGAAAATGGAAACTAACACACACACACACACTCACTGACTCTCTCTCATACATTTACCACAGATATAATAATAAAAAATAACTAAATAATAAGAGTTTTTCCTTTCTTTTCTTTTTTATAGTTGAATACAAACTAATGTTTAAAAGAAATTTAAATAATTTTTGAGCAAGAAGTGCCAAGCACAAACCCTCCCCTCACTCTTTAGTCCCAAATAGAGCTGCTCTTGCTCCTTTTGGAGAGATCAGTAAAACCCTGAATATAAATAATAAATAGTGGCATGTGATTATGTGAGAAAAAGCCAAAATAATGAAATGGAGTAAAGCTAATAAAATAATATTTGCTTCCTCTCATGTCTAAAATCCCAAATGTACAGAATCTTGTATTTTTAATGTTTATTTTACCATATTACCAATGTTAAAACACAAAGAAGAGAAAAGTTGCAATTGCTGTTCCAAAGTTAGAATAACAAATTGAAACTTTTAATTCTTACTTTAATTTATAAAAAAAACACAAATCAAAAACTCAAGTTTAAAAATTTAACAAAAAGAAGTTAAAAAGACGATTCTATATTTTCCCAACAAAACATTTCATGCAAACAATGTGTGTTTTAAAAATAACTGATGTTCCTTTAATAATTTCATGTCAGACATGGACCTTCATTCCTGCAATAAGATATTTGTATCCAAAGGACACTTTTTCCCATGACACCACTATTTTAACTACCTTCACTCTTTGGCAATATTTATTGTTTTAAAAAAGTGATGATTAGAATTGTAATGAAAGCTGAACTTGATGAAAGTGAATTTATACATTTTTTTTGTTTTTATTATTTACCATTTTATAATGTTTGAATCAATTGGCAATTAGATGATGCTTTGCCAAATTTCCAATAATAAATGATATAATAATTAAATAGTGTTTATTATTTTTGCTGTTAATTTACATGAACAAAGAAAATGTATAAATTCATATGTTTAGGTTTTATTACAATTCTAATCATTACTTTTTAAAACAATAAACATTACTGGAGAGTGAAAGTAGTCAAAAAGCAGTGTCATAGTAAAAACATACCTTTGACACTAAGACATGAAAGTTCATGTTTGTCAATTTCATATTATTTAATTTTAATAACTAATTTTATGTGATTTCATATTCTAAACTGCTATATACTGTACCTATGAACACTAATGGGTATGTCCCACTCCTCATAAATACGTTAGACACTATGGTAATATGTTGTCATAGTAGTCCACCACTAGCAGTGGTTTACCTACTTCATGCTGCTGGTGAGTATTGTATTTTCTTGATGTTATAAAGATTACCATTTTCATTTACAACCTCTGTTTTCATTATTCCTCAATCAATAACCTTTTCTATGTTACAATATAAACATTGGTCCATTTTTCGATTTTTATACTGAATAAATATTTTTGTTATCACTGGAAAATTCTGAATTATAGAAGTCAATGAGAGAAAATGAAATTCTACTTACAAATTTACACTGTCCCTCTGATGTATGGTGAATATTTAAAAAATTATCTCTTACCTGAAAAATAAAGAAAAGATAATATTTATAATACGGAATATTTTTTAAAAACAACTTGAATTTTACAAACTAATGATTATAAGCAAATAGACAAGAGTTTTGTAATTCTTCAAATCATGTCCATTTTTACCTTGTTATCAAAGAAAGACTTATTCTTTTTTATTTGAATCATAACTACCAAATAAATAAATATATATTTAAAAAAAAAAACACTTAATGACAAATTTCATCCATGAGGGAAGAGTAAATATTTCAATTTAAATTTTCACTAAAAAATATCTTTACAGATACATGAAAATGCTAAACATACAGCTAAATATAATATCGTTTATGAAAACAAAAGCATATACTTATATATATCTGTTAGGATATATATAAGTATATACTTATATGGTTATATATCTGTTAGGGTGAACATACTTATATGGTTATATATCTGTTAGGGTGAACATACTTATATGGTTATATATCTGTTAGGGTGAACATAGTTATATGGCTCTATATCTCTTAGGGTGAACATACTTAGATGGTTATATATCTCTTAGGGTGAACATACTTAGATGGTTATATATCTCTTAGGGTGAACATACTTAGATGGTTATATATCTCTTAGGGTGAACATACTGATATGGTTATATATCTCTTAGGGTTAACATACTGATATGGTTATATATCTCTTATGGTGAATATACTTCTTGTATGGTTCTATATCTCTTAGAATGAACATCCTTATATGGTTATATATATCTTAGGGTGAATATACTAATATGACTATATATTTCTTTGGGGAAATATACATAGCATTTAGTTGGAACAGTAGTTTAATTATTTTCAATAAGTGGCACTTAACCACCTGATTTCATCTCACGTGTGATGGCATATTCTACAAGAGAATGTTTCCATGCATCCTTTTCTATGATTTTGTATAGATTATGAATCTGAAATATTTTTGGATTAAAAGTGAAAATAGAGGAAAATTATCTGTATTTCAACATTTGATGTTCTTTAAAGTGCTGGACAAATGGCAAAAAGATATGTGCCATTTATGGAGATGGTGCCATAGCTGGAATAACATTCATAAATAATTTGTTAGGTTCAGAAGTGGATTTGGAAAATTAAGCCTGCAGTCATTGATCATGACCATACCAAAATGTTGATTGAAAATAATCCAGTTTTCATGACATAAGACATCACAGGGATACTCCACATATCTCATATGAGTGTTGTCAGGCATTTGAAAATATTTAGATACATAAATTGCTATATGTTTGGGTGTTTTGTGATTTAACAGAAAAAATTTACTGAACTGTATTTCCATCTGGGATTCTCTACTGAAACACAACAAAATTATCCATTTTAAAACAATTGATCAAAAACAATGAAAAATGGATTGTTTACAACAATGTGGAGTGAAAGATGATATGAGGAAAATTAAATGAACCACTGTTAACCACTCAAAAATCTGGTCTGCATCTGAAGATGATGCTATGTATCTGGTGTGATTGGAAGGTCATTTTGTATTATGAACTCATTCTGTGAAAACAGATGCTGAATTCAGACAAGTACTATTCTCATTTAAATTAATTAAAGACAACAATCAATGAAAAGTGTCTGGAATTAGCCAATAAGAATGGTGTTATCTTCCATCAGGGCATTACTGGATCTCACATCTCTTTGTTATATGATATTTGTCCTCCTATATGGCAGTGAATGCTAGACAATCTCCTCAAAGATGGAAAAGAGACTTGAAGCAACAGAAATGTCAGTTAAACTATTCATTACCTACAAGAATTAAAATAAAATAGTCTTTTCTGTTTTTTGCAACAGGTAATTTTACCTGAGCCTGATAATTTAACAATTTTCAAATTTAAACCATATTTTATGTTTAATTCATGCTTAAAACACAACTCTAACTCTTCTTCTAGATGTTCTTCAGGACATGGACAATCATGGATCTCCACGTCATCCTGTACTTTGTAGCCTTTAGTAAAGTTTGTCTTTTTGCTATACCTCCTAATCTTAATTCTATCAACCATTAATGCAAGCTTGTCACTACTTTCCTCTATCCCTTTTGCTGTCAGTATGTCCTGTGTGTATTAAATTTTCCAAGCCCTCTTTACTCATTATGTACCCTAGAAATTTCAATTGTCTCTTTCTGATGCTAAGTATAAATGTTCTTTTTGTTTCCATTTTGTCTAAAACTTTGTTCTTGCTCACATGTTAATTCCATAGTATTCACAGCATCCTTCAGTAGAACTACATTTCTGTTGCTTCTTCTCCATCTGTGATAGAAAGACTGATATTACATAACAGCATTCATTTCTTGGTTTCCAACAAAATTTTCCTGTTTCTTAATACTTTTCTTAACTTTTGGAAGGCATTTTTCAATATCCCAATGCATCTTTGGATATTGGCATCACATTTTTGATAGTTGGAAATTTCAGTTATTTTCCATATGTGTTGTTAGAAAAAATCTGATTCTTGCATTATGCTTAAAATATGTGCTTTGTCATATAAGCTTCAAGTTAAAAAAATCAAACTATGAAAATTTAAAATATAAAATAAAAATATAAAAATAAAAAATATAAAAATAAAAATATAAAAATCAAACTATGAAAATTTAAAATATAAAATTTAAAATATAAAATAAAATTTAATCATCTAAAAAGTCATTTAAGTTACATTGTCTTGCTAGTTTTTTTATAAGGAGAGTATTTCTTATAAAAAAACTAGCAAGACAATGTAACTTAAATGACTTTTTTTAAATGGATATTTTACCATCAGTCATATTGGAAATATGCTAGATTTAAAATTCTTCTTGCTTTACCTTTCCAATATAATGCAAAATAAATATTTTAAAAAATCATGAATATTTTAAAATAACAAAAATATTTTCTTAGGCTAAAATTGTCCGAAATATGTATGATAATATAGCTTATTGAACTGCTTGCTAAGATACAGCACAATTATGGCACTGTGCCACACAGATTTAAATTCAATATAAATCACTATAAAGCAGAGATAGAATTAATTTTATATTACTTTTTTATCCTTTTTAATAAAATTTGTTGCAGCATCACTATTTCATTTTTTGTAATTCAAAACACTGTCAAGATTATTAATGTCATCTGTAGTTTTCAATAAAATATATTTGCAGCATAATACTTGATAAAAATCATTCAATGTGAGAAGACAAATAACACGTAAATCAATTTTTTCTTTTTTATCTATTAAAAAGACAAAAAAAAACAAGACATTTAAGTCTGGTTACTCATGCTTGCATATCAGGTGTAACAAAAAGTTTCAATCCTTTTTTTTTTTTTTTAGTGTAGATGTATTTTTAAGTGAGAAATTTTAGGTTAAAAGCAGCAGACAAAAATTTTTGCCTTTACCATTGAATGAATTGAGTAAGTCTGTAAATTTACTTGTTTTTTATTTTTATGTAAAAAGGTTTCATTCTTTTTAAAATTCATGTGACTATTTGCTATCTATTTTTATACCCTGACTTTTTCTTTGAGTACCAATCTGTACTGATTTATTTTGACAAAGCAAAGTCTGGTAAAAGGGAATCACTTATGAGCATCTAGTGAGCATCTATTTTCTTCTTGTATGTTCCATGTCCATTCAGGATGTGAGTGATCATGGTTCTCTACAACTTCCTATCCTTTGTGGGCCTTAGCATCATTCTTCCTTAGCCAAGCCTCCTGCACCTCCCATTCTACCATCCATTCACAGAAGCTCATCAGGTAGGTGACCCACTGCCTTTTATTATCTCTCTTGCCGTCATTATACTCTGTGAGGGTTAAGTTTGACAAGTCTTCCTCTTTCATTATGTGGCCAAGAAATTTCAGCTAACTCTTTCTGATTCTGAGTATATGTTATTTTTGTGACCATTTTCTTTAAGAGCTCCTCATACTCAGTAGTATTCTCAGTATTCTTTTATAGAACCACATTTCTGCTGCCTCCAGTTTTCTCTTAATCTGTGGTGAGATTTTTGAGCATTCACTAATATCACATAGCTATTCAACATTCTTTTCTTTGTTTCTAAAAATTTTCCTGTTTCTTAGTATTTTGTTTAGCTTTTGGAAGGCATCTTTCAGTAAAACCAACGTGCATTCAGAATTAAACTCCTGTAAGTATTTGATGTTAATATCTCCCATTTGTAGTTCCCATCTTGGGCTTTTTCTCTTGCTGACGACTATACTTTCTATCTTCTAAGTTAATTTAAAATTGTTCCCTTTACATAAATATCTGTGTAGAGAGGGATGATGATAATGATAATAATAGTCAGAGATAAGTATATGAAAGTTTTAAAAATGAACAAAGAGACAGACTGCAATCCATTGCAGATTGTCTCTTTTTCCATTTTGTCTATTGTTATAGTATATGGTAAAAAGTTTCAAAACTCAATACAGTTTTAAAAAATTTCAATTGTTTATATACTAACATTTTATCAATTAGAATGCCCTTCAATAAAAACAGTAAAATGTTCTAAATGATATTTTTTGTAATCTTGAGGAATTTTAGAGCAGATCTACCATATGTTGATGAGTGAGTTAAGAAGTATGATGAGAAAATATAAACAATAAAAATCCACTATTGTTTTATATCTGAGTCAAAATGTTAGGTTGCATGGTAGAAATTTAAAAGTTTATAGCCATATTTTTAGTTTTTTTTTGTTTAGGGAAGCCTATATATAACAGAAAAATTTAATACAGAAATCCAAGGGTACATTGGAATAATGAAATAGTCATTCCAAAAGCTTTAGTTTAGTATTAAGAAACAAGAAAATTTCATTAGAAAAAACAAACAAAAAAGAGTGCTGAACTTTTATGTAATATCAATTCTCCTATATGGTAGTAAATGTTGGACAATTTGTGCAGAGATGAAACATGAGGTAACAGAGATGTGGTTTTATAGAAGAGCACTAAGAATACCATTGACGGAGCATATGAGCAATGAGGAAGTTTAAAGAAAATGGGAATTAAAAGTACAGTTTTACTTAGAAAGAGATAATTGAAATGAAGAAGACTTGGAGAACAGAACACCCACAAAACATCCTGAAGGGTTTGAAGGAAACAGTGAGTAATCTATATAAAGTGCTTGTGTAAATAGATGGCAGAATAGGGATAAGGAAGGATAGTAAGGAAACAAATATAAATCAGAGCTACAAAGAAGAGGAAGTTGTGGAGAGTCATGATCACTCCCATCTTGAAGGGTCATGGTATATCAAAGAATAAGGGATACAAATGTAATTATTTCAATAAGCTACTTTTTCATTGCATCATAGTATATTAATACTTTTGTATATATGTGTATGAATTTAAAAACAAATTTTCAATGCTCATATCTATCTCATGTTGAAACACCAGTTCTTGTATGATCACCAAAGTTAAGCAAGATCGAGCCTGGTCAGTACCTAGATGGGTGACTGCTTGGGGAAACCAGGTGCAGCAAGTTTGGATGTACAAGTAGTGTAATGGATAATGAATTGAAATTGGAAAGTGTTATGAGAGAGAATATCTCCCTACAAGTTTAGACTTGGCCACCGGATGAAATACATAAAAATGCTCCTACATCAAGAGGAGTAGCAGCAGTAGCTTTTGCTGAAAACAGTGATTCGCAGTTAAACATTCTCTTCCCTAGTTTCTATTCTACATTATGTTTCCCAGTACCAAAAGGTAATAAACTTGTTATTAAACCAATTCCGGTTTTCTGATGTTGCTTTGATAACTCAATTACAACAGAAAGCCAAGTTCCAGTTGGGTTCATTATTTTCACTTACATGCAAATAACCTTGAGAAAGCTATGAATCCACCTCTTCTCCCTCCAGCTGTCGGTTAATTAGTAAAATCAGTAAATCCTTAAAATTTAAAAATATTTTGTGGCTTTAGCCTTTAGCACTCTGCATTATTAATATTACTTCCCTTTGCAGTGCATTCTTTTTTTAGAACTCTCAGTTGTAGTAACCTGATTGTTAATTTCACTCAAAGGTGTTTTCTGTTGCCATAGCATGATATGACAACACAAGTATAAAATTCAAATTCAGGAATCAGAGTCACCTTCAATGGCAAGATAAATCTTTAAAACAGCAGATGAAGTCACATACAGAGTGATAAAGGTTAAATAACCTGCAAAAGGTTAATAAACTGTAAAAAATAAATCAATCAAATTCTTAACACATCTTAAGAATTAAAACAATTGTTTTCTGAATCATTTGTGTTGTAGCATACCTATAGACAATAATGGGTATGTCTCCATTCACATAAATACAGTAGAAAATACTGTATGTTGGTCTGCAGTTGGAGATTCATTGTGGAATTCTCTTGACTCACTTCTAGCAATTGACTACTTCTACATGCCACTGGTGAATCTTATATGTGTTGTTCTTATGTGTTATTATTGTTCATTACCAACCTTTGTTTGATTTTTCTATTGAGTAACCTTCCCTAGGTTACAACAGTTAGTTACATACTGATTCATTAACTTCATCATTTCTTTTTATCAATGTGGTAATATTTTCTTCACACCAATTTTTTGAAAATAAATACTAAAATTATATGATGTGATAACATCATATACTTTTATTGTTTTTCATTATTGAGCTCATACTTAGGTAATTGTCTTTTTTTCATTTCTCCAATTGACATTTTAAATAGAATTGAAAGAAATAATGAAAATTATTTTAAAAGAAGAGAAAGAACGAAAGGAGATTAAAGTTTAAAATTATTTTGAATTAATTGAAATAAATACAGCAGAAAAGAACCATGAATTAAAAAAGAAAATAATAATGAATATTAATTATTATAATTATTCATCAGCAATATTCCTTTCATTTCTTTTCTTGAGCTTTCTTGGGAATATTTTCCTTCAAGATTGCCTTTCATTCAAATGATAGAAGTTATAGCAATATCTGATTAAATGTGGTAAGAAATCTTACTTTTTTTTCTTATTCTGTCAATATCTGGAAAACATCATTTCAGTTTGTGAAAGTGGCTTTCCTCATTTCTTATAAATGTATTTCTGATTCTTATTTTTTTTACCTTTTTTTACTTCTTCACTGTTCATATCTGTTTCAACAGAGACCTATTCCACTCTTTTAATCACTGTCTATATATATATATATATATATCTGCATATCCTGCTCTTTATTTACCTTTAAAACATTGTAATCACCCTATTTTCTGATGTTCACACTTTACCGAGTTTCTTTTTTTGTCAAAATCAACTTTGCATAAACTTCTGAATTTTCATTTCATTTCCCCTAGTTTCACCTGCTCTTTTACACCTCACCCCCACTGCCTATATAGATTAAATAAACACATTTTCCATTCCAAACTGCACTGAAATAGGTGGAGGGAAAAAAGCATAATCAACTATCCCTAGTTTTGAGAAATATCAATGCCTGCATATAAAATAAATATAAAATATTTTTATTGAATGGAGTAAAAATCCTAAGAATTTTAGATTTGGAAAAGAAAAGGAAGGAAAAAAGAAAGGGAAAAACAAAAAGGAAAAAATGTAAAAAGAAAGGAAAAGAAAGAAAGGAAAAAAAAAGCAAAGAAAAAAAAGGAAAAAAAAAAGAAAGGGAAATAAAAAGAAAAAATTACCCCCAAAAGACAAGTAGCATTTGCACAATGGAAAATGTGAATGCTTTCTCAGAATTTGATCAAATATATTAAAATCAATTTATGCCTGACTGAGTTAATGATAGAAAATATCAATCAGCTGTTTGGAATTTGCTAAAAAAAATTCCATGTTTTGTCAACAATGAGAGGAAATCTATAAAGTGGAGCGTCTTAAGTCAGTTTCAGGGGTAGTCATTCTGATTACAAGACTTCTAAAGAAACCAATAAAACAATGAAAAGATGACACTAATATTCCATTACTGTCAATTCAGAAGGCAGTTTTCAAATTTATTTCAATGATATTCTTGTATAATATTTATGACTAAAATGGATAAAGTATAAAGATAAATATTTTTCGTTTTCGTTATATAAATGTGAATATGACTTTTGGTGCATTTACATTGGTATCATATCTTGAGAAATTTGAGTTCTCATATACTGAGAAATTTTTGATTTTTTGTTAAAAAAACAAGAGTATTATTTTGTTGCAGTTTATGTTCTTAACTAATTAAAAAAGTAAATATTCTTGTCTTAATTAAAACAACTTTCATTGAATAAGGTTCATTTGATAAATAATAAGATATATATAAAAAACCTGTATGAATTTTATCAGTTGTCAGCAGTTTAGCCTGACTAATTAATCATGAAATTGTTTTAATTCTAAAGTATTTTTTGGTCTTTGCTGGTTATCAAAATTAAAATTAAATATTAATTTAAAATGAAAAGGACATTATTTAAATCACATTATCAGTCTTGAGACATTTTCCAATTATAAACAATAAAAAAAGAATACTCTTAAACAATTCTTTTATGTAATTGAAAATCTTATGTTATTTGGTTATTTTACTTAATCTCAAATTAATAATATTCATTATTAGAAAAGCATGCATTTAGATAAAGGATATAAACTAAAAAATTTATAAATAGAAAATATTGGTAACATATTGTTTTATGTGAAGTAATTAGAAAATAATATTTTATAAATAAAACTTGGATATCAGAGGACAGATCAGTTGAGGTTTCCATTACAATTTAACTGACTGAAAGATCAAACCAACACAACATTGCTGTGAAAAATAGTTTCATACAATACCACAAGTTGCTACATAGCCAAAACATTAACATAAAAACTTGGGTCATGTGCTTAAATAGCCTTTTTCACATTGAAACTTTCATATGAATGTCATGCATGTCACTCATCCTGTTTAGAAATATCTAAATGTTTTCTCAGATTGATGGTTAAAAGTGGCTTTGAGCAAATGAGATCTGTAGGTCTTAGCAGGGACCATCCTTCTTTGACTAACACTACAGAATCAGAAAAAAAATAAATTTAACAAATAATAGAAACCATATTACTTGAGGACTTTCAGCCGTGGTAACAACCAAAATAGAAAACACATGTAACACAAAGAAAATAATAAATTAATCAAGACATTTCATGTTACTTCAAAAAGTTCAAAAGAAAGCCTCCATCCATACTGGAAAGAGCAATAACAGTTAGTGGACCTGAGAATCTTATTATCTTGAAAAATTGATTTAATCAAAATATTTTATAAATTTCAACTTCAATTGAATGTTTCCTTATAAGAAACCACTAATATTATCCTTAGAGATGAGGAGAACAGATACTACACTTGATATTTTCTCATCCTCTCACAGTGACAAGAAATTGCACAAGGCCGGTTTTAAGAGGGGAGTCCTAGTGCATACATATGGCCCAAGGCTAAAATTTGCCTAGTCTCTGCAACCAATATCAAACTGGCATCAATATCCCCTACTCCCTAAAGCAGGGTTGGAATCTTTGGGACCAGTATCTTTCATTTATTTGTTGTGTTCTGTCTGAAGACAGAAACATAATTGAGAATTTGGCTGCTTGAAGACAGATATTACTGTTTGATCACAACCCAATGGCCAGGTAATGAAGAAAAGTAGCACTAGCTGTTCAGTCAATGAATGCTGAATGTTTCCTTATAAGGAAACAACTAATATTATCATTCCTATTATTATGAATAATAGAAACTTAAAGAAAAGCCAAATGTTGAATTATAAATCAGAAATGTTTGTAACTGAGTTTTGTCTTGCAAACATTTCTGGTTGGTTTTGATCAAAGTGCTACTAACCCTGTCAATCAAAAGTTGATTTTCTCTGACAAAATAATCAATATATTGGAATCTGAAATTTCCATTTACCACAACTTTGCTCCTTGGATGAAATTTTAAGACTTTTATGTGATCCTGCCACAATATTTAAAAGCCAAGCAGTTGACATCCAAATTACTAGTTACTAGATTTAGTCTCTTAAGCCAAGGCCCATTTAAACTTACACCAAGGTTTCAGAACAAAAACTATGATTCATGTAAGAAACTCACAACTGACAATCAACTCAGTTTATTTATTTCCCTTGGTGGAATCTGAGTTCAGAGTATTTTGCACAGTAGATATTCATTTATGAAAAATAATGACTTATGTTCTTGATCATTTGGGGTTCTATGAAGAAAGTTGTTAGTTTTCATTATGACTCACACTTCAGTGAATAACTGCTTGAAAGTAATGATGGTAATTGAAAGCTTTCAACCTTTGAGAAACTACATTGTAATTTTTCTTTCTTTAAAATGACTAAACAAAAGCCTGATAACCATTTTTTTTCCTGGAAAACATCTGGAGTCTCAATAATGAAAGCTTCAAGTACTGAATCTCATTTAACAATGAAATGCTCTTGCCTACATTTACATCATTTAAAGAAGCAATTTTAGTAAAGCATTATATTTTAAAGTTTTCTTTTTTCCATAGTTAACTGTATACTTCATTTTCTTTGATTTATTATAAGTATTTAAAAAGAAATGAAATTCTACAGAAATCTGAAGCTCATGGATATATTTACTAAATTATACTTTGTATTATTTTATTTTTTATCAGATAAGTAGACATGAGATTTACACAGGTTAATTTTAACGCAACATAAAGTATATATATATATCTATATATATATATATATATATATATATGAAGAAATATAGTCTTAAGATGTGCTATATTTATGGGATAAAGTGCTCAATATTGGAGATAGAGCGTGTGTAAATATAAAAGGGAACATAGAAGTCAACACTTAGAGGTGACAGTCTGTTTCATGCTAGATGCAATTGTCAGGCCACAAGTCCTGACAATTGCATCTAGCATGAAACAGACTGTCACCTCTAAGTGTTGACTTCTATGTTCCCTTTTATATATATATATATATATATATATATATATATATATTAGGTTGGTGCAAAAATAATTTCGTTTTCTAACATATGTTACTATGTGAGAAAACAAAATTATTTTTGCACCAACCTAATATATAATTATATTTTTAAAAAATATGATTCCATTGCAACACAGAACATCCTATGTTTTAAAATGGAAAACTCCAAATCTAGATTAATTCTAAAAATTAAATCTACAATCTATAGTTTTGTCCCATTCTCAAGCAATTTTAAGAATAATTTTCTAAGAAATTGATTTATTTAATATTAGCGTAGACAATCTTAACATTTTGTTGCTGGAATGAGAGACATTTTAATTTTTATTATTATTTAAGGGTGGTCAGTTTCTAAGCTAACTCTTGTATTGTCATGTTTGGTGATTGTAAATTCAGTCAAATTAAGGTGAGTGATTGAGGTGTCTATTCGTTGATATCTACTTCTCTTTCATATATATATATATATATATATATATATATATATATAAGACTGTATAGTAAGTAATGGCAACAGTATGTTGCTGTATGAACTAAAATGTTACAATTTTATTTAATCATTTCACTCCAGGCAAGGCAATAATGAGGAGAAAGGACAATAAAAGAACAGCATCCAGGAAGATAAAAGATGACAACTGGCAATGAATTTAAATTTTTGAATACTGTAGGTGGCAGGAAAGCAAGAAATTGGATGGGATTTCGACAGGCAAGAAGTGCAAGAAAAGAAACTATCAGAATAGAACTGACGGTTGCATCTAACTAGTTCAACAGTGGAACAGGGACACCTAGTTGCCAATCTAGTAGTAAAAGAATTCATGAAGTTGAGGTTTCAAAAAAAAAAAAATCTTACTGAAATAATTGCCATGAAAATATTTGTATAAAAGTCAGAGGGAATCCACATCACACCAATGTGGATTAACTGAAGTCGGGATGCCAGGTCAGGACTGATTATATTACTGACCCTTTGAGTTTTGTCAAGAATCTCAAGATATGTAGTAGGAATACCAGACTATATATGGCAGCAATATTTAATTCACAATTGAATTGTAGATTTATAAAAGTGCAAGACAGACTCTAACAAAAAAAAAATTGTCTGGCAACACAGTGAACCAACTTTCTTCATAGTAGACTTAGCAATTGATTCAATCACTTCATGTCAGTGGAAAACGTGAGCCCAAGAAGTAGGCAAAGAGTTGCTTTCCTGGAGGTTATCATCAGCCATGCTGATCTCCAGCAGAAAGGTTCTATATGGTGATTAAATGACTTGATTAAAACTATAAATTCATGTTTGATTTCTCATATAAATACCTTTGATTTATTATCAAATTCTAAATTTCCCAAAATAAACCTATTTTAAAAAATGTTTTAATGATAAAAAAAATTATTTCTACTTTATTAATTGGAGTTGGATTTCCTATTTGTTCTTTATATATATTTATATATATATATATATATATATATATATATATATATATATATATATATATAAACAATACAGCTCTGAAAAGGAGAGAAATAGCATATATTATTGGGATAAACTATAGTGGAGATGTAATAGTGGTTGTATTAGGTTAGTGCAAAAATAATGACGTAATAATGTCGTTTTTTGACGTAACGTCAAAAAACGACATTATTACGTCATTATTTTTGCACCAACCTAATATAAGGGCTTTTTGCATAACTGAAGTGATTGTGTGTATGATGTGCTACATGTTGTGAGTGCTATTTTTCCTTTCTGTCTGGCAACAACCCCTAAGTAACTGAAAAGGTGGATAAGCCAAGATGTAAAGCCCTTTGAAGCTATTATTATGACTCTTGTATTGAAACTTAAATGTAATATGTTAAACAGACAAACAATTTAAATTTGATCACCTTGCCTTCATAAATGTGACAGGTACTAAAGGGGCATTAATCTAAAGCCGCTACTTTATGAAATATTCAATTGATTATTTAAATCTTTTGACCAATGCCACTCTCTTTTGATAATATCCAAGAAGAAAAAAATAATTTTAAAGATACTTTGTTAACAATCAAGCTTACTGAGTGAGTGGGAGAGAAAGAGAGAACCAGACATATATTCTTGTATAATGTATGTAACATGAACATTGGCCAGCAATTTACTTTACAAATACTGCTCTACATGGTCACCCAACATTAATCAAAGAACAAGCATTTATTTTTGGAAAAAGTTTTTTTCAATAAACTACCTTAGTTGAAGGTACAAAGGTCTAACAGAAGAAATAAAACTTGCTAACAATTTCAGCCAATATAATTTCCGTCTACACACTTGTTTGAAGCCATTACTATAAATGGCCCAACCGAGGAATAAAAACATACAATTTTTAGATATGTATACACTGACATTTAAAAAGGAAGCCTGTTTTGTTTGGTTGAATTCTTCAGAGAGATGTTAGAAACATCTGTATTTTCTTTTGTCACTTTTTTAAGAAACCTTTTTTAAAGACTGTCACTTGATTCCTTTTTAACTTTTCTAGATTTGGTTCTGCACAGGTCTGGAAGAAAAAAAAAAGGTGGAAATTTCTTTGGACACTTATCAGTTTTGATTTCTTTCAGAGATTCCTCAGTACCTTGGATGATTGATGACCAAACCAAAAAACATGATGGTTGTCAACTCCAACTATATTGGAGATGAACTGAAGTTGTCCCCTCCCACAAAAAAGAAAGAAGAATAAAAGCAAGTAAAAGAAATATAGAGCACTAAGGTAAATATGACTGCTAAGAGAACCACTCTTGCTACTTCTGCAAAGAACCATTTCAATAAAACTAAAACATCCAAATTCTTCCCTTTTTTTTTCTTTACTGAAGGTCAACTGTGAGTAAAGGAAATGGAAAAAATGAAAAACACTCATAACAATTTGCAGATAATGCAGAAAGAAATTAGGCTGTGAGTTTGCTAATTATTTCTTAGTGTTTTTCACTAATTATTCCACTGCCATTATCTCATTCACAAGGATTCATCTTAAAGAGTAGCTCATGGGTTAGGATATGAAAATGCTATGCAAAAGGTCTATAGTTCAAGCTTTGATATTTTTAATAAAATTTATATACACTTATAAATTAAAATAGTACAACTGTATATATCTTCATGGATATATCCTTACATCTATGGATACCTAGCCAAGTGATTAGAACATTCACTTTCCAATCATGAGTTTGTGGTTCGAATTTGACCATGGTCATTTGTTAGGAAGGTAAATTCTTGATGTTATTGTGTGGCATTCCTGGGAATTATCTGAAACCATAACATGGGTTAACTCAATCTATCTATCTATCTATCTATATATATATATATATATATATATATATATATATATATATTATACTTGGATTATACTATACTCATGAGGTAATTTTTGATTTCTCTATTATGTAATTTATATGCTCTGTTATAATAAATACATTGAGATCTTTTTGCAGATCAGTTTTAATATTTTATATTATTAGGATCTACTTGGATTATATACCAACAGATTTATTACCTGTATTATTGTATATATATATATATATATATATATATATATATATATATATATATATATAATTACCTAAAACATTTTTAGTGAATATTTATATTTGAGTAGAAAAAGCCATTTATTTATTAAACACTATATGTATTTTTGTTTAACAACCTGCTTATTTGAGAAATCTAATGAAAGAAAACAATATGCACTCTCTGGAACAATTTAAATCTGCAGGTTTAAAGCTGGGTAGAGAAATGACGTGCTCTAGAACTTTGCCAATCAAGCAAGCCTGAATAGTACCTTTAAGCAAAATCCTTCTTGTCTCCCAAAACTCTTATATCATCTCTGTTTCATATCCAAATGTAAACAAAGCAATTTCTAAAGTAATTTTTTTTTATTTATTAATCCAACAGATTTTATCAATTTAAATCTTATTCTTAGTGGATCTACATATTTGAGTAGGTGACCCGTTTATTTATTAAACAGTATATTTATTTATTTTTATTTACTGGCCTGAATATTTGAGAAATCTTATTAAAGAAAAAACGTGCACTTTCCTTCAAGATTCAAACCTGTGTCCCTCTGGGCAGAAGAAAATACCATTAGATTTGACATGCTTTAAACAACTCAGTCATGAAGAATGTTTGCTAATCAAACAAGGCTGAATAGTGACTATAAAGAAAATCCTTAGTGAAATATAAGCATCCACTAAGATTAACGTGTGCATTAGGCAGTGTAGAATAGAAACAGATGCATAAGTTGTAATATTCTCTAAGAATGAATATTGGTTGTGAGAGGTTTGGGATTGAGAGAAGTATATCAATGCAGATTAAATAAAAGGTTTTAACATTCTAGAAAGTGATGTGTGAAACAATAGGAAATTAAAGTCAAGGAAAATGGTCAGTCCATATGAATCCATTTGCAATCATATTTTAATTTTTGTGAAAACTGTTTTCTTTATCAGAGATTGAGTACATACATCTTGAGTATTAATGATTTTACAAGTATGAAATGGGATTTTTATGCCTTCGGCATAGCCTCCTTCGGGTTCCTCCCCGCCCAAAGGCAGAGAGTTCAAATGATCTGTCGATCTTGCCTACTCCTGAGGCTCAGTATTTATTAAGTATGGAATAGTCTATTATTATTATAGGTAAGATCCCTTAACAAGAAGTTAATCAGAGAATTCAAGAGGGTTAAAATTAAAATAAATAGACATATGTCCAGATTATAAATCAGACATTTTTGAATGAAGATATGCTGCATATATATATATATATATATATATATATATATATATATAGATATATATATATATATAGAGAGAGAGAGGTTCCTGCAAACGAAGCTCTAAAGAATCCTTTGCATCAGTTGGAATGATCACATCACCAACAACGAGGCCCTCATTTGGACATCTCTCCCCAGCATCCAACATTACCTGGCAGGTCATGTGTCCAGAATGCACCCACTCAACTCCCACATATCCCATTTGGAGAAATCACCAGCAGCAAGAGGCTATGTGGTGGCCCAAAACAATACTTCAAGGATCATTTAAAGACATCCCTAACTCAGGCCAACATTGAACATGAGGGAAACTGTTGCTGAAAATTGGTCTTCCTAGCATAGAAGCATCTGAGAGGGTGCTGGGACTTTTGAGTCCAACTGTCAACATGAAGATGCTCTGTGATGTGCTGTCAGGAGAGCATATTTCATATTTCTGAAAAGAAATTTAATCTTACAATCAAGTCTCCTGAAGAATATGTATATATATATATATATATATATATATATATATATATATATATATATGTATATATATATATATATATATATAATATTGGATGTGTAAAAATAACCTGACTTCAATATAGTTTCAGTGTTCTTGTAATGCATAAAATCTTTTTACTGCTCAATGAGATTCCAAGCAAAATTGTTATTTAAGTTTGCAACAGATAGTGAATAGAGCTTTAGTTACTGTAATATGAGAAAAAATAATTTGGAGATGAACATGGAGTCCAAATACAGATACCATTACATGAGTCTTTTATATTTCTTATTGCTAAATTGGTAAAAGTATAGAAAGAATATGATATTCATGAAGTTTTTTGATTTTAATGCTTTTCATTATTTGAATAAGGAATTCATGATATTTATTCTTCAAATCATCAATGATAGTGATGCTATAATGGAGTGAAATTTTTAGACATTTCATGGCATAAAAATTGTCTATTTAAGTGTTTGTGAGAATTCTAGTATTGATTGTTGTCTAGAAAATCAGAAGTACTGTGAACTTGGTGGATCAGTAAATATTTTATGTGATATGAGAAATATTCCTGTTTGTTTTTATTTGGACAGTATTTTTTTTTTTGTGAAAGCTTGTCAACATTTTTATAACTGATCCTTTCACAAAGTAATGTGGGTTGGTGAGCATTGCAAAGGGAGCAATACACAAATGTTTTGGAGGATGGTATTGTTATCTTCAAAAGTGAAACTCTGAGAGTTTTGATGAATTAAACTTTTATTATCGTTTGCTGATATAGAGCTGAAAATTCAAAAGAGATTGTGATTTACAAAAAACTAAAAACAACATCCATATTTTCTCTTTTATCTATCTTAATTCTAAAGTGTATCTCTACAAACATTTTATCAGAAGTAAAGAAATGATTCAAGAGAATTTTAAAAGTATGAATAATGTGATTGATATCTGCTCCCAAATTCTATTTAAGCTGTTTGACTAGTAAATCATAATACAGCCAACAAAATGTTCTAGTGATCATTTATATCTGTTCAATATATATTCATTTTTG
Source organism: Acanthosepion lycidas (assembly GCA_963932145.1). NCBI lineage: Eukaryota > Metazoa > Mollusca > Cephalopoda > Sepiida > Sepiidae > Acanthosepion > Acanthosepion lycidas. Next base: position 49,646,468 of record OZ010587.1, on the reverse strand, counting down.
CTTTATTTAGTACTTTTGATGTTTCTAAACTATAACACATATTCATTACATTGTAGCATATAAAATTTGTATTAGGTTGGCCAAAATGTTCTGTTTTTTTTAGATGGCATTAAGAGCTTTTAGTTCTATTCAAAAAGATCACATTTGATTGAATAATGACAGATTACATGTCAGCATACATTGTCATAATTGGTATAGAGATTCTGTTGCATAGCCAACGGAAATGTGCTTCTACAGAAGGATGCTGAGAATACCATGGACTGAACATGTGAGCAAAAGTTTTAGAGAAAATGAAAACAAAAAGAATACTTATATTTAACATCAGTCAGACATAGCTGAAATTTTTAGCTCATATAATGTGGAAAGAAGACTTGTACATTGACACTTACAGGACATTCTGAAGGTTAGATGACAGAGAAATGTAGTGTACAACCGAACACACTTGTGTAAATGGTTGGCAGAACAGGGATTAAGAGAGATAGCAAAATGGCAAACTTTACTAAGAGCTAAAAAGGACAGAAAATTGTGGAGAGCCATGATCATCAACGTCCTGAACAGCAAGATAGAAAAATTTAATATTTTCGGCATATTAAGCTGTTTTATCTATTTCTTCATCCACCGCCATCCAGAGCTAAGGATTAATAGAAGGGCAAACTGGGGTCTCTGGTTCTGGTTGGCAACCACTTTAGGAGAACAACATCTCTGAATTTGAAACCAGTTCAGTGTGGAGCTAGCAACTACAACTGTGTTTTCAGATAAGTTCAGAATTTTAAAAAAATCTTCTTGTTCATATTTTTGTGTGTGATTGGTGATGGAAATGAAAATCTTGTGTTTTTGAAACAAATTGTGACAGTTGATAAAAAGTACATACAGCCTGTATGAAATTATTATGCAAATCAAATAAACCTCAATAACTCAAAAAGTTCTGAACCAATATTTGTCAAATTTAAACTCCATTTCTACCATTATTAAAATATTTAACTAAATTTTCTGCCATTTTTAATGGTTAGATTTTGAGATATTTGGAATTTGCAAAAATAGACTGACTGAAGAATGAAGAATGCAAATTAACTTAATATTGGCTTAAGACCTCTGAAATGTAATAAAAACTATTTTTTCTTTTGTCTATATGTTGAAACATGGGTAAAGGGAAGGATCTAACAACTGTTGAAAAACAGAAAATAACAAAGTTATTTAGTGAGGGAATGTCCACATTGGAGATCTCAAAGGAGCTTTGTAGAAATCATCAAACGATAAAGGGGTTAGTTGAAAATATAATTTGAGAATTCCAAGCAAAAGACTTTAAAAATTTGCTTCCTCAAGATGAACTAAATTCTTCTGAACTGATTTGTAATGAAATAACCACTTTTTACTTGGGTTCAGATGTTTAAAAAGGCTGAAAATGAGGGAGTCAAGAAGGACAAAAGGTGTAAAATACTTTGTGAGTTGGAATCTATAAAAAAATCTCCAAGGCAAATTTCTCCCAATAAAATAAATATTTTAAAGCATCACAATTGGGCCAAGAAATACATGAAAATTGACTGAATTTTCATGGATGAATCTCAAGTGACATTTGATACATGGGCCAAAGGATGGATTTTATCCAATTCAAATATGCCTGTGGCTAAAAGAAGGAAACAAGAAAGTGGTAGTGTTATGATATGGGCTGGAATTGTCAACCAAACCATTATTGGACCATTCAAAGTCAATAAAGGAGTTTAATTGAACAGTGCTAAATATTGTGTTTTGTGAACAAGACTTTCTTTGCATGGTACAATTCTCAGTCTTGCAGTTTCAATGTGTAGTGTGTATTTATGCATGATAATGCTCCTTCTTATGTATCTAAGCTTATTCTTGAATTCTTTGAGCATAAAAGATTTACAGGAGAGAAGATAATGGAATGGCCATCAGCAAGTCCTGATCTGAATCTGATCAAAAATCCATGATCAAGTGTGAAGATGAAATTATATGAAGGTGTCAAAAAATATAACAGCAAAGAAGACCTAAGGGAAGCAATTAAAACTCCTTTTGCAGAAATTGAACCTGCTGAAGTAAAAAAAAAAATAACAAAATCAATGGATAATAGATTACTGACTGTTATTAAGAAGGGGCACTATATTAAAATGTAAAGGAATCAAAGACTTATCATGTGTTAGTTATTTTGATCAATTTTTGATGATTTTATAAGCTTTTTATTGAAGTAAACTGTAATTATTTGGTTTTGCCTAATAACTTCAGACAGAAGTTTTTTCAGAATACATCAAATAACTTCAATAAAACATATTCATACTACCTAAAATTTTAACTCAGGCTTTGTTTTCACATCTAAATTGATTGTTTAAAATTTAATAATTTTTTTCTTCAAACCAAATTTGGACTATTGAAGTTTGTATGATTTGCTTAATAACTTCAGACAGGGTGTAGTTTACTGAAGTAAGTGAAATGAACCACCACCACCAATCATATCAAAATTGAGTGGAAGTATGAAACTATAAGTTCATTAGGGAGAGTCAACAGTGAATTTAAACAATTACTGGCAGGACAGAATTATGACGTTTCCTGAAAGATGGTAGAAGATTGTGGTAGATGTACTGTTCAGCAAAATTTATGTCAAAAACAAACCAGAGTATTATTTGTTTTTACTCTGTAAACAAACAAAATTTTGCTACACTTAATATTTGATTCAGTCATTCTAAAACTGCAACAAATAAATAAAAATCAGCTTTCATCAATATTTGTTAAAGCAGCCTAACTTTTATACAAGATTCCAAGGGTATTTCTGAAAGAAGCACATTTATCATGGTACAATGATAAATTGTACAACTTAAGATAATTGAACTCTGATCCAGTAGATAAATAGAAGAGATAAATCCCTTGCATTGTTTATTCCTTTTGTGAAAAGATAAGAAATCCTTCTTGATTTACTGAAACCTTTTTTAGTGAAATGATGAAAGAAGAGGAGTGTGAGCCATTAGAATTCTTGTGATTACTTTGTTTTTCTAAAAAAGAAATTGTCCAAAATTTAAAAAAAAAATAGAAAAGTAGAGTTAATAGGAGATGAGTATTCTAATGAGTTTATTAATTAATTCATAGGAAACTGTCACTTTAGGAAGGCAAAAGAGAAAAGAGATTAAATATAGGAAAAGAGAAAGAATGATGAATGAAGCAGGAACAAAAATGAAGAAAAAATACAGAAAATGTAAGATGTAATGAAAAAGAAATAGAAAAAATCCAAAAAGTAAAAGAGATAGATATTGAATATAGGAAAAAGAAAGAACAAAAATGAAGAAGAAAAAAAAGAAAAAATACAGAAAATGACAGATCTAAGACACAATATAGAATAGAAAAGAAACAATTCTAAAAAGTAAGGGAAAAGAGATAGATATTGAATATAGGAAAAAGAAAGAACAAAAATGAAGAAGAAAAAAAAGAAAAAATACAGAAAATGACAGATCTAAGACACAATATAGAATAGAAAAGAAACAATTCTAAAAAGTAAGGGAAAAGAGATAGATATTGAATATAGGAAAAAGAAAGAATGATGGATGAAGGAGCAAAGAGGGAGAAGGAAAAATATGGAAAATGTAAGATGTAATGAAAAAGAAATAGAAAAGAAAAACATCTGAAATGTAAACAGGGAGAAAAATAAGAAAAATAAATAATGAAAAATAAGAATAAAAGAATAATGCTGAAAAAATAAAGATAAAAAATGGAAGACATTTAGAAAAAAACAGAATTAGAAAATAAATTGAAGAATGCAAGAGCAAGATTGCAAAACAGAACTGGAAAGAAAATGCTTGTAACAATTATCTTTTATGAATGTGGTAAACTGCTGTTCCAACTTTCATTGTTCCTTTGCTTGTAATTTCTCTTAGCCTATTTAGGACATTCAATTACTCTATTTGTGAGATACAATTTTTTTCTTTTACATTCCAAATCCAACATTAACTATTTTCATAGATTTGCATAGTTTCAAGAATTTCCTGTTATTTTATCTGTGGGAAGAATATGATAGATGATAAATATGTCATACATTTTCAGCATCACTATCTATTTCAATTTGTTGATATTTGGTTCATATAAATTCATATAAGTATATATCAATCAATTTTTTTCTATTAATCTTTTTTATTTTTTTTTATGTAGACATGTTTCACATTTTATATCAACTAAATATTGAATCTGTCACTTTTTCATTCATTTTTTTTTATTCCATGTATATCAATATATCAAAACCATTTAACTGCTTTAATAAAAGAAACTTTTCTTTTTTTTTATTTGATTGTTTTGATATATTTTTCAAAATATATGAAGCCAAATATGCATTCAGCTGTATTTTTAATTTCATTTACTTATGCATTTTAAAACACTTTGGAAATGCATTTTGCTTGGTTTCCTAAGATTTTTTTCTTAATTTACATCATATGTACTCAAACAAGACAGCTGCTTCCTGCAGAGAGAATTCAAAAAGGAAAAAAAAATCCTGATTGACAGAAATTTTAAAATTTCCAGCTTTACAAATATATTCAGTCCAAATAAGATATGTTAGAATGAAATTAATATTCTGTTCAGTGCAATGGATTTGAGTATATTACCTTTTATTATATACAAATAGATAAACATAAGATAGATTTTGTAGATTATAATTATCCAAGAGTTTTTTATACATTAATGTAAAGCTCAAATAACAAACTATCCTATTTTTTTGCAATGCTTATAAAACATGGTTTTACAAAAGGATTATTGCATATCATTTACTTCTGAAAAGGTGATAAAGCAGAAATGTAGTGATAGATGATGTTTCTTTGGATGTTTGAAGAATGAATTGTGGGGGAAACCTTATTGATATCTTATCTTTGATCAGTCACAACCAAAATATTTTTGTCAAAGATGAGTGTGGACTGAGAGTTGTGATTAATGGTTTTTCTTAATCAAATTAAAAAGGAATTCAAACTCCATAAAAGACAAGCCATTTTGCCTGTTGTTCAGTCCACCTTTATGAGTAGTCTAAGAGAGAATCTTATTTAACACTCTCTGCTTACCAAAATTTAGCAGCAGTTAATTCTTCTCAATGTTGAACAAAGTACATAAATAAACTAGAATTTTTTCTTTAATTGTTTTTGTCATTCATGTTTTTTAACAGCAGGGTCACTTTTCAATCATAGCTTATTTCTGCATCAAATCACAGTGATCAACCAATGGTAATTATAATATGAGCTGTTTCCTTTTAAGGTGACATTTGGCATTCATTGACTGATAGACCAGTACTACTTTTGGTTGAAATTTATAAAATCGTTCTCAAGAAAATAGTTTTATCAAAATCCATTAGCTCTTTCCAGCAGTGATGGAGGTCTCTTTCCGACTCTTTTATTTGAAGTCATGTGGAATGTCAACATCTTGATTATATCATTTTTTTTCTCTTCAAGTTACATGTGCTATCCATTTTAATTGTTACTGCTGTTGGTAGTCCTCAAGTGATGTGGTTTCTGTTATTTGTTTGTGATTCTGTAGTACCAGTTGAAAGTCCTCAAGTGACATGACTTTTATTATTTGTTTGTGATTCTGTGCCACCAGTGCTGAAAGTTTGAAGAAGTGTGGTCTTCACCAAGACCTATAGGCTTCAATCACACAAAGCCATTTTTAACCATTGATTTTAGTGGCTGTATACAGCAGTCATTTTAGATATTTCTGAACGGGTTTGATGCCATGTATGATATCCATATGAAAGTCTCCATCTAACAAAGCACTATTTAAGAACATGTTGAATTAAGACCTACATCTAAAACTTAATCAAGTGCAAGTCTAAAGTATAATGCTACAAAATAGCCATAGTTGGTTTTAAGCAATTTCTAAAATTCTTTCTGATCATCTTTGTAATCTTTTATATATAGTGATGGTAAAGTCTAAGGCCATATTGATTAAAATTATCTTGTAATTTCAACTAGGAAACACATTTTTTACTTCCAGTATTTCATGAAATAACTCTCTAATGAACTTATAAAAATAGGGAACTTTTATTAATATTCTTATTTAGATAATGCTGTTTAGTTAAGTATAAGCATAAGTAATCACTCCAAGATAAGTTACTTAAGATCTTTACTGGCAGAAAATAAATAGTTGGAAAAATAAAATAGAAAAGTAGAGAGATAGGATAATAATGATATTATTATGAGACCAAACTTAGATGTAAAAAAAATTGAAGATACTTTGCTCAAACAAAGGATGACAGGAATAATTCAAATTAAGTTTTCTTAACACAAGGGAATGAATATGTCTGCCAACTTTTACACAAAAAGAAAGAACAACATACTGCTGAAACAATATTGCTACAGGAATATATGTCAGAAGAAATTTATGAGAAGATTCTGTATAGAGCAAATGGTGATAGAATTCAAACAGAAAGTTATCAAGACTATGCCATCATATTTAAATAATAATGGAAATGAGTAGAAAACAAAGAAGAAAGTGTGTGATAGTCTTCAATAATTTCGTCCTCCCAGAACTTTCAAGGTGATGAACTGGTCTAAGAGTTTTTTTTTCAGGTTTCCAAAAGACTTCTTACCATTAAGAAAAAATTGTGGGAATCAAAATAAGTGGTAATCTGAAGCTACAAGGTTGATATATGGTGTGGGCAGTAGCAGAACATCCCAGTCAAGTTATATTAAATACTGATGGATCTGCAAATTGGCTTCGGAGGGGTTAATGGCGGCACATTTTATTTTCTTCAGGATCCTTTTTGCTCCACATTATTGTAAACAATCCATTCTCCATTGCCTGTGATCATTCTTTTGCAAAATCTTATTTTTTGCATTTAAGCAGAGAATTGCAGATGGAATTGTGGTCTATTAATTTTTTTCTGTCAAATCATGACGCATCCAAACAAGGTAGTGATTCACATATCCAAGTTTTTTCAAATGCTTTACAATACTTTGAGACCTGTGGATCATCTCTGTGACTTGAATTATTTTAATCAGCATTTCAATTTGGTAATCATCAATGACTACAGGTCTGCTAGAACATTCCTCATTTTCCAGACCAAAATTTCTGCTTTTGAACCAAGCAAACCAGATGAACATACTCTGTTCATGAATGGGACATGCCATTTTTTTCTGTTTGTACTTTTATTGTTTGCACAAATATAAGAGTAACAAGTATCAAAAATGCATTTCAGTCTTTACATCTTTGCTTTTAGCATAAGACATAATATTCATCATCTACACATGACTCATATGTAAGACTCTTTGAAATGTTACCTTTCAGAATATGTATCAATGTCATAAAATGAACTGAAATGTCTCCTTTTGTGTCTTTCCTTAATTTCAGTCACATGTAAAACATAAATACATGTTAAAATGTCACCTTCTGAAAAATGCTATGAGCTTTTGTTTCAACATAATACATTTCCAAAATAAATATGTTATAAAAATACTGTAAAAATATTTTACTAAAATTATATAAGTCTAATATACAAATACTGCTCTTATTTGATTAATATAAAATATTTCTGGTAACTCATTTAATATTTTTGTATATATAAATTTAACATTCCTGAAAGTAATGTTTGTATCTGGAGCTACTTTTCTCCTGAACACATTGAAGATTGGTCCATATTAATCATGTGGTACCAATTAATTCTTAATTTATTGGCTGTAGCTTTTATTATCAAGAAGATAATGTAAAAACCCTGTTCTAGTCTGTGTAGAACTTCTTTAACACAAAAAGAAAAATCTTACTTAAATACTTTTATACTTGTCATAAACTACTGGAAGTCCCATTTTTCAATGCTTGTCTCAACTGTTCAAATGATACAAATTGGCTTAATTTTAGGCTGGTTCTGTATACCCATTTCTAAGACAAAAAAGAAAAATTAAAAGTCATAAAAATATTTTCTGATCAATCAGAAAAAATACACACAGTTTCTACCAACAGTTACTTTTTGAGCCACTCCAACACTATATAAACCACCATCAATTCAACTCCATAGCAGAAGGTTCATCTGAGCCATTTATCTATCTCTCACCCATTTTGATTAGCCATTTACCAAAGACTAAAACCCAACAAAGATGGCTAAATTATTAGGTTGGTGCAAAAATAATGACGGTTTTTGACGTATTAAACCGTCATTATTTTTGCACCAACCTAATATTAATTTGAATTTTGTTTTATCTATATACTATTCACCCATACAATAGGAAGGAGAAAGTAGTATACTTAGTATTTTCTTATTTTTTTCACTATTCTTTGAAGCTAGTTGAAAAGTTGATTGGTCAATTTTGTTTAGTGGAATATCAACTCTATTGGTTATTTCATTCCAAAATCTAAGTATTTTGAACACAATTTTATGGCTTCAACTACAGATAAAATGTATTGTTGGTAATTTTTTTTTATATATAAAAATGGATTTTTGGTATTTTTGCTATAAAATGTATTTTCATACTTTTATAGTGTTTTGTTTTTGTTTAGAGGATTTGCTATTTGTCCATAGCTAGGACCACAGCAGATGCTACCACCCTGTGTCAAAGTGGACCTGCAAAAAACTGTAATTATGAGATAGTTTGACACTCCTCAAAACCTCCAATATGTTGAACAGATGCCTTGCTGCCAGATGTAATTTATCATCATACCCAGGGGACTAATCAGTTGAATGATATTCTCTGTTAATGAATATAATTATGATTTAATGTTTTAATAACACTATTCACTCATGAACAATTGAGGTAAGTGTTATCATTGAATTTAAAAAGAAAAAGTTTAGAGCTTTCCATTTTTTCTATGGAGCAGTTATGACAATGTTAATTTTGTTATTAATTTGCATATTTTTTTATCTGTGTCATAACCACAGAAAAGAGAAAGAAATATATTTAATATTATTTTCTTTAAAAATTCAGGTTTCTCTGAAGCCATCTAAATGATTTATCCATTAATGAATATAATTGTGATCCAACATTTGTTTTAATATCACTATTAAACTGTGAACAGTCAAAATAAGAGATTTCATTGAATTTTTTTAGTTTTGAACTTTACATTTTTTTCTATGAAACAGATTAGTGAAATTTAAAATTTAAACAAACTTATACTAAGTTAAAACTTTATATACTCACAGTTTTATCTTTGTCAGCATTTAGTCACATATCACTTATGATTTAATTTGATGTGTATTTTTATATGTAGCTGAGATGAACTCTCTCAGTCAGGGTGTAGGCAATTCATATAGGAGAAGGAAACTCTGACATAAAACAGACTATATTATCCTCATGAGAATACTGAAAAATGTAATTAAATGCATCATTGTCTGTCACGCATGTTAACAAGGGACATGCCCCTTGGTGACACACCAACTGGGGTTGAAAAATCTGCTACTTATAAGGAAAGATGTAGTCAGCTACGTAACCTGTCAAGAACAACTAAAAAATCAAGTACAAAAACCAATTTTACAAAGTTTTTAAATATTAAAATAGGAAAAATTTATATTCTATCAGAATCAGATGGTTTCAGGGTGTATTTCATTTTAGAACAATGCAACCATGAAAAGCATGATGTTGGCTGTCTGTAAGAGGTGGTGACTCAATTGCAAATTTATATTGTACTAGCCAAAAGGAAAAAAGACAACATGGAGCTGGAACTGCAATATGCAAGCCATTATATATTGCAATATACACAATATCTTACACCTGAAACCTGATAGTTCCTGATATTATAGTTAGTTGCTCTAAGATCCAACTAATAGCATTCTATGCCACTCCAACGTAAAAAAGTGTTGTTTCCTAAATAGAGTTCTCCACATGGTTTACCTAAACTTTGTATACTAAAAAAAATACATAAAAATGTACATTAATGGGGATTTTAATTCTACCTCTATTATTTTTACAAAGCCATGCTTCTTTGATTGTAAGAAGACATCACCATTTGAATCAAAAGACTCAAACAGCAAAGGGGAATTCTTGTTAAATTTTTGTTATTCAAAATGATAACATATAGTTCAACTATTCCATTAAACACCTGATCAGATAGCATAACCCAGATAATATAATCAAAAAGATTACTGACTTTAGTATCTTGGACTCTTGCCTAAGACAGTTTGTGACTAATATCAGGTATGAAACACCTTTTAATCTGACCAAAGACTACCTGTAACTAAACTGACAATAATAGCTAACAAAATAGCTTGCTTCTGTTAACATAAACCATGAGAGACACCTAGAGACAACATCTAAGCCCTTAAAAATGAAAGGATAAGATGAGAATTCTTTAACAAAGAAGAATCCATATTGATGTTCCTAAATCTTGATGAAAACAACATAGTGGAATCAAATAACATTATCATATCTTCATTAGTCAATGCACATCAGATTCATTCCAAGAGAAATACCTAAAATGAAAAAAAATACACACTTGTGGGATGGCAATCCTGAGTTCAAAAGATTTATGCAAGCAAGAAACAAACAGAAAGAAAAAATGGAACGGAGAATACTAAACAATTAACAAAGGAAATGAAACAAAAAAACTTGTTAATGCTCTGAGAAACCAATATCTGTAGAAAATTGGAAATGGAATTAATGAAGCCAAAAATGATAGACTATGTGTTAAAATGATGAGAAAAGCAAAAACTCACAATCACATCATACAATCAAAACCACCACAGAAGAAATGTCTCAAAAATACTTTGAGTCATATTTCAACCCTGGCCAGACTAAAATAAAGCTATCCACAGAAAGAGAACATATACCAGTATACATCCAATCATTACAAAATCTGTCTCTAAGCATAAACAATAATAAACCTAGTGATGAGGAAGTTAAAAAAGCTATAAAAAAATTAAGGAATAATAAAGAATAACTTGACACTGAGGCTGAACTTTTGAAAATAGTTTACTTTCTCCCGGAATTTAATAACAATTTCGTAAATTTCATGATAGAAGTCTGTAATCAGAAATGTGTGAAAAAACTTGTGCAGTTTATCACATATCAATGCATGATGGAAAGAAAAAAGGCAGTTGTCAAGACCCACAAAGTATTTCAATTGGATTCATTTTGGTGAAAGTATGAATAAACATTTGCGTTAACTAGGCTCTCATCATTTTAAAAAATTCCTCACAGACCAGTTTGGTTTTCATCCTATATAATGATGTCATAATGTGGTGTAACAACAGCAACCAGGGATGCCGTGCAATGAAAGCCTCTGCTCCTATTATGAAATAAAGTTCATACATGTGTATGTTTTCCTCATCAGATCTTTTTCTACATATGTTGTAGTATCCTGAGGGAAATTTTCTAATTATCTTTTGTATATTGTCCAAGGCAAACATGTAAATAAATCATCCTTTTCACTTTAACAATGCTTCATCTCCATTTCCCTGTTTTACCTTTTTTTTTTTATTAAATTGGTATCACTCCAAGCAAGACAGTAAAGTCACTAAGACACAAGGGGTTACAGAATTAGGAACAGAAACATGAGCAAAAAGAGAAGAGAGTAATCAGGAGGAGAGTAGATAGCGATTGACATTGCATTAAATTTTTGCAGACTGGATTTGGTGGTAAAGCATGGAGCTAGTAGGAAGTTCCACAAGTGAGAAGTGCAAGAAAAGAAACTGAGGGCATAGAATTTATGGCCACATCTAGCCAGCTCCACTGTAAATTGATGAAATCTCAATGACAGTTTAGTGCTGCACCTAAATTCAAAAACTCTAGTTACCATAGCAAAGAGCCTATTTAAACAATTTATTTTCTGTTAGCTTGAGTTATGATAAACTTGATGACATAACTGATCAAGGCTCTTCATAATTGTTCAGATTCTAACTCCTGCAACATACTAGGCCTCAAAATCCCTAAGGTTCTGAAGGAAATTGATGATGTGAAAAATTAGTTTAATTAACAGTTTTTTACATCATACAGTTATTTCTGCCTTTTGTGTTGATTGCAATCAAATTTGCCTTTTCTTGCTAATTGTCCTGTTTTTAAGTCTTAAAACCAATGCAGACATGAAAAATTTCTATTTATTTAAATACTCATGGACAGTACTTTATATAGAGTATAATTCAGAAGCATTTGAACACTCATAAAATTTGCTTTTTAAATATCTATTATTACTTAAGGGCCATTAAGGATTGTGAGTAAGGGAGGGGGATTACCTACTAGTTTTTAACTCTCACATTTAAGGAAAATGCATCCTTGTTTAAATACTTATGGCAAGTACTCTATGTATATAATGTTTTATGGAATAGAGTAGATAAGGAATGCATGTTAATTCACTTGGTGATTTCCTCCTGGTTTTAAATAAGTCATTTGATGTCAGGTAGAAAGGAGCTTCTTGAAATTATGTGTAATGTGCCAACTCCTTTTGTCCATTGTTGATCCTTTTCAAGTAAAGAAGGTAGAAGTTGAGAGAAAGCCAGTGAAGCATCTATGTTGTTAACTGTCCTGGAATTTGAAATGAACCTGTGCTCAAATGCTATAGTAGTGGAATAGATTTTCCTGTCAAATCGCTAAAATGTCCTTATGGTTCAAAGGCATTTTAACAAGTTCACACTTAAGATTGAAATAAATTTTATTGATGGTGTGTTGCTGTCTTTTGTTGTGAAAGGCTTAACAAAATGCATTGGCCTTCTTATTCAATAAAACATGTTTAAAGAAAGGATGGTTGCCTAAATATACTATGTTTCATATTATATATATATATATAAGTTGTGTACACCTTTTCTTTTTTATTTTCTTCAATTTCTAAGAATTATTTTCTCATTCAAAGATTTTTTATCCATTGTCTTATCCAAAAGTTGCAAAACTATAATAAAAATTAAACAAATAGACTATGTCAATTCTTTTTAATCAAGCTTGTTTGAATATAGTATGTATATTTATATATATATATATATATATATATATATATATATATATATATGGAGAAAAATATTTGGAAAAAACAAACAAAAATCCTTAAATGCAATTATGTTGTTTTAATATGAATGAAATGTCAACGTCTGACGTTTCGGTTTAATAAACCTTCTTCAGGACAATATTCATTAAAATACAATTAACATAATCAGTTCAACATGACAAAGACGATGGACATAAAAACAAGACTTATCCAAAACAGATAACTGAAAATTTTAAATGAATCAGCTTTCCGTTTAAGCATGGTCACGTTGTCGTCATATATATATATACACATTAAGAAATGGACAAAGTCCGACAATTTATTTATTAAAGACATTTTTTATGTTTAACATTCTTTTTATAGATACAAGTATTTAAGTAAATGCTCTGTTTATAATAAACAGTATTAAATAACATTTACCGGCCTGAATGTCCGAGAAATTTTCATAGAAAATATTCATCCTTTGACAGGATTCGAACCTGCATCCTATACGGAACCGCCATTTAGCCGGGCGTGCCTCACCGATTCGGCCACAAAGGAGCGTTCGGTTGGCAAGGTCGAATTTACTGCTTATAAACTTCAATCTTCCATGAATCTCGTACATTCATAACTGCTCATGGCGTATCAAATGATTATTCTGATAATGGATATTTTGACTTATACTAAGTTAAAACTTAACAGACAATTTGACACTTTTTTTTAAATAGGAGTTGAGAGATCTTCTTCTTGCCCAGTCTATACCTTTTATTTTAGACTTGAGTAGAGGCTAATCCCTTGTTTTCTTTTTAGGAATGGGTTCCTTTCTTTTGAAGAAAATAATGGTAGCTGTCAAGAATCTTTGGTGATATGACTGGCTGCTGTCTGCAATTCTTCATACTGAGAGTACCAGGTTGACAGTTTTCTGGTTGCTGCATCCGACTGGTAGTTAGGACACCGAACTCTTGGGTAGTGTCTAGAGAGGCTTCTCTGATCAACAGTTGCCTAATATCAAGGTTCTTGCAGTGCCATGTTGTGCATGGAAAGGTGTTTATACAGCTTGACAAAAAACACCTAAACTCCCTCAAACATTTTTTTCTCCAATATTCATCATATTCTACTTGTTATTTAACCCAGATATGAAGAGGAAGAAGGGAAACAGCATTAAAAGACAACATATTGTTGGAAATGCAACATGTAAAGTATCAGATATTGCAATAGACAGCATCTTACAGTGGAAAGACAGATGGCTGGAGATATGATTGTTCATGACTGCAATGAGGAAATAAGTCCCAATCTCTTTAATCTTTTCTTAGGTGATTCTTTGTGCATTTATAAGCACATGTCAGAATTTGAACTCTGATTCCATTTTTTATATAGCTAACTATTATGGCATACAGACAGCTGTTAGTTTTGTTACAAAAGTGAAAACAGAAATTATTTATTTTTAGTAACAATCTTAAAGAACAAACTTTTTAATGGTGTGATCTGATAATACAAACTATGAAGTAATTATCTGTATATTGTTTGGAAATATTTTAGTGATGAGCAGGATATAATATTTGTAGGGATTACCTCGCCTTGTTTACCAGGACAGCAGAACTATATAAGGAAAGCACATAAATACTTTCTCTCTATTTTTTGCTCCATGGTGTAGTGACAACATGGGACTCTTCTCTTCTGAGGAGCCGTCTCAGATCATAGCAAACTTACTACATAATTTCAAACAAACCATGTAGAAATCACACACACACTATGCATATAAATGTTTTTTTCTTCCTTTTTATGAATTCTATCTGTATAAATGTGAATATAATTTTCTCATTCTCTTCTTTTGGGAACTATGTTTTTATAGAAATTTATGTAGAAAATTCATCTTCATGTTCTGAAAATTTTGAATTCATTTATTTTCAAAGTCTTTATCTTCATCAATAATAATAGTAAATCCTTCTGCTACAAACTGGTGACCAGTGGCAATCTAATCCATTAGAAACCTGTAACACCTCTTCACTACATATTTAGCAGATTTTTCAGAAGTAATCAGAATCAGTTCCTCTAAATCAATTGGCGTCACTGCTAAAACCCATATATTAAAAAAATATTCAAATAAGATGTAACCATAAGTTCTATTCTACTTAATGAAGGTGACATTGTGCTAGTGTCAAAACTATTTGGGAATAAAATGGATATACATCAACATGGTAATTTTCTTTCTTCTTTTAAGAAGGATACTAAGAAACTCATCTGTAAATATGAGAGGATCCTATTAAGAATAAGTAGATAAAACTTGCCTAAAATATTATATATATATATATTTCTATTTAAATTATTTTGGATTGGGATTAATTTATGTGTTATAGGAATGACACGAGGTTATAGATCTAACCATTTTCTTTTAATTATTTTGTATTTTTGTGGCCATGTATCTTGCCTTAGATAATACTAATTCTTTCATGAAAGGAAATATTGGGAAAAATCTGGGGTGTAGATTTATATTTTGATAAAATTCAATAGTGGCACTTTCAAGAATTTTCCTTCTAAGTAAGTTACTTTGTTTTTAACTGTTTTAGTTGTTGTGTATAGGATCTCTTTTATGTTCCTGGATACTTCTTAAAATTTATGCAAATTTCCCCAGTGTAATGTGAGGATCTGTTCTGGCAATTTATTTTGTATATACCTGTTTCAGAATTATTATTGTTGTGGGTATTTTTGGTTCTGATAATATCCATAATAGTTTTAGATGTGGTTGTAATTATCTTATTGTTGTTCAGATTGGATAGATTGTCTTGGACACTGATTGTTATGAATTTTGTAGGTAGTGTGTGTGTGTGTGTGTGTGTGTATATATATATATATATATATATATGAGCGAAACATAGAAATTTGGCATGCAAGTTAATCCTCAACCCTAACTGCAGAATGAATTATCTTTCTCTTCTAGCCAGTTACTATAGAGATACTTCTGCTTGCTCTCAGTATAGGTCTGTGTGTGTATCAGCAATATTATTGGTCCTGATCTGGCAGCTTGACTTCAGTCACTTTCCCATCACCATAATGTTGCCCCTGTTTTTCTTTTCTATAAATACTTTTTTGGATGAGCACTTTGCTATGGTAATTATACTTTTTGAATTTAAGTGCACTACTAGACTGATATCAAGATCTCATCAATTTACAGTTGAGCTGTTTAGATGTAGCCATAAGTTCTATGCTAACAGTTTATTTTCTTGCACGTCTCACTTGTGAAACTCCCTTCCAGCTACATGCTTTCCAGCCAAATTTAAAAACAATGTCAGTCACTATCTACTGTCCCCCTGATTACTCTTTTCTCTTCATGCTCATTATTAATGTTTCTGTTTCCATTTCTTCCACACCCCATAACCCTTTGTCTTAGAGGCTTTACTGTCTTACATAGGGTGATACCAATTAAATATATATATATATATATATATATATATATATATATATATATATATATATAAACTGGAAAAAGCCCATTATTTGCAAAATGTTTCTGAATCCTTTATAGAATGGCTAAAGATTTTTGTAAAATGTTGAACACTGAATAAATCGCATAAGCATATACAATAATAATTTCTATCAAAAGCTTAAACCAATGTCAGACATGACACTTTGTTTCCAATTGGCATTTGAATCTGCTGAACCAAGATGTTCATCTGCCACATTTGATTAAAATTCATATTTTATCAGTATCATTTTTATACAAAAATCTATGCATATATATTTATATTGCAGTACATATTTGTATAAGTGTTTGTATATCAGAAGATATAGTTATATATTCTAGTGATGATATTGATAAATACTTAAATGTTATAACACATTTCCTTTGGGAAAGCAGACAGATTAAAAAATATACATTTAAATTATCCATTCATCTACAAAGCTTTCTATTGCTTTCCTTTCCAAACCACCCAATACAACTATTGTGAGAGTATCAAAATATTTTTAAAAATTCATACATCAGTATAAAAAAATCTTAAATAAACATATCAAACATACTTACAGCAGAGATGAATCTAATTATTAAAATACATTCTCCAGAGAGAAAAACATGTCTAGGAAATTATGGCCAAACAGATGCATATACATATGTAATGATATAATGTATATTTACAAGAAAACTGCTGAAACATTCTTGACCCAACCCAATTTTAAAAATTTAACCAAATGCACCAAATATCAATTATAAGAAGACAGAATGAATGGTTGTTACCAAAAGGAACAAACCAACATACAAATTACAAATTGAAAATACCAAAATCAAGCAAGTACAACAATTAAATATCTAAGAAGTATTTTAGAAAAGTAAAGTGTGACAGTGGAATTGGAAGAAACATTGGAATAGGGAAAGATGCCTTCCAAAAAGCTAAGTAAAGTATTAAGAAACAAAGAAAAGACTATGGAACTGTGACTTTATATCAGTCCTCCTATACTTTTTTTAAGCAAATCATCCCAAGCAAGGTGAGAGTGCCACTAGCATACAAGGAGTTACAGAGTGAGTGTAAAAGTAAAGGAGAGTGTTTTAGATAAGGATAAAGAGAAGGACAGGGATAAAGGTCAAGGCATCAGATGATGTCGATTGACATTACATTTGAATATTTGAAGATTATAGCTATCAGGGAATCAAGTGATAGAAAGGGAGTTCCACTGATGGGAGGTGTGAGATAAGAAGCTTTTGGAGTAGAAGAGATGGCTACATTTAGTTGTTTCAACAGTAAAAGGGTGGGACTGAGATGCCAACCTAGTAGCATGCTTAAGTTCATGCAGTTTGGAAACCAATGAAAGCAGCTCATCAGAGCAGTTGCCATGAAAGTACTTGTAGAAAAGATAGGGAACACAGCAGTGAATACTGAACAATCTGATGAAGAAGAGACTTGAAGTAACAGAAATATGATTCTACAGAAGGAGACTGAGAATAACACAGACTAAAGTTTTAGAGAAAATGAAAATGAAATGGCACTTATACTTAGAATCAGGAAGAGGAGAGTTTAAATTTCTAAGGCACATAATGTGGAAAGATTACTTGGAAAATTTGATACTCACAGGACAGATTAAAGGCAAGAGGGACAGAGGAAAACAATGCATAGCCTACCTAGAGAGCTAGAAAAAATGGATGGCAGAACAAGGTTTTGAAGAGAATGAAATGGACAAGAAATTGTGAAGAGTTAAGATCACTTATGTCCTGAAGAACATGGCACATAGGAAAAAAAATATTAGTATTTAGGAAAAATTCAAGATATGAATTTCTTGAATTATGTCTTATTAAAATCAGAAAGATCCTAAATATACTGTTTTCGGTTTCCTGTAATAGCATTTATTTCAACGTTCCTCAGGTCTTATTTACATTATTTATATTCGGATTATTGTCCTCATCTTTGTTGTTATTATCACAACTTTTCAGCCATTGTGTCCTCCGGTCTTCTTCAGGTGTAATCTGGGTAATCTAAATGGAATTCTGAACTGAACCCTTTATTTAATTTACAGAAGTAGATGTTGCAGCATTAAACAGCAAATAAGTTAGGTTTAAGGCTCCAAGTTCACTACAACAAATTTTCAGTGGCTTAGTGGATTAAAGTGTTGGTTCATGAATTTGGTGACATTCTGAGTTCAATCCTTGGGTCAGGCAGTATGTACTTGGACTCAAGGGAAATTAGCAAGCAAGTAATATAAATAAAAACTAAATGATATACCTAAACATGGGCAATGAAATGAGAACAGTCTACCCCCACAGATAAAATAAAGAGTTCAGTAGGTTACCCAGATCAATATACACCTGAAGAAAGCCATAGGGCACAACAAAGGGTACAATCATTGTGATAACAACAACAAAGATGAGGACAACAGTCTGAATGTAAATAATGCTTAACTCTTCATCCCAGAAATTCACACAGAAATTCCTCAGGAGTACATTACAGCCAATCTTCAGAATGCATTTTATACTTTTTTATTTCTTCTTTTTCATCTTTTTAATGAAAATATATTAGTCCAACAGAATCCCATTATATAGAAGACAATGAGAGTAGAATTGATATTGGAATATTTAAAATGCTATGACTGAAACATTGTCAAAAAATGATAGATGAAGACAATATTACACAGAATCATGAAAAGATGTCATCTCATAATAAAAAAAATTCTGTTTACATATTCAATATATTACATGCTCATACAAAGACAATAAACAGATTAATTTTAATAACTAGATATAAATAAATCTATCTACACAGATATGAATAAATGTTTATGATGTATACAAATATATATTTTTATGTATTGACATAATGACCACAGTGAGAGTCAACCTTAATATCTAGGTTCAAATCTCTTTTCAAGGAGGTGGCTTCATACTAATATCCACTTGGCAAGATGATGACAGCATGTGAGATCATTGGGAACTGCCTGAAAACCATACCATGGGTTGGCCAAAACCATATGTGTGAAATTGTGTAAACTAAACTGTTCAGAAGCCATTAATGGTTGTACTAGCAAAGTCAGAAGTCATCATGACTGATGGTGTAAGTGTACTGGCCTTGTTCAACTCATGATCATGCCACATTATGAGCTCTCTTCCAGAAAACTGTAACGAATGTCTGATCAGAATAATAGTTGCTGTTTAAACCACAGTGTTAAAGAAACACAAATGGGACTGAGCATGAATCTGAAATAGGGATTAGCTCACCACTCTAGCAGATGAGCATACTCAGAAAAGGAGCAGCCAGCCATTGCTCACTTAGCTTTACATAATTTGATCAGTAAGTCTTCATTATGAAATTAAAGTAAGCCACATTCAGTTATATAAATCTGTATTTATCTACTCATCAACCTATATGGTTTTCAGTTAATTTATATATATATATATATATATAAATTGACTGAGAACTGAATGTAGCTTTCAAATGCTCACTTTAATTTCATTATTGCATGAAAATAAAAATAAATAACTTTCATTTTCTGTTTAGTTAATAATGAAAAGTCAATCAATAAATCTTGTTTAATGTTTTGTTAAATGTCTCATGTATTCTTTCTTTCTCCATTTGCATTCATTAATGGCTTCATCATTTCTTGTAGTGGTCCTAATTATCTCCATGTAAAACATGCCTCCATCCACAGCTAATAGATGTCCACCACCTGTCTAAGTGAGGAACATGAAAGAGAGGCTCTTGTCATCATCAGATGCAAGGAGCCATTTATCAAATTTACAATTTAAATAAAAAAAGTCTAAATAACTATGCAGAGAGAAAATCTACATTATTTTAAGGATGTAAATCATCATTATTTTTATTTCTCGGATTGTAATTTTTATTCTAACATAGATGTTTCCTTTTTGTTCAGTTTGTACTGTCAACTTTTTTTTTTATTCAGTTGTATTATACTTTATGGCAAAATTTGTAAAAAAATATAATATCTGGAACATTTATCATGGAATAAGGTGATAAACAATCAAATGAATAATATATGAATAATGTGCAGTTAATTACTTTTTGATAGAAAAAAAGAAGCAGTACTGTAAATGCTTACTATCAAGCATGAAAGTATATCAAGAATTGGCAATATATTTTTTAATATACAAAGGACAAAAACATGCATAATATATACTCATTAAAGTAATCAGCAATTAGATCATAAATATCAATGATACAACAATTATAAGCTTATGAACAATAATAGAGATGAATAGACACCATAAAGATAATAGCATTGAAAAGGTTTGACACATATGTTGCATTTTGCCAACATTGGTACAAGACTAAATAACTAGAGTATCCATTAAGTAATAAATCTTGGAAGTTTTAAGGAAACTAGAATACAAAGAAACTGCTGTGAACAATTGGAAAGAAATAGCTAACATTTGTGGGACACATAACAAAAAAAAGAGAGAGTGAAGAGTTTACCATATATGGACAAGTAAACTACTTAAAGAGTGTGAGTAACTGAACAGCAGAAAAGGAACTAAAGCACAAAATAGGTTGGTAAAAAGACAAGAGTCATGAATTGCAACAATAGACATGAAGATGTGGAGAGCCATAATCACCTAAATTCTGAAAGCAAATAGCTCACAAGACTAGAAAGCTGTTCCTATAATAGTGACTTGCAAGACTAGAATACTGTTTCACTTTTAATTTTAACCATCTACAAAAATAACAAAACATCTAAATAAAACTTTTATTTATAGGGCAGTGGAAAGATTCATTAATTTCATTATTATAACTTCCATTGTATATTGGCTTCAAGTGAATCAGTGTATTTTGATAGAATTGTCATAGAATGCAAAGTTAGTCAGATAATAAAATTTTCTTACCTATTTTTTAAAAGATATTTTAAAAGTTTCATTTTCTTGTATTCTTTTTCTGTCATATTTATGCATGATTTATATTTGTTGACTAAAACTAATTTTGAAAGATTTTATCCATTTTGCTTATTTCTTAGAGCAATGCTTCAGAAAAAAATAGTCTTTGATATTTCATTGTTATATCTGTTATTATTATATTATGATATATATATATATATATATATATATATATTTGAAAATACTTTTACCAAATCTAATTTCAAACTACTGATGGATGTTTATTGACCCCAATATTAATTATTTGAATGATTTTCATAGATATTTATTGTTAATGAAATACTTCCAGATTTCAACAACCATATACACACTTGTTTGAAATTCTAAGATTAAATATTGGCATTTTCCATGAATTTTACAAAATGGCTTTATGTACATTTTTGCATTTTACAAATGGCTTTATGTACATTTTGCATTTTATAAAGTAAAGCCAATTAATATACAAGCCAAAACATTTTAATAAAAACATGAAAGATGAGGGTCTGTTTAAATTGTGGGATATTAATAAATAAAATTTAATGTTCACTTATCTTGTCCATACTTTTTGTGGAGATTGAATTCACTGATTAGAGAATTTGTTTGTAAAATTTTACAAATGGCTGTAACCTCAAAAAAATATGAAGGTGATATGTGAACATTCAATTTTATTGATTAGTATTAATGTTTTATCTCTTGATCAAGTTCTGTAATTACAAAAATTTCTTGCCATACAAACGTTACCTTCCAGAAATACACTGGCTGAACTTTATTTTTTTATAAAACACAGTCTTTGTTATTGTTCTCATGGGTTATATGAATATTGACTGTGTTTTGGAAAGAGCCATTAACTGAATATTTTATAAATGCTTAATTCTTAACAAAAAGACAAAATTTATTAACAGCTACAAAGGATAGGAAAATGTGGAGAGCCGTAATCGCCTACATCCTATAGGAACATGGCACATAAAAGGAGACTGATGACTTCAGCTGATGTTTTTTTTTTTATGCAGAATTCATTATGAACATCTAGACTAACATTTTTTATCACTTTTAAGATAATAACTTGATTCTTGATATTTAATTAGATTTTGAATTCATAGTTCTTCTTTGAATGTTTTGTTGAAATCACTATTTTTCAACTTTCTATCATCAAAACAATGATTCAAAAGATATAGATGTATTATTTGTTAAAACTAAATTAGACTTTAAAATAGCTATTATTAGACTGTTATCAAAAAGCTTGTCTTAATTATTACACACTGCCATTCTGAAATACTAAGAAATATATGTATTACAGATATATTTATAATAATGATATTAAGATATAACAGAGGAATATTTACTTATTTGAAGGATCTTTGTATAATTTGATAGGATTTTATTGAAAGATTTAATTTTCACTTCAAATAAAATGTATAGAAATGATTAATTTGTCCTTTTTTTCTCTTTATATTTGCCATCATGTTTTTATCATTATTTTTATAGATAGAAAGCATATGTTAAAAGAGACTACAGAAACCAAGTATATATTCTTGTTATCACAAGCATAAATTTTAGCATAAATATTTATAAAAAGAATATTTTCTGCAATTTAGCAAGTTAGAGCTTATGATAGGTATTTATCTATCACCCCAATATGATATGATGTGGTACAAAGTTGGTTTAATATGGAACACCCAAGTACATCCATATGAGCCAAGGACAAAAACTGCTTTGTTTCCATGATCACTGTCATGCTGGCATTGATATCCATCAACCCTCTCTCCTTAGTGCAATGAGTAAGGTACTGCTGTAAGGTTGGAATCCCCAGCAATAGATCTCACAATCCTTTAAAGAAGAAAACAGATACTGTACTTTGATCCCAGTCTGAAAGCTGATAGGCCTATTTTTGTTCTATTTTATTTTTTTCTTTTGACTGTTTACTTTTGATATCATGAATCATTTTTATGTCAATCTTCAGCATTCAGAAAAATTAATTTGGCTAAAAGTCAAGCAAAAATTTTGAACAGGCACATATGAATTAGAGAAAATAGTTTTTTTTTGTTCAGTTTGACTTTATAAAATATCAAAGAAAATTGAAAATCATTGACTTTAGAAAATTAATGATCACACCAATATTAAAATTATAGGAGAAATAATATTTCTTTTAATATACTCACTATATATTGGATTGAAATAGAAATGTGTGAGTTCAAATGAAATATTCATATTACTTTTAAATATCTTTTCCACATGCATGTTTTTATTTACTGATGACATGTCTAAACCCTAAGTCAGTAGTTCATAAATGATGAAGCATGCCTCATCTGTGTGGTGGAAGAGGATAGCAGGAGAGTCAGAATGATTGAAAGTCAATGAAAGATTTAGAAACAGTTTCAAATAGTTCATACATCTGATTTCAAAAATTGAAATGTTATTATGGATTACTTGTAATTGCATGCAAGAGTTCCAGTATAAATACTTATAAATAATTATTGACCAATTTTATCATTGTGATATTTTTGTATTATATCAGGTATTAAGAATATAGTAACTATGGTCTGCAAATTGGAGGAGAGAGTTATCAATGATAATGTTCTAACTTTGAATCCACAGTTATCTCCCTTTAACCCTCTCTCTGTTTTTTTTATTTTTAAATGTACTTTTTATCACATGAAATTTGGTGAGGCACAAGCAAATTTTTATTCCTAAAATGTGGCCCAGAGAAAAAAAAGTTTTGGAACCATTGCCCCAAGTGAGAAGATGATTTTTTATCCAGAAACACCCACTAAAATAACAGCAAAAAGAACTGCTGAAGGCATTAGCAAAGCTGTGGAAAATTTTGGGAAGTCATTGATTCCCAGTGAACATTAAATATTACATTAGTTTTGATATTTCTATAAATTAAGAATCATCAGTTTTACATCACTGCTGGAAAAAAAATGATTTTCCTCTGCTTTTCCTTCTCGGAACAAGTAGTTAAGTAAAAGCTTTTATATATAATTATATAATAATCTAAGTACCTAGCGATCATCTTTAATTTATACTTTCAGTTCATGCTGTCTTTGAGAATTGAATATAGAGGTTTCATGTCAATTTTCCTTAAGTGATAATAAAATTAGTACCAAATTTTACTCTAAAATGTGTGTACGCATTTTAAACCTATAGAAAAACAAATGTAATATCAATATATATTGACAGAAGCAAAGGACCAGTCATCTACTTTTCAGAGTTGACATGTGAAAATCTGCTAATGGAAAATTGTCTTTTCTTGGGAAACAGATGTGGAAAAAAATTCAGCAGGGATATTTTATTGGTTTCAGATTTTAAAATTTGCTTTCTTTTATACTTTTGTTTAACATGTCAAATTAAATAAAATAATAAATAAAAACAAGTTTTGTATCCGACTATGAAACATTTAACTTTCAAAAGAAAAATGACAACATTTAGTAAAGATAATCTACTTTCAATTGAGAATTTTTTTTTCTATTTAACGTTATCAAGGTTTCTTCATAAATCCAGAAAGCAAGGTATCAACAGCAGTAAGTAAAGAAATAGTAGCAAAAGAGGTCAGGCATGACAGCAGCAACAGTAAGCAGGCATTAAGTACACTGGATTTAAGGTTCCAAGTTCTAGGTTCAGGATTATCTCATGGGGATTACCATTCATTGGTTCATGAATGGTAATGGTAATATTAGCCATTTTGCTACAAGGAAACATTTGGCATTCACTGACTGAGCAACCAGTTCTGCTTTCAGTTGAAATATATAAAATCTTTTTTTCAGGAAAACAGATTTTTCAAGTCTAGTAGCCATTATCGCTCTTTCCAGTATTGATGGGGATGTTTCCTAAACTTTAATTTGAAGTAGTGTGGAATATGAATATCTTGATTATGTCATTATTTTATCTCAAAAGATTTTCTCAAAAGATTGGCCTCAATGCCAAGTGATACTTTATTATTCCTTAGTTATTTAATAGTTTTCTTAATTTTGTCATTAGTAGGTTCATTATTATTTATGTTTAGAAACAGACATTGTAAATGATGGTATCACAACTAAGTTTAATTCATGGGCCAGGTAGTATAAACTTAGTATAAACAAGGTGATCAATAACTGAGCAGTACTAAGAAGAACAAGCTGAGATATCCCTCAATATGGACAGCAGAATGAGGAAAATCTACCCCACCCCAATAGATTAAATAAAAGGCTCATTTTAAAATTTTCTGATGTTTACCCAGATTGACAGAGACCTGAATAAGGCCAAAGGGTAGAACTGTCAAAACATTGTGATAATAATAACAAAGATGAGAATATTGGTCCAAATAGAAAATAATACAATATTATATATACAATATGTAAAAACATGTGGAATGCCCTGCCTTCATCAGCCACCAACCAGGGGAGGAAACACAGTTTCAATGGCTAAAGTGGTACTGCCACCCTTGGTGCAACCAGCACCTTTTACTACCAGACAGGGTATTGTATTTTGTGTAGATGTGTCTGTCTCTGTGATCTTTATGCAATTGCAAGTCAGATTTTCAATGTTGTATTAAAAGAATTTTCTTTTGATTGTTAAACAAAACACAATGTTCTTGTTATCAATAGAATGGAAGGTAAACAGATGTGTTTCACATCAGAAGTAGCATTGTGTTGTGAGCATGGTTTTAATTAACTTTATTTATTTGGGATCTTGACCAGATCCAACTCAAAGCATGTGAAGTTGTGGTCTGGAGACAATGGGAAGCACTCTCCAGGCACTGGCCAGTGATTCCAACCTTCAAAAATATTAAATAAATATTGAATATTCAGTTTGGGGCATTTTTATGTGGTTATAAGAAAAACCAAGACAGAAATGTGAAAATTAAAAACCATTTTGCTCTCAAAAGTTAATAATGATTATGTTTCAAAATACTAAAATGTAGTTTAAATTTAGTTATAATCAAAAATTAGAATATGACTCTAAGTAATGAATAACAAATGCTTACATATCTGGTAAATACTGAATTTGTTATTCTTGGAAATATGCAAACAAATAGATATAGATAAATATATTTTGTTACACACCACCAGATAATCTTGCTAGTTTAAAAAAAGAAAGTAAAGGAGGGTTGAGTATAAAAATAGAGCAAAGAAAATGATTTTTTTTTTAAAATTAAAATAGAGATGGCAAAAAAAAAAATGAAGTTTGAACTGTCTTTGCTTTAGTTTGAAATCTATAAATACAAAATAAAAGAAAAAGTAATTGACAAAACAAAAAAGGCCGGTACAGTTTTTACTTAGTGTTTCAATAAAATGTCAGCTGACAATCAACTGATTCACAAAAAAAATCTAAGATGAACTGTATATATTTGTCTTTATGTATTTATATATATATATATATATATATATATATATATATATATATATATATATGTGTGTGTGTGTGTGTGTTGATGCCTGAAGCTGTATATGTATACACAGAAACAATGTTTATCAGATGCAGATGTACCACAAACAAAACCAGATGTGTGTCAATGTAGATGCTGTACATTAAATTAATAAGGATATATATATATATGTATTTATGTACGAAAGTATATAAAATACTGAATAAATATACATGTACAAATATATTTCTCTGAGAATATAAATTTATCAAGTTTTTCAATATTGTTTACTGATATATATATATATATATATATATATATATATATATATGTATACACACATATATATAAATATCTGGACATAATATCAATGCTTAAAATACACAAATGTGACAGTACATAGATGTGTATAGAAAAGTGTCACCCACATAGGTACCTTTAAGCACATGTATTTATAAGCAACATACAAGTATTGTCTATATGGAAGTTTGTATGCTTAAACATGGGTAAGACTTCAAGAAAATAAAAAATGAATCAGTTTCTGTGATAGACTGCAACAAGTGGGAGGATGAATTGTCAAGTCTCCAGATGACAAGTTTGTACATGGTATATGTCAATATTAGATACATTACCTTAAACCTTTGCATGCAAGTTGAAATCAAAAGATTTTTTTCCAGTTTCAACTTTGTTATGTTTATTTTTTCCAGGTTTATTTTAATCTTGCAAGGCCTAAACTCAAAAAACTCTTTTGCTTTAAGATAGCAGTGAGTTTTTCAACTGCTGCTGTTCGGAGAACAAAAATAATGTTTCAGAGGGGATAGATACTTCACAAATTAAACCTACATGATTTCAGAGAAATTTCTGAATTTAAAATTGTTTTAAGCATTATATATTTTTAGTTGGAATTATTCCATGCAAGGTAGTAAAGCCACTAAGGTTACAGAATGTGGAAGAATTAGGAACAGAAACATTAATAATGAACAGGAAGAGAAAAGAGTAATTAGGAGGACAGTAGATAGCAACTGACATTGCATTTAAGGTTTTGCAGTTGACTGGAAAACATGGAGCCAGAAGGGAGTTCCACAAGTGAGAAGTGTGAGAAAAGAAATAGAACTTATGGCTACATCTTAGCTAGCTCAACTGTAAATTAATGAAATCTCGATGCCAGTCTAGTAGTGTGCTCAAATTCAAAATATCTCAATAAATATATTATATATTTGTTTAAAATTTTCAGTACTCCCATCTTGTGTATATAAAAGCAATTATAAGTTTTCATTAACTTTTGTTTACATCTATCAACTGTATTAGGGGGGTGCCACTTCACAGATGAAGCCATTAGATTAAATAAAGTACCAGGCACACCTTAAGTTTCATAGTCAACTTGCTAGTATCACTCCTTGATGCAGTCAGTTATTACATGAAGTAAAATACTCAATGTTAATGTGGGTGGATAATATACCCTGCATCTATGCAAATTTGTGACAAATATTATTTTTCCAAAATGATGTGACCAAATCTTGTATGCAATAAATGAATTTAAGTATTTTATTTATAATCAGTTTCTTTTTATTAAAACATGTTTATATGTGCTATAAATGACAAAGCTCTTTGTAATATGGTACCTCCTTTCTTCATTTCTGTTTGTTTCATTATATTGCCAAAATTTGAAGATTTCTCATCATTGTTGACAAGTTCAAGGGAACCAAATTCTCATTGATTAATTTATGCTCTTGTACACCAAAAAGTGATGTTCTGTAAATAAATATTTAGATTGAGGACTAATTTAATTGAATCTTAGATCTTTGTTGGTGGGAACATAGTTAATGGCACAAAGAAAAAAAGAGAGATTTATAATCTAAGTTATTGTTTGTTCAGATAAGATGTTTTGTTATGCAAAATTCCAAAAACTGAATAGAAAAAATAGAACTTAGTAAAAAAAGCTACAGATTAAATATTACTGTATTTATTTCAATATATTTACTGATTTCTAAGTTATAAGCCTTTTAACCTGCATAAAGACTAGAATATCTATCAGGCCAGATATAACTTTAACAACATCTATTGAAAGCAGAACTATTAGATAATGTAGTAAAGAGCACAATTTTACTGAACAAATTTAGATAGATAGTGAAAGGAAGAGAATGAAACTTGCATTTAACAGTAAAAAATAATTTTTCAACTTTTGCCCATAATTAGTTTGTTTTTTATACTTGTAAAGTCCATAATAACTTTACTGTATTATTTCAGTTGATAAAAATATTATTTAATAATGCCAACAAAGCTATACTGGTGAAAAGTTCTGAAACCTAAAAGTCAACATCTACAAACATAAGAAAGACCTACACTGGGGCAAACCACTAGAATCTTGTAACACATAGAAATAAAACTTGGCATAACTTTCATTTAAAAAATGCCACCCTAATAAGAAAGGAACATGATTTAATACAAAGAAAATAATTAAAAGTTATACTAATAAACACTTTTCCATCAATAAGCACACTTTTTCATAAAACCCATACTTAAAGAAACTAAGGTCCATATATCTTCAGCTGATGTAACCTAAGTCTTTCACTGCCACACCAAGCAATGCAACCAACACACAGAGACTACCAAAGAGAATAAAAAATGCCAACAAGACATACACATACACACTTTATCACCCAAATGCCACAAGACACACCAACATCTCACTACCATCTTCAGGAATTATACACATGGACACAACCAGACCAACACAAAAATGCCCACTAGAATCTAAGCACACACATACACACACATTAACACCACAAGACAAAGCTACAAAGTAACAGAATTTTCTATTCCGTAATTTATTTCCTAAAAATTTCTGATGAAGCTTAAATAAAAGTGAAACATGTTAAATTTATAAATGTTTCGTATTTGTTCCTTAGCCTATCAAAATATTGTAAAAGTCTTGTAAGAATTTAAATTATTTTTTCTTTTTTCCATCTTACTCATTGAAAATTGCTCCCTTGGGCGTTATTTAAAATTATCAATTAGTTTGAACAGCATCTTCAAATATTTTCTTGAGCTTTTCATAACAATGGAAGTTTTTATGTACAATGAAAAGTACTGAATTGTTAAGTAATATCAGACCTTCTATATGGCAGTGAATGTTGTACAATCTGCTCACATGTGAAGACTTGAAGCAACAGAAATGGGGCTCTACAGAAGGTTGCTGAGAATATCATGGACCAAATATGTGAGCAATGACAAAGTTTTAGAGAAAATGGAAACTAAAAGGACACATGTTTAACATCAGAAAGAGATAATTGAAATTTCTAGGGCATCCAGTTTGGAAAATTTGATAGTGACAGGAAGAGGAATAAGGGAAAGCAATGTCTAGCCTACACAATGAGCCTGTGTAAATGTTTAGCAAAACAAGGATTTGGAGAGATAGCAAAAAGACAAAATTTACTATGACCTACAAAGGACAGTAAATTGTGGAGAGCCATGATCGCCCACATTCTGAAGAGGAACATCATATAGAAGAAGTAAAGTTTTTTTTTTTTTTTTTTTATTGTCTTTAGCAGCATATTAACCTCTATGGGTTCTTTGAAGCTGAAATTTAAATATTTGAAACACATTTTTATAGCTTCAATTAAATATATTTTCAATACAATTGTATGCCCTCAACTACAGATAAAATGTATTGTTGGTAATTATTTTTTATATAAAAATGTATTGCTGATACTTTTACTATAAAAATATATTTTTATAGTTTCATAATGTTTGTTTTGTTAGTGGGGTTCACTATCCAATAACTGGGACCATAACATCTGCTCCCACTCCAGGTCATAGTGGACCTGGGAACAACAGCAATTAATAGCTGGTTCTATGGAAGAAGTTAAAAGAAGATATTTTGTACTGATATTATATCATATGCATCTAGTGATATTTTTAAGTATTGTCTCAATAATTAGAACTTTTCATAATATTTTCATTTCATTTTTTTTATTTCAATCAAATGATCAAAATAAACATGGAAATTAAAAAATTCAAACAATTTGATTTTCTAACTGGCATTGTATCAATTCTGATTTTTTTTAAATTTTTTCTCTAAAAACTACTAATGCAGATGTCAATCAAATTTCTTACTGAAGCATCACTCATTTGTTAAATTTATTTAAGAAAATGTGAATATTAAGAACAAATAAGCAAATAATGGTATGAAAAATAATAAAAAAATAATTTGTTTAAATAGAATAATGTTTATCTCCCTTGAAAATATAAGAAGGGATTGATTTGCACAGAATTTTTCTTTATATATAGCCATTTTTTAAATTATGAAAAGGTATGCATTTAAAAATAACTGCATATATATAAATTGATCTGCCAACAGATATAATCTCTAAGGGTAAACACAACCTAAAATCATTAATAAATTAAACAAAGAATAACAGCTGATTTCAAACAAAGAAATTCACTTGATTTCTCTGAAGATAAAGGACTAAATTAATATTTCTGTTTTTAATCATTTCATCCCAAGCAAGGCAATAAAGCTACTAAGACACAACGGATTACTGGGTGTGAAAGAATATGAAAAAAGAAAAGGAGAATGAACAACAAATGAACAGGAATTAAGAAGACAGAAGATAATGACTGACATTGCATTTAAATCTTTAAAGATCAAAGTTGACTCGGAAGCAAAAAGCTGGAAAAGAGTTCTGCAAGCAAGAGGTGTGAGAGAAGAAACTGTTAGCATAGAACTTATGGTTAAATCTAGCTATTTCAACTGTAAAATCATGAGACCTAGGTGTCAATCTAGTACTGTGCTTAAATTTGTAAAGTCTAAGTACCAAAGAGGAAAGTTTATCAGAACAATTACCATGAAAGTATTTATAGAAAAGGCACAGGGAAGTTATATTATGGTGGCAGGAAAGTAACTGAAGCCAAGATGCCAGGTCACATTTATGAATGTATTCAACAAATTCATGATTTCCCATTAATATTCAAATGCAGGATATCATATTAATGTTCAGATTTACAGTGTATGAAATTCTGAATTTTTTTTCTCCACCAAAAAGGCATAAATTTCAGTCATTTTCAATATATTTTGAGTTACCCACTTTTTTTTTTAACTTATTGACAGAAAATGCAGCACTTTGAATAAGACCATGTTCACTTGAGAAAAAATCCTTGTGTTTTCCAACAAAGTTTTTGCATTTTCTGTCAACTTTCTTCTTTCTCTTCTGTTATTATTGAGCAAGACATTTCACTCGTCAACTTGATGAACCCAACAAAGAAAGCAATAAAATCACAACCGAGAAAAGTGATAGGTGTCATTTTCCTTTTTTATCAAAATTATATCTACCACATTATTATGCTATTTATCCTTTTATATTATTCAGTTTTTACTTTCACTCATATCAGATGTATTCCTGTCAACTTTATATAAACAATACAGATTTCCAAGAAAACACTAATCTTGTAATTGTTTGTTTTATTATTTTCAATTTAAAATTACATCTTTTTTTCAATATATTATGAACATTTTGATTAAAGTTTGTATTTTCTTGATTTCAGATAAAAATTGAAATCTTCCGTGTTTCAGTGAAACTTCCATTATCGGTTTCTAATTATAATTTACATATATAGAATAAAAAGGAGGCTAGGAAGATATAGGTAAAAAAGAAATGTTCTTTTTATTTTTCCAACCTTTTCCTATTGGTCAGTCGTCTTCTATTAAAAAACTCACAAATTCTTGTTTGAAGCTAAAATTATAAAGTTATATTAGTGATAATTTATATTATTACTTGTGGCAAAATTAATACAATCTGAGAGCTTCATTTCCTTTTCTATATAATATAAGCAAAATTATTTGAAGAACTAAAGTCACAGCACCACAACCACCTCATTTCAATCTTTAATCATTGATCTTGTGACTTGTCAGTGAGACTTTGTGTTTATTTTACCAGAACTTTGGAAATAAAAATGAATTAACTCAAGGATATAAAATAAATAACATATATTTATTTTAGATTGATGATTTAGAATGAGTTCTTTGACATTCGGTGTAGGAAAATGTTCATTTATAAGACAGATAAAGTCTGGAGAATGTCTATTTTGGGGTTGATAGTGGGTAGTTTGAATTCAGAAATAGGTCAGCATCAATCTACTGTGTTTTTCCTCACCCCTAAGAAGGGCAAGAAATTATCATTAGCAAATGACTCCTTAACTACTTTATACATCAACCATGGCTGGTTTCTCTAGTGGCCGCATTTCTTGTTCCGTGTTTTCTCTTGCCACCCTTTCTCCTGGTGTGCCCAGGTTTGTGAGCTTATATACTTTTGACCAAGCTCCCAAACTCTGGTGCAAACCTTGGTTTCAGCTAACATCATAATCTATTTGTGTTAATTTTTTTGATTGGTCAACATTATTTTATTTTCTGGTGTTCCTTTCTTTTGCATTTTTTATATATAGTGGAAGTTATGCATAGGAACCTGTCTTATTATGGTAGATTTATAGTCATAAATAAGTAGGCTCTGGTCCCGTAAACCTCTGGGATATTTTGGCTGGGGTCAGTCTTTTCTTCTTTTTCCTCTTTTAATTTGAGGGTTACCTTCTCATTAGTTGAGAGAAGTATAGAAAGAGAAGAATAGAGAAAGAGAGAGAAAAAGAGATAAGCATTTTCAAAAAAGCAAATGTTTTATTTTAATATGAATTCTTTTTATTTTTGTTTATATATTTTATTTTATTTTTATCGGGATACACTAGTTGTAACCTAGAAAATGTTACTGAATGAGGAACAACCAAAACAAAGGTTGGAAATGGAATGGTAATCTTTATAACATTAACAAAATACAATACTCGCCAGCAGCATGAAGTAGGTAAACCACTGCTAGTGGTGAACTACTAAGACAGCATACTACCACCACTTACAATAGTGTCCAACATATTTATGAGGATTGGGACATACCCATTAATCTTCATAGGTACAGTATATAACATAATGATTTACTGATACAAACTCTACTAATTAACACATAGCTGAAGAGATAAGAGGTGGCTTTCACAAGAGTATTTACACATAAACGAATATAACCAACTTGAATCAAATTTGAACTCAGCTCTCTGATTTCCAATTCTGTTACACCGTTCACACATCCAAGCTTACAGCACCTGGTATTCCCAAGTGGTCATCATCAAGGTATTGACCAGACTCGACATTGCTTAACTTCAGTCATCATTGAACTGGTGTTTCAAGGTAATATGACCATAAGCCTGAAAAATGTTCTGTTCAGCAATGTACATAGATTTAGTAAAAATAATATATATTGCTTATACATCGACAATGCTATATTATACTTGGAATATTTTCTAGTAGTCTTATGTCTTAAATACAAGGATAATATCAAGAATTTCAAGAACTGAAATAATCAGGTTTTAAAGTTATTGGTTTTTGAGTGAAGCTTAAAACTGAATGAGAGATCTTCTTGCTCCGAGTTTAATGTTCTGAAGACAGAAAAATTGCTGGAAAAATATAATTAGCCATTAAAATGTTATGATGATCCTGAAAGCTATTTTATACCCCAAAGAATGCCAGATAACTTTGTTAATTTCTTTGTAGTGTATAACTGAATTTGACTTTTATGTTTAGAGAGACTATCATTATATTAACTTGGTACATAAACCTTCACATTGCAATAAAAGATGGATAAAACATTGTGAAGTGTAAGAGTTTTGGTTCTGATTACAGTTGCTAGTAAAGCTGTAGCTTGCTTGGACTTTGAAAACTGTGTCTTTATAGCAGACTTGGATTTGTCTGTGTAAACAAAAACATTTAAAAATTTATAAAAGTAACTTTTAAATGCAATGTCAAACATTATCTTCTGTTATCTTACTTCCT
The DNA here is from genome assembly GCA_963932145.1 of Acanthosepion lycidas. NCBI lineage: Eukaryota > Metazoa > Mollusca > Cephalopoda > Sepiida > Sepiidae > Acanthosepion > Acanthosepion lycidas. The sequence continues at coordinate 49,612,064 of OZ010587.1, read as the reverse complement.
GTGCTTTTATTTTTCTTTCTCCTTAATAATGTTTTTTTTTTCATATTCTTTCATATTTAGTAACCCTTGTATCTTAGTGGCTTTATTGCCTTGCTT